>WAAF01002798.1:0-142824 GCA_013400475.1 Tricholaema leucomelas | reverse complement strand
GGACTGGATGATCTTGGAGGTCTCTTCCAACCTGGTTGATTCTATGATTATATGATGACAAATCCCACCTGAATTGTTGGGCTCCCACAAACATCAAGTCTGTAAAAAATCTGTGTGCAAGCTTTTTGAGTCACAAGTTAGAGTTTCATCTGCCTGTACTGTATTTGTATGCTGAATGTCAAGACGCCATATAAACAGGTAAAGGAGTGAAACCTTGTCCCTACTGAGATTGTAGCATTTTTCTCATAGAATCAACCATGCCGNCTATTCTATTCTATTCTATTCTGTTCTAAACCGTTATTTAAGCTCTCTGAAAGTTTGATATCCAGACTAAACTACCTGTCTATGCTCTTTCTATATGGACTTTGCTTGAAGGGTAATTCACATCGTCTTCAGAGCAGCTCTGAAAGAGATGGGCCTGTTTTTGTCTGTTGGCTATGGTAGGGGCATAGATATCTGGCTTAAACTAGCCATCTGGATTGCTGAAGCCACCATCTAAAATGACTGAAGAACATAACTAGAAGCCTGCTCAAGAGGGTACGAATTGCTAGCAAGGTGATAAGGAGAGAATAAATCACAAAACCTTTAGTGGAAGTCAGTCCTCTGGATGAGTCTGTCATTTTTATGTATTTGGCCATTTCTTACAAACTGTGACAAATCAAAGGATACTCTCCACAGCCTTTCCATGTTCTCCCAGCCACAGATACTTAATGACTTTCCTCATGGAGGGATGGCAGTAGAGGAAACAGCTGGAGTTTTGCCTAGACTTTAAATTTGCTCATCCTTAATAATGTCCTACTGGGCAGAGGGCTCAGGAGATGAATCATTGTTGCAGGGCACAGGGAAGTCTGCTCCACTCCTGCTTCTCCTGCTGACCTCCTGTGTGGCCCTGGGCAAACTAACTGCTCCACCATCTGTTTCTTCACTTTGCTTATGTCTATACAGGAGATGGCTACAGGGCATTTTGCAAGCTCTCTCCACTCCATGACCCAAAATGGCATGACCAAAGTGGTGTGGTGCCAAGGCTGAGACAATGTACCAGAAGCTTTAGAAAGGCTCTTCAGCACCACCTTTGTGTTTTGTTGACCGTACTAACACTGCTTTTCAGCTTATGACATCAGCAGAGCGCCAAGTCCAGGTTGACATATCCATAGACTCTGAGTGCCTTCTTGCTGGAGTCTTACGCCTTTTCTTCTCTGGATGTAGAGGATGAAGTACAAAGGCATCTGCGAACTCTGTCCTAGGGATTGAATGTGTCAATCTATTGGTCTGGCCAGCCATTCACTTCATGTACCCACAGGACAAAAGCAGATGGCCAGTTCGGATGGTGGCATTTCTAATGGATACTTCACTTGCTATAAAGAACAGAAGCAGGCTTTGCTTAACTCTGGAGACAAAAATGTAGAATAATACTATAAATGGAGAATTGTGCACGAGTACACCTCTGTATGTGTCTGTGCAAACCTTGTTTCCTGAATGATGAAACAAGAAACTTGCTTGTTCCTCTCTTTCCTTCCCCTGCTCCTGCTTTCACTTGGAAATGTTAAGTCAAGAAATGTCTTGTCTTTGACACTCTTGAATTTGCTTACTTACTACTCAGGACAAAATGTCATGGAGGTACTGGAATCTGAAGCATTGTCAAGAACAGATACTTCAATATGTGGGGATTCAGAAACGTCCTTAGAAATAAGAGACCAGCATACCTTAAAATCCACTAACCATAGCAGGGTCACAAACCATTTAACAACAAAAGTAACCATGCTTGTTTGCAGTGAAAGGGCTCACCTGATGCATCACTCATGCCACAGGAGAGTCTTGCAGTCTCCCAACAAAATTTCAGATGCTCAGAAGAGGGTCAAAGGAATGCTGCTGAGAGGGATTCATGGGCATTGCACAGAGGACATTGAAAGGTACTGGATGCTAAAACCCAGGTCTCCCAAACTTTCTTTGGGGTAGATGCTCTACATCTCTTTCCAGCACAGCACGATCCATTACCTTGTAAACACCAATTGGACACCTGCAGGTATAAGTTCTCAATAATGAGTTTCTCTTTCGCATGTGCTGGAGATTTTGTGCAGGAAATGTGGCCCACCTCTCTCAGGTGTGAAAAGCTGATAGCTATTCTTAACCAACCTGCTTTGAGCTGATGCTTCTGGGAGTTCACACAGTGAGGGCATGGCTGATATGAAAGCCAAACAAAGTCTGTCTTGTTTATGGTATGCCATGTTCATCTGGCAGGCTTTGAACTGAACTGAGATTTTACAAACAAGAGGACAGGAATATCTTCAGTTCAAAACAAAGTAGGGGTTTGGAAGTCCATCTCTTGGTTCTGCAACAAGACCTGTCAGAGATACAGGCTGGGGTTGGAGTGGCTGGGGAGCAGCCAGACAGAGAGGGATCTGGGGGTGCTGATTGATACCCGCCTGAACATGAGCCAGCAGTGTGCCCAGGTGGCCAAGAGAGCCAGTGGCATCCTGGCCTGCATCAGGAATGGTGTGGTCAGCAGGAGCAGGGAGGTCATTCTGCCCCTGTACTCTGCACTGGTTAGACCACACCTTGAGTACTGTGTTCAGTTCTGGGCCCCCCAGTTTAGAAGGGACATTGAGATGCTTGAGCGTGTCCAGAGAAGGGCGACGAGGCTGGTGAGAGGCCTCGAGCACAGGCCCTATGAGGAGAGGCTGAGGGAGCTGGGATTGTTTAGCCTGGAGAAGAGGAGGCTCAGGGGTGACCTTATTGCTGTCTACAACTACCTGAGGGGTGGTTGTGGCCAGGGGGAGGTTGCTCTCTTCTCTCAGGTGGCCAGCACCAGAACAAGAGGACACAGCCTCAGGCTGCGCCGGGGGAAGTTTAGGCTTGAGGTGAGGAGAAAGTTCTTCACTGAGAGAGTCATTGGACACTGGAATGGGCTGCCCAGGGAGGTGGTGGAGTCGCCGTCCCTGGAGCTGTTCAAGGCAAGGTTGGACGTGGCACTTGGTGCCATAGTCTAGCCTTGAGCTCTGTGGTGAAGGGTTGGACTTAATGATCTGTGAGGTCTCTTCCAACCTTGGTGATACTACCACTACTACTATTGTTATGAATATTCAACCTTTCCAAACTCATGCTTATTTAATAACTGGGTTTAGACTTTGGGCCTGTAAAAGGAAGTACAAACAACAGTTTTATCTAAGACTCCACACTGACAGATATGACAAACTGCATGTTATGAATATCACTATTATCTGTCTAAATACCAAAATCTAAGCTTGTTCATTCTTTGCCTTGAAAACATCCACAGAGGAAGTATTAGAAGCTTAGAATCCAGGTAAGAATGAAATATTCCTTCATGCAGTACCTTTTCTGTCACATTTATCCAGGATAATCTAGAAAAATAGGTGCAGTTTTACTTCTCCTCCTTTCACAGCCTTATCACTATCTTTCTCCCCTCACAACTGACAAGCTGTATCTATACCTCATTTGTGGGATCTGGGAATACAGAGCCTGTCATAAGATCTCCCCCTCTGGAGAGTGAAAGGTTTGCTACCAGCATGACGGTGGGTACTAGAGGATATGTATGTGAAATCATCAGAGCCACTGATTTCCTGAGGCTTCGAGCTCTTGCCTTGGCAAAGTGAAGCCATCTCCAGGGAGTCCCACCAAACATCCCACTGTCTTGCCATGATGCAAATGTCTGAGGCTGTCTCAGCTTCATATATGCTCAGTGTATGTGCTTCATGGGAGGTTTGTCTGCAGAACCAGGGAGAGGTGTCTCCACCAGCCCCAAACCATAGATGCATGAGCCGAAGACAAAGAAGGAACAGCAGAATTTCAAATTAATCGACCCTTTGAAATTAACCCAACAGCAGCAGGTACAGACCTGATTTTCTGTGTCACATATGTGTCTACACTTTGTCACACAGATAATCAGGTTAGTCAGGCAGGCATCTTCACTTAACTGAGTGTGAGAGATGGAGGATTGCATAAGTGAAGTAAAGCAGAGGAGCTAGTTCTGTCTGCCCTGAGGTCTGGAGGAGTGGGAAAACACAGCCAAGCTAGCTGTAATCCAGCTACCCAACTACAAATGACAGTGAAGGCTCAGTATCAGGAATCCAGTGATGCTGCAACTCAACCACCACCAGGAGCTACTAGATTAAAGCAAAGTGCATCAACATAAGAAGCTTGGACATGGTCCAGCCATTTCTCTGGCATCAGCCCCACACGGAGAAAGAACCTTTGGCAGAGGCTAGGGATGGTGGTAGGGAAATCCTCCTCCTGTTTACCTCCTGCACCACTTCTAGAGAGAGATTTTTCTTGTGCCTGACACAGTGTTCGTATTTAGTGAGCACGGTTACAAGTTCCACTTCATTTTGGACCAGGTCCTTCTTTCTGTCCAAGCAGCTGCAAAGGATTTGCAACAGGTAAAAAACCCAGGGAACAGGTAAGTCCTTCAATCAGCTGCCACCCACCAATCCACTGGGCCCTGCATCTTCGCTCACGTCCAGCTGACCAGGCAATGTTTTGTCTTCCCATGTCACTGATGGAGTGCTCTGCAAGCCTTCATATGGGGACCGTGAGGAGACCTGAGGCTATCAAAAAGTTGAGGTGATAAATCATTCAGCTGGTTAACTTTCCCACCATAGGCAAGACTTGTCTCCTTTTGCAGCTGGTCTTGCAAATTGTAGTTGTTAGGAGATGAAAGATATCAGGAAAGTTTGATGAGCTAAGTGCCAGTCATCGCCCCCCCACTTAAACTTAGAATGCTGTGGTGACTGAAATAGTTGCCCTTGCTTGGATAGATTAGTACTACATCAAAAACTACACTCTTTCAATCGTTAAACTTAGGAGCTATACAATAAAACGGTGTATGTTGCTTTTGTAGGGGTGCTCATACTTTCCTTATCAGGAAAAGTAGGGCTTTGCAAAGTTTATTCCTCACTCCCATCACTTCCTAACAAAACTTTGTGCTGGTAAAAATTTAGATGATCATCCATGCAGGTTTACTTCTGCAAAATCTGCTCTTCAGCAATCAAATTTCGTACAAAGAAAGATACTAACAGTACTGAGAACTTCATCAGGGACCTGGGATTTTACAGCCTTCAGAGCAATATTTCCATGCAGTGCAAATTTGTTTGGAAAATAAGTCCATCTTTTGTCTGAAGTAGTTAATTACCTTGCTAGAGGAACCAAACGAAATAAAAGATTTATGGATCTCTCTTTCTCATAGCGGAGGAGAAAGTGATCTGTTTGCAGGAGTTATATTTTCAGGCACTTTTCTGAGACACCCCAACCCCCCTCGGTTGCTGACTGTAAAATAAGAAAACTATTACCCAGCTGGGGTAACAATAGGCTCCCACAGTGCTTTTCTGCTCAGCCCGCAGCTGCCAGTGAAAGTGGAAACTACAGCAGCAGGATAACATTCTTTTCTTACAGCCTGTTTCTATGGGCAAGGAGCCCTCCCACTGCTTCAATGTATTTTCTATGCAAAACTGTAGAAGAAGTGACATTTTAAAAGTTTTGACCTTTGTTTTTTTTTTTCTCTTTCTTTTTTTTTCTTCTTTTTTTTTCTGCCCCCCTTCCTGATTTTTTTTTCCCCCCCCCCATGAACCAAGGCATAAATTTTTTAAAGCTTCTGACAGGGTATCTGTTAAGACTGGCAGTAGTCACTGCTATAACAACGAAAAAAAAGCTCAAAATTTGAAAATTCCATCTTGAGTATAGTAGTGGTGGGCTCTGTGTAGGAAAAAGTAGATGATGACAGACACAGAACTCTTCTGGTCATTGTCATAGGTAATGATTCTGACAATCTCACACACTTTGGCAAAACTATGCCTTGGACTGTTACATTCTCATTCTCTAATTTAATATTACATTCTCATTCTCTAATTTATTATTACATTCTCGTTCTCTAATTTATTATTTTATGGCTAAAATGTTAAAGGATTTTGTAGGCAGAGGTTTGGTTTTTTTCATTACTCTGTGAGAAAAAAAAAAAAAGAAATATTAGCCAATTTTATTAAAATTGCCTTTAAAAAAGTGTTTATGGAAGAAAAAAAATGTGTGGACAGAAAAATGCTAGAGAACAAGAGTAAATTAGCTGTGTATACATGTCTTCAAATTATATGGGTCTAATCTGAAAGGAAATTGGCATGGTTCCCAATTAGATTACAAGTACACCACTAACAAAAAATTGTTACTGTACTTATTAAATCATAAAATAGAAAATTAAATTTCAGGAAATCATAAAGGATGTTAGAAAAGCAAAATGCATTTTCCCAAACACAAGCAAAATAAATGGGGAGGGGGAAGGGATGCCCACGAGTCATTGAAGTGAATGAAGAACCGATTCAAAGAAAACCCCAAGCCTGACAGCTTAACCCATGTGAGAGTCTTCCATTCACTTCTGGTTCCCTCTGATAGCTACCACCACAAGCTTATCTCACCTTTATGTTCACCAAGGATGCTGGCCTTGCTGTGGGTCCATCTATATATCTTTTCTCTTACTTACTTGCCATACACAACTCTCTCTACAGACATTGAAAG
Organism: Tricholaema leucomelas; assembly: GCA_013400475.1. Classification (NCBI taxonomy): domain Eukaryota; kingdom Metazoa; phylum Chordata; class Aves; order Piciformes; family Lybiidae; genus Tricholaema lacrymosa; species Tricholaema leucomelas. The sequence goes on along the minus strand of WAAF01002798.1, from coordinate 136,308 downwards.
TGATAGAAATTTGACTAATGCAAACAATGACAAACAGGAGGATGGGGCAACAGTCTTCTGAAATACTCTGGTTTGGAAAGTTTTTAAAAAGTGTATAGTAAGATTTACAGGGCAAATGAGGGAAAAAACCATGCTTTAAACTGGTGGCTCCATGGGTGGATTGATAAAGAGCTATAAAGTCCTCTCGGTAACCCGAGTCCTCCATCAGTACAAGATAAAATCATCTCTCACTCTACAACACACACACTGTAACCAAATCCATCATTAGCAAGCTACATCATTCATCATTAGGTAACAATCTGCTATAAATTACAAAGGCCCCTTTAAAAGATTGTGAAACCTAACCAAAAAAAAAAAAAAAAAAGAAGGAGGGGGTGGGTGGGCATAAAAAGCTCTCCCAGGAGGGTCTGTGTCAAGACAGAAAATTCTTTCAAGTCCCCTCAATCTGTGTCTGAGACATTCTAAACTCTCAGGATATCCCTTGGATTTCACATCCTGTACGTGAGATTGCCAGGTGAATAGGGTAAAGAAAGTCCTATATTCTGCCCAAACTGCCTGATTTTTTTTGTTTGGTTGGTTGTCTAGGCAAAATATCTCCTGTAGATTTTCCAACCCAAAGTCCCTCTTTCCAGCTTGTTAATCAACAGCTTAAAAAAACTGTTCAGAAATACCTTCATGGGAAATCTGTCAGCATGGAGCCAGGGTGCAGGTCCAGGTTCTATGGAAGCCACTAGGGCACCGGTACCTTTTTCAAGGGCTTACTCAGGGTTGGGGCACATGGTTCTGGAGCAGCTTCCAGCCAGATCTGGCACCCACAGATTATCTTTCTCCTTGGCTCCAAGTAATCATTTCAAAAGTGCATCTCTCGTCATCTGCTGTATTAGTAGTTGTTTGCATGTTATTTCCTGGTTTCCTTGCTGTGATATGTGGGTGCAGGCAGAAGAATTCTAAAGGATTTTTAGGCTGATAGTACTTCCATTATTCAGGACAATGTGCTATCCAAGGCAGGCAGCTATTTGGGATAAATAGCATATCCCCATTTGTCCAAAATAGCCAAATGTCTGGCATGAGTCATGCCAAACAGGCAGCTGCTCAGCAGGAGTGTAGTACTGGCATACTAAAAAGCAGAAGATATTGGAGGGGACAGAAAAAGCTAAAGGTGCCACCAGGGTGTAGTGACAGTGGGGTCAGTAATACATAGCAATCACACTCGTTAAAACTGTCAGATGATGCCATCATAAATGGCAGCACTTGTCTGCAGTTTGCACACAACAGTTTCCAAGACACCGCTCATCTACTTAGGTTATAAAAAAAGGACAACGATTGAATAGCTTAGAGGCCTCCATGTAGGAGGTCCTGGCAGGTATTACCTCTGAGCACATGTATTGCAAGTACAATATCACTGCCAGAGAAACACATTGATCATGGATGGGAAAGACCTGAGAAACAGTTCCTTTGGTAAGAGGGCTGCTGTGTGATTTGCGCAGCACAGGATATTTCCTTAGCTGTCTGAAATGGTTTCCTGAGAAGTAATGGCATTCACAGAGTAGAACAAATGTCACAGGGAGGTACATGAGTAAGTTTACAGGTGAATAAGTTTACAGGTGAGCAAAGGTATCTGTGTCCTTAGCTGACTGCTGGATAAAGCTATGTATACACAGAAGTGAGCACCATACATATGCTGCATGCACGCACGCTTCTGTCTTTTCCAGGCTGAGAAGTCCTTTCCTTCCTCAGCACTACAAGAGTACTAACGACTTAAGCTACAGATATTCCTGTGAAGTAGGTAAAGAACTTAATTTCACAGAAAAAAGAAGCCAAAACTGTAAAATTTGTGTTGTACCCAAAACCACAAAGAAAGAATGGGGCAAAGCCTTGAATGAAACCAGCTACTGAGAAAGTCTTCTGTGACGAGAATATCCTTTGTCACAGCGCCTGCAATGCAAGCTCAGCAGGTGCCATTTCAAATTCAGTATCTTGGCCATCTACTTCTCTTTTAAAATAAAACAGTCGCTGGCATGTAGTAAAGTGCTTGCCAGACTTTGGAATTCTGTAGCTCACATTATCTTTAGCACATTTAAGTGCCAAAAAAACAAACAACGACAACAAAAAAGCAACTGAGTAAATGCATAGTTAGTCATGCTTGTAAAAATGTCAACGCTGTCAAAAATATTTGTGTGAAAATCATAAACAAAATCTGCTGCCATGAGAAGATATTTGGTTCCTAATTATGGGACAAAATGACTCCTTTTTTTTCATGAAGACTTAAGAAAAAAATAAAGAGAGAGCTAACACTGTGATGGAAATATTGGCACAAGCTTGACTCAGCTGCTTCCCTGGGGTAATATAGTTGCTCCCAGGAAGAAGAGGATTATAACCTCCACAGAGTACCTTAAAAACACAGCTAGTATGCCAGGCTATCTTAGCAGGTTCCTAATAGGATGTGCAATCCTGCACCTCTAAGTGTGTTTGGAAGGGTTTGGGTACTTAAAGGCCTGAGAAGGTTGGTTACTAGTCCTTTAATGGGATTTCTTGAACTGCAACTCTCAGATTTACACACTTGCTTACAGAGGCTGGATAAGCAGATTTTATAACCTAAAAAAATAAACAAAAGCAGTAGGTCACCAGACCAAATCATGCAGGTCAGTGGAGAGGAATACCTATAGCTATCTTGAGGTTTGTGTTCACTGACCTGTGGGAACAGTTGGTGGTCTCACTCTGTCTCTGAAGGACAGATGTCCTCACCCACACACTGCCACAGGTGGCAATGCTATGGTCAGCAGACTCCATGGGCTCATCTCAGGAATGAACCCCCACAGAGCAGGAGTTCACTGAGGCCAGGTACACTGGCAGGGCCTTTGGAGAAGTTACCTTCCCCTCACTGTCTCCTCTTTGCAACTTTATAAAAGTAGGCTCTCACTCTTAAAAATTCTGGTTAATTGAAAACTTTCACTGATAGTAAAGTCACAGGGAGTGGAAGGCAGCATTCAGTGTTAGGACAGTTTGGGTACATCATTTCCAAGCCATGAAGTAAGTGCAGACATTGTTATCTTCTCAGAAGAGAGGCATAAATGTTTGGGCAGGGTTGTGAAGTTTAAGACTTACCAAAGCAGTATTGAAGCAGACAGGGAGCCAAGATTTTTAAGACCTTTTTTTTTCTATTGAGGGTGGTGAAACACTGGAAGAGTCTGCCCAGAGAGGTGATAGAGTTCTGAGCGACCTGATCAAGTTGAAGACACCCTTGTTGATGGCACGAGGGTTGAAGTAGATGATCTTTAAAGGTCCCTTCCAACCCAAAACCATTCTCTAAGTTCTTTTGCCCTGAACTGCAAATACAGCTTGTTAAAATTAGCATCCAACTCTACTGGCATTGTCCTCTACAGCAATGATCAGGTTTCTCAAGACTCTGGAGTGATGACACAAAATGGTCTGTCACAAATGTGGCATAAAACATGTTACTATCAAGAAGTAGTATACATATCAAGTAGTAGTATATATATCAAGTAGTAGTATATATAGTGGCTTTCCAGTATCTGAAGGGAGCCTACAGGAAGGCTGGGGAGGGACTATTTACAAGGTCTAGTAATGTCAGGACGAGGGGAATGGGTTTAAGCTGGAAGAGAGGAGATTCCGACTGGATGTTAGGAGGAAGTTCTTTACAGTGAGGGTGGTAAGACACTGGCACAGGTTGCCCAGGGAGGGTGTGGATGCTTCCTCCCTGGAGGTGTTTAAGGCCAGGCTGGATGAGGCCTTGAGCAGCCTGCTCTAGTGGGAGGTGTCCCTGCCTATGGCAGGGGGTTGGAGCTGGATGATCCTTGAGGTCCCTTCCAACCTAAACCATTCTATGATTCTATAAGTAAATTGCAAAAAAGAAGAAGAAAAAAGGCTGCAGCAACCGAAGCAACCTTTCCTGCTGAGCCCTGCAGTTCCAAAGCCTCTTAGAGAAACAGTTTCCTGTCCCTTAATATCCTTCAAGCTGCAATATCCCTGATGCCTTACATTGCAAACCTTAAAGATTTCTTGACATAGAACAAAGATTCATAACAGTAATCTTTTGTTACTCCATTTCATGTCTCTGTCTTGTTATCTTTCCTCCTCACAGAATTTCAGATTACTGCTTGAAAAGGTAAGGGAAAACCCTAATACTCACTGGATTTATTCATGGGAGGTTTACGTTATCCTATTTTATAATTGAAAACATCTGCATGGAATCGAGATACAATCAAAACTCAAGAGAAAAGTAACATTTTTTCATATCATGAAAAGGCATAAAGCCCAAAGCAGAAAAGAAGTGATGTTAAATGAACAAAGGCCATACTATGCTGGATCATTTTAATCAATGTCTACCTTCATTCCTCTGATCAACTTTACTGAGAGAATCCTGGTACCTCTTTCTTTCTATCACCATGAAAACAAGCTCCTGCTGGCACAAAAAAAAGCTCTCTTATGCACCATCTTTAAACAATTAGAGGAATTTATGAACTGTTTTGTCTTTCCTGAAAAACAAAAATAGGTAGAACAAGAACTGAATAAATTTGTGCCACCCATTTCTTCTTTGTATTACTAAGCTGATACACCTGAAGGATGTGCAGCCATCCAGTGAGACCTGGACAGATGAGAGCTGGGCAGAGAGGAACCAAATGAGGTTCAATGAGGACAAGAGCAGAGTCCTGCATCTGGGGAGGAATAATAAACTGCACCAGCACAGGCTGGGAGGTGATCTGCTGGAGAGAAGCCCTGTGGAGAGGGACCTGGGAGTGCTGGTGGGTAACAAGTTATCCATGGGACAGCAATGTGCCCTTGTGGCCAAGAAGGCCAGTGGGATCCTGGGGTGCATTAAGAAGAGTGTGTCCAGCGGATCAAGGGAGGTTCTACTCTGACTCTACTCTGCCCAGGTGAGACCTCATCTTGAGTAGTGTGCTCAGTTTTGGGCTCCCTAGTTTAAGAGGGACAGGGATCAGCTGGAGAGAGTCCAATAGAGGGCTACAAGGATGATTAGGGGACTGGAGCATTGCTTGATGACAAGAGGCTGAGGGACCTGGGGCCTTTTAGTCTGGATCTGGGGCATTTTAGTCTGGAGAAGACTGAGAGGGGATTTGACAAAAGTTTATAAATATCTGAGGGCTGGGTGTCAGGGTGGGGACAGGCTCTTCTCACTTGCTCCCTGTGATAAGACAAGGAGCAATGGATGTAAGCTGCAGCACAGGAGGTTCCACCTCAACACAAGACAGGACTTTACTGTGTCACAGAGCTCTGGAATGGGATCTCCAGGGGGATTCTTGAGCCTCCTTCTCTGGAGACTTTCAAGGCCTGTCTGGGTGTGTTCCTCTGTGACCTGAGCTAGATTGTACGGTCCTACTCTGGCACGGGGGTTGGACTCAATGACCCTTTGGGTCTCTTCCAACCCCTAACACCCTGTGATCCTGTGATCCTGTATTGTGAACAAAACCCACCAATATTGTTTTAACAACAAATAAGATCAAGTTTGCTACAGTGTTCAGTAAGTGTAAGGGCTGGAGGAAAGGCAGATGGGGAACAAATGGATTAAAGAAAAGATAGTTTTATAAGCAGAAGAAAAAAATATTGTCTGGAGGTATCGAAATGTTAAGGGACCTAAGCAGTAGCCTGCAGCTTGCCTTGCACAAAGGGCAGTAGGGAGATGAAAGGTGCTTTCTAACTCTGGTTATCCTTGGATAAGGAGAGGGAGATGTTGAAGTCACTTGGTGCCATGGTCTAGCCTTGAGCTCTGTGGTAACGCGTTGGACTTGATGATCTGTGAGGTCTCTTCCAACCTTGTTAATACTGTGACACTGTGTGATACTGTGTGACTGCTGAGCTCCTACCAGCAGCTCTGCCCATCCTCTGTGCCCTAGTGATTCAGCAGAAGGAAGCATTGTCTTCACGATGTGTCACTTCTGGATTAAGGCAGCAAGACTGTCACACTCTGAAATGCCATCTGCTTTCTGGCTTGTCCCTAGAACTGTGAAAAAATAACTATGCTGCCAATGCCTTTCTCAAGGGACCCCCCAAAAGCATCAGATTTTTTTACTTCTCTTGGAAATATGCTCTTCCAAGGTCATCTATTTCCAAGGTCCCTAGAGCACAATGACAAGCAAAGTAGGCTCATTTACAGAACAAGCAGTGAGAAGTTTGACTCAGCCTTGTTGAGTACATCATGAAAATTCAGCCTAAGTGTGACAAACTGTCGACTTTTGTTTTCTACAGACAGACACTCAGCTCATTGTCCTCAAGTTGTTATGAGACAGAACAGGGAAGTGGACACCCTTAGCTCTCCAAGCTATCATTTGAAACATTTCTGCAAAACCTTGCCTCCTTCTGTTAGTTTTTCTGACCTTCTGAAAACCTCAGATCTTCCCATCTTTACTGTCAACATTTCAGGTTCTAAAAGTTGGATCTTCTCTACTAGCCTTAAGCAAGATAGAGTATCACAAGCATTACAACTAATTCATACTAATGCAAAAGATGAGCAAAGAAGATATGTAAGGTAGGATAATGTGGTTATATTTCCTAATAGGAAGGGTCACAATCATCCCATTAATCTATCCAATATTATGGTGAGCTCAGGAATAAAGCTCATCTTATCCCATCCTTACACTGCTATCCCATTTCCAGTCTGGACATCAGAATAGCTGTCTGGAGATACATTCAGCCTATTTGGTCATTCTGAGTTCTACTAATGCAGTTCTTCCAGTGCAATCATGTGCTGCTGGTAGTCATAGTTATCTGCCTCTTTCCTGATCCTGCCAGCTGTTAGGGGGGTCTATGACACAACAGCATGTAACTTCATATTTAGCTTATTGTAACTGCCTAAAGTAGATATGGAGTTGCCTGCATATAAGATTAAGGTTGAATGAACTCCAAGCAGAGGAATTCAAATCTAAAATCGGAATGCTACTATTTTGTGACAGGATCCCATTCAGCCTATTTGGTAATTCCTGAACCTCTTGTTTGCAGCATCCCTGCTCTGTTCACCTACTAGCTAAGGTTTATGTAAAGCACCATAACACTAGACACATACAAAATGTAGATGTCTGCTTCGAAGTGGTTTTGTCTTTGATTTTTCTTAATTGTAAGTCATGTTACCTGTGATAGCTGTCCAACTCAGGATGGCCACTGCTGGGAAATGCTTACATCTTTACAATCACTCTGAAGACATGGACTAGTTCTGATGTCCAAGCTGCAGATGTCTTAACTTCAGTCACTCATACATAGAATTGAGTCACGTAGTCCCACCACAAGCATCTCCGTGCAATTTAAGAGAATCCATTGAAAGCTTATCTTCACACATGGACAAACACCAAAGGTAAGGTGGTGAGTAAAAGGCACACCAACTTTCAACAAGAAAGTTTTGAACTCATTTCTGCAACAATTTAGAATGAAAATCAGCCTGGTAACAAAATTCAGAGATTGCTTATTTGGCATAGCTTTCCCACAGTAAATAACAGATACAAAATTAGCTAGTGAGAGAGAAAGGGAAAAAAGCACCATAGATCATTTACTTTCACTTGCACAGCCTTTAAAGCATTCGGGCAATATAAATCCTGAGAGAGACAGAGACTGTCCTCTACAGATGGACACTGGGCATCTGCAACAAAACACAGTCATGACCCTACATATAAGTTTCTGTGAAGGGCCATTAGATGGGAGACAGCTCATTGTGTGCACATGTGTTTGGATGAGAAAAATGACTCACTCCCAGCTCTGGATCAAGCAGGTGATATAAAGGATTGGCAGGGAGAATGAGGCAGACAAAAGCTCTGCTATCTGAAAAGCACTGAGTCACATCCTAGGAAAAAAGCATTAAGCAAAACTGGATGCAGCGATATCATTGAGAGCTGGGAGCAAGCACGAACACATCTACAGAGAATGCACACCTGTATACACCAAAGAGCCTAGGCTGTTTTACAGTGGCTTCAGTAAGGCCTTAGGGTTGAAACTTCCTGCATGTCAGCAGCAGTTTCCTTGGGAGTAGTCTTTTTGGCAATGTCACAGCAGCACGGCGTGCAGCTTCTCTGGAACGACAAGTTCTTTGCTGCAGAAATCCAGTGACAGGGTTGTTAAGACGCAATCTGCTGAAAAGAAGAATCAGGTTCACCATCCTTCCAAAGTTTCACTTCCCTTCTTAGCAATATTTCTGACTTGGTTTCGGTGAAAAGATAGTCAGGAAATACGCCATAGCACAAGTACTATGAGATGTTATGGATTTTCTAGGACCACAGAACCTGTTAATACAGTCATTCCTCTGCTATGTTCTACCTAGACTTTAAAGCAGCATAAAGATAAGCAAATTTTGAGCTCTGTGTTGTGGGTCAGCCTTAGTGGACATCTGAGCTGCCTTTGTGTTGAGATGCCCAGGTATCCTGTTCTTCTCTCCCTAGTACTTTTATTATACTTACATCCCAGACTTCCTCTATTTACTGTTGATAGTGGAGATTAAGACTGTTCAGTTCACTAACTGGAAGTTCAGCTCCTGCTCTGACACCTTTTGGCTGCTTTTACTAACCACTGGCCATTTGCAAGAAGGAAGAAAAAGCTGGAGACATGTAAGCTGGAGTAGGAGGATTGCCACCAGATCTGACATCACTTTCTTGGATGCAGCAAGGCAGTCAGCTACAGCTAGCCCTTTGGGGAACCAGCTTCTGATGTGAACAGATTCAGAAACCCGATTTCTGAGCTTGAGACCCTTCAAATGAGGCAGCAAATGTCTACCCTTTAAGACCCAGCCAGGACAATTCTGCAAGGCAGCTCCCCTATTGCTTTACAAGCCTCCTTTCCCATAGACATATAAAAGCTGATATGGCAGATGCTCTGAGAGGTAGATGGCACCAGTGAGGTGAATACAAACTGAGTTAAAGATTAACCCAAGAAGCGATGTTCAAGTAACAAAATCTTAGTTATACTTAAGTTTTTCAGCATCCAAGTCCAGTTTACTCAAATCTTTGCTCAATATTCATCAATGCTTCCCAAGGTCCTCAGAAGACCTTGTTGCTTTGCATTTGTCCTGTCTCTACTTCTGTGAGAGCAATTGTTGTGTATTCTGAGAAACAGATAGATATGGTTAGATTTGAAGACTGCTATTCTCTTGACACTTATGTGGAAGTTCAAAGAGGTACTTGTCACACAGCCACAGATTTTGGGAAGAAACATGGGCCAGTTTTGGGATGCAGCACATTTTCACTAGGCCCTCACAGCCAGGCTTTGAAACATTCTGGAGGGACCAGGATAAAGCCCAGACCAGAGTGACACATAAGACAATTAACACGTTAGACCTCCCCATCCCCCAGTGAACTTTTGTCAGCCTCTGCTGTTCATGAAAGAAAGGGGGGAAAACACCCTTTTTGTAGTGGCTCCTTATTATATAAAGCAAATCAAGAGTGAAGGGAGGGAGCAAAGAGATGGCACAGAGCCTGATAAGTGCACCCTTAAATCTATAATTAAAACCAAAGGCAAGTTCCCAATATAGCCAATTCAGTTATATAAGATGTTACAAAAGCTTCACACTGTTTGCTGGGTTTTGCTTTATTACTGTTCCCTCTCCTAGGAGTTCACTTCAGGTCAGTAGCGGATGAGGTATTGCAGTCAGAGTTTATGGCAGGGTAGAAATCTAACAGTGCCTCGTTTGTAAAGATATGCAAGTGTGCACCCAGAAGGAAAAAATAATCACTGGCTCTACTTGAAAGAGAAAAAGTTAATGGTCACTTTGCATCTCAGTTTAGGTCACCTCCAGCTCTGGAAACAGATTGCTAGTTACTAAGAAATTACTTTAGTGCCCCATGAATCTGTAAAAGGCTCCTTGCCCCACTGGTCAGAGAAATACAACAAAACTGTGTGCAAGAGAAGAAATGACTGGATATGGTCTCACTAGCTGGACAGAGTAAGCCAAGAGAATACAGAAATGTTCTCAGAAAGCCCATGAAAAGCCTATGCTGCATTTCTTCAAGCATAATAAAAGCAGCCTGCAGGAAAACATTAGTTCAGTTGGCATTTTTGTAAGTGTAGGCAGCTTGCTGTTCTGTGCAACTGCACTGGAAGTAGCTATCTCCATGTGGGAGTTGGAATATGTACCAGAACCAATAGTATATAGGTTAGGCTTCAGAAATATAAACAAAAAGCAGTTATTGTTAGGGACAAAACCCTTGACTACAGCATCCTCCTATTGCATTCTTTATAACAGGAGTAGGCAGTAGAATTCCTAGAAGCAATGGTTTCCTAGGGCCATGCTGAAAATAAGCTCTTCTTCCATATTAAAAACCCCCAAATAACCCAACCCATCAAAGAGCACTGTGTTTAAACACAGTAGTAGCACTCAGCATCAGTTAGCACTATGTAGGCATCCATGTATTTCTGAGGTACCAGATTTCAAAGGTAAGAAGAATGTGGGTGTCAGGGGAAGAAGACACAGTTGTCTACTTCAGTTTCTGGATAAGTGACAAAGTGCAGACACGCAACAGAACAACCTCCAGTTTCACCAGTCAGTGCAATTTGCTGAAGTCCCATATCTCAGGGTCTTAAATGTTCTCATGAAGAACTTGCTTGGAAGAAGCTAATGATTTTTGAGCATAGCGCTGACATTTGTAGATGGAAATAACTTCATGTTCTAAACCCCAATTATATGTAGATTAATTTGTCCCCAAAAAGGCAGAGGTAGGAAAGAATAGAACACTTTTAAAAAAGTACCTAAAATACTACTTTTTTTTTTTTCCTTCCCCTAGTGACAGTCAGAAATGTTACCTTTTTTTGGCCAACATGATAGGTAGCAGAAAAATGGGGGAAATTATTTGCACGAATGTTTGTGGAATGTATGATCATTTTTATTTTACAATCATAGAATCATAGAATCATAGAATGGTTTAGGTTGGAAGGGACCTCAAGGATCATCCAGCTCCAACCCCCTGCCACAGGCAGGGACACCTCCCACTAGAGCAGCTCGCCCAAGGCCTCATCCAGCCTGACCTTAAACACCTCCAGGGAGGAAGCATCCACAACCTCCCTGGGCAACCCATTCCAGTGCCTCACCACCCTCACTGTAAAGAACTTCCTCCTAACATCCAGTTTAAATTTCCCCTCTTCCAGCTTAAACCCATTCCCCCTCATCCTAACATTACTAGACCGTGTAAATAGTCCCTCCCCAGCCTTCCTGTAGGCTCCCTTCAGATACTGGAAAGCCACTATAAGGTCTCCTCGAAGCCTTCTCCTCTCCAGGCTGAAGAGCCCCAACTCTCTCAGCCTGTCCTCATAGCAGAGGTGCTCCAGCCCTCTGATCATCTTCGTGGCTCTCCTTTGGACCCGCTCCAGCAGTTCCATGTCCTTCTTGTATTGGGGGCTCCAGAACTGCACACAATGTGAGACCTCAATGAAATGCACCTTTTAAAAAGTAAGGAGGCCACATCCAATTAAAGGACATGCTAATTGCTTGAATTCTGTTGCCTCTTTTGAGTCATGACAGTTCCCATCTTACAAATATCACATACAAAAGCACAGAGGAAATTACCACGGGCAAAGGTAGGTTGCTGATGCAGTGTACTTAAAACATTTTGCCTGGTTGGATTCAGTTCCAGTTCCTCTCACATGCTTCCATCAGAGGATTTTTGTGATGAGTTATCTGTAAGTGTCAGGCATTAAAATGGTTATTCAAGGAGTGTTATTTAAACTGGACTGGTTTGAGGGCATGCACACAAAACATAAGTATGATGTTTTCACAAAGTTCGGCAAAGCCATGTCAAATCTCCAGGACGTAAAAGAGAAATGAGCTCATTACGTTTCATCGGGATGTGATATCAGCCCAAACTGCATTTGCTGGCACCAACTGATGGACAACTACCAAGAAGTAGCTGTCTGTAAGAAGTTTGAAATCTCTATATTAAAAGGGAGGACTCTGATACAAAAATATTAGGCTTACATTGTCAGTATTTACTTCATGAGGGTGTGTTATGAGTGATTGTTTTCTGACTGAATACAAGGATCCGATAAGCTTTTGCGATGCAGTCACAGAGTGGTCGAGGTTGGAAGGAACTTCTAGGGGATCATCTTGTCCATCTTCCCTGCTGAAGCAGGGACACATAAAGCTGGACTACTTCCAGACAGCTTTTGACTATCTTATTATATAAAAATATTTGTAAATATCTAATTTTCTATAAATCTGTATAGTCTTCCAGCTGTATATTCAATATGACAAATAGCAGCAGTAAGAAAGCATTATCCATTTACCAAGTCATGTTCTCAGACAAAGCATGATTTTTGCCTGGGGAAATAAGAGAAAGATGGATACAACACAGGCTCTTAAGCATTTCTTTCTGTCTTTGGAAGGGCAAAACACACAGTCTGATGAGAACTGTAAGCAGTCTGAGCCTGACTGAGAAACATCACCAGCAGTTCCATGTACACAAACTCTTTCCTTGTGTCCATCGAGAGTCTTTAAACCATTTCCATGAGCATCTTGCCATCTTTCATGTGTTCTTGTAGACAGAAGCTCAAGAAAAAAAGTGCACTTGTCAAGTTTTTCACAGGCATGAGCTGGTCAACAAGTTCTGTGCAAATCTCATGGAAAAGAACTGACTTTATGCCAGTCTTATGTTGCTTTCTCATGTGACATCCACTCTAATGGAGACTGGTGGGGAAAAAAAATCACTCAATGGCTCAAGATGTCTATTGGCTTTTAGGTGCCTTCTTTTTTCTAACCTAATCAAGTCAAGGTAATCAGGCTTGAGCTCTAAAAGCTAATCAGTTCTGGATGGGATTGACTTGAACACAGGATTCCATTTCCTTGAACACATTTGATAATCATTCCAGTCTATCAGCGTGGTAAAATAACCTCATTGTGTCAATGCTAGCACTAATCGACTCACTTTCCAGGGCCAAGATAATCTGACAATTATTTTATTCTTGATACATGTTTCAAAACTAATTTGCACTGTCTCATAGATTTTCAGCTTCAGGTGCCACGCTTCCCTCACCCATAGCATGCTGAAAATGAGTTTCAGTTCATAGTGCTATGCTAACATCTCATGCTTTTTCATGTCCTTCTTTTATGCTTTACATCCTAAAACAGCACAAATGACTGCAAGGAAACCATTCAAAGAAGATACATAACATACATATGACAAATCTTAGGTACTGTGTCATAGGATAAAAGTTATAAAACAGCCTCTTGGCTGGTACAGTAACAGGCTCTTTCTCATTAACAGAGAACATTTCATCTCATTAACAGAGTCACAGTATCACACAGTATCACAGTATCACCAAGGTTGGAAGAGACCTCACAGATCATCAAGTCCAACCCTTCACCACAGAGCTCAAGGCTAGACCATGGCACCAAGTGCCACGTCCAACCTTGCCTTGAACAGCCTCAGGGACGGCGACTCCACCACCTCCCTGGGCAGCCCATTCCAGTGGCCAATGACTCTCTCAGTGAAGAATTTTCTCCTCACCTTGAGCCTAAACTTCCCCCGGCGCAGCCTGAGGCTGTGTCCTCTCGTTCTGGCGCTGGCCACCTGAGAGAAGAAAGCAACCTCCCCCTGGCCACAACCACCCCTCAGGTAGTTGTAGACAGCAATAAGGTCACCCCTGAGCCTCCTCTTCTCCATGCTAAACGATCCCAGCTCCCTCAGCCTCTCCTCGTAGGGCTTGTGCTTGAGGCCTCTCACCAGCCTCGTCGCCCTTCTCTGGACACGCTCAAGCATCTCAATGTCCCTTCTAAACTGGGGGGCCCAGAACTGAACACAGTACTCGAGGTGTGGTCTAACCAGTGCAGAGTACAGGGGCAGAATGACCTCCCTGCTCCTGCTGACCACACCATTCCTGATGCAGGCCAGGATGCCACTGGCTCTCTTGGCCACCTGGGCACACTGCTGGCTCATGTTCAGTCATCTGTTAGCATGTCTTTTTTGTCGTTGTTTATCCTCTGTTTTGATTTCTCCAAGACTTCCACTGTTTCCTTTATTTTCTATTTGAGGTTGTCACTTCAGATAGACCAAGTGACTAAGAAAATACCAATTGGAGTTCCACTTTCATTTGTGCCATTTTTCTTTCTTAATATTTTCAAGATACCTTTTAGCTATTATTAAACAGCCTCCTCCCCAAATGTATGTGTTCAAAGTTTTGCTTAATAGCAGTGAAAGTAAACATCACTATGGCAGAAGAAGTTCAAAGCCTTCCTCTGCTTCTTTGCCATTCTTTTTCAGATGTGTGACTTGCAGAAAAACTATCCTTGATTTTAAAGACCTGGGCAGAGATCCTGCCTCCTAGTTCTGAGCATGTATTGCTCTGAAGACTTCAAATTCTTCTCAGGTGACTTCTTTGAAAAGCATACAATGATGATGTGCCTGAATGCAAATAAATTTGTCACTAAGGTAAGGAGCAACTGAGTGACTTCTCTTAAGTGAGCTAATTGAAAATGTTCCTATTGTAGACTCCTTTTTGCTACTCTTTCAGAACTGATATTTCATTTTTGTGTACACTTGTGAAGATAGATATGAACAAATACTTCAGCAGTGCTCACAGATTCATAGAATGGTTTAGGTTGGAAGGGACCTCAAGGATCATCCAGCTCCAACCCCCTGCCATAGGCAGGGACACCTCCCACTAGAGCAGGTTGCTCAAGGCCTCATCCAGCCTGGCCTTAAACGCCTCCAGGGAGGAAGCATCCACAACCTCCCTGGGCAACCTGTGCCAGTGTCTTACCACCCTCACTGTAAAGAACTTCCTCCTAACATCCAGTCGGAATCTCTCCTCTTCCAGCTTAAACCCATTCCCCCTCATCCTGACATTACTAGACCTTGTAAATAGTCCCTCTCCAGCTTTCCTGTAGGCTCCCTTCAGATACTGGAAAGCCACTCTAAGGTCTCCTCAAAGCCTTCTCTTCTCCAGGCTGAAGAGCCCCAACTCTCTCAGCCTGTCCTCATAGCAGAGGTGCCCCAGCCCTCTGATCATCTTTGTGGCTCTCCTCCGGACTTGCTCCAACAGTTCCATGTCCTTCTTGTGTTGGGGGCTCCAGAACTGCACACAGTACTCCATGCACATATACTTATGGACATAGGCTCAAGAGAAGAGCTCTTCACATTCTGTTCCTTGCCGTGTCAGAAAGAAAAAGAAAACACAGTCTTTGAGGTTACTAAAATCCACAGCAAAACAAAACAAAACAAAACTGTGATCCCCCTCTTGCCTTCTTTCCAGGAAAACGATAGCAGATGCAACTCAAGGTCACCAGGAAGATGTTCTCAGTTCTTGTTTGTGGAGATAAAAGAAAAAAACGTGATGCTGAATTCTAATCAGATCTACTTCTCTTCAGTGACTATACATAGAACTAGGATTGGTCAATAATTATTTGAGTCACTGAAGATTTTGGATGAAATAATATTCAGAAAGCCTAAATCAAGCATCATAGGTAGTGTAAAAAAAAGGGAAAATTAATGGAGACAGAGCACCATAAATTCAGAGGACAGATAATTTTCTATTCTGTGTCTTCAAATCTGCCTTAAACCTGTGTTATGAATGTAGCACATTTGTTCCTCCTTCCTCTGTGCATAATGAGGCCCCTTCTGAAACCATCTGCTAAATCACACAACATCTGCATGCAGGATGGAGTTATGGCACCCCTCTACTACTTTAGTACTTTCTTTGCAGGCAGCAAGTGCTCTCATCTACTCATATGCTGCCAAACGTGTCTTCTGCCCCTCGTCAGAAGTTGTGTGCTGGAAGGAGGCTCCCTACAGCCCCTCCCTTACACTGTAGGTATTTGAGCTTTCCTACCTCAGTGCACAATAAATTGTTAGCAATTTTTGTATTACTCACAGATCGATTTTTAATTCAGACTCCTACTTCTACCTGCTCTCCTGTTGCAGGTAGACAACAGTAGCTAGCATGAGGTCTACTTAATACACATGAGATTGATCTTAAAAAATACATCTACCTGTCTCATCTTAGGGACACAGTGCAGAAAATAACAAGATTTGAAAGGCAGCAATATAGTTCTGAGAAAAGCTGTATCTCAGGCTAATGCCTTTAAAAAGTGTTCCCAAAGAGGTTTTAAGTAACACCAATTACGCCAGAGAATGGAAAATACTTGTGCTTTAATCTGCAATTTGGTTAGCTGCACAGAATCTATTGCCTGAAACCTCTCTAGCAAGCCATTGGTCCACTTCCATGTGTAATCAGATAATTGTTTTAGAGAAGGCGTTGGCAGAAACGGAGCAAAAGCAAGTTTTGGACCATGGCACTATTAGAGCTGTGAGCTCTATGTGATACAAAACATCTTTCTCTGAGAACTGATGGTTTGTGCCCAGGGAGGGTGCTGGGAAATTGAAGGCCATGTTAGGCCTCTGTCAATTCAAATGAACCCCTTTTTCCAGCTGTCATGAAATCGATGTATTCCCTCTATGCTTGCCCTAACAACTATGCCATAATAAACTTCTAGGAGAAGCAGTAACCAAGTATTACATGGAGACAGTGATCAAGCCTGGCTGAATTGTTTTCTCCGGATACAAATGCTAGTCGTAGGCTCCTGAGGATTTTTTTGCTCCCCACAGCAACTGAGATGCAGGTGTGCTTGTCAGAAAAAATCCTGCCTAGGATATCTGCTGTATGCAGTAGTGTCTGTGTGGAAACAGATGATCCTCGTGCTTGTGTCAGCAGACCTGCATGGCTGGGCAAAATTAGGTTTCAGAACAACAATTCTGAGGTGCCATCTGCAAAGCACAAGAATGCATCATACCATGAGAGTACAAAATATATGCATCTTCATCCAAGATGCTGGCCTATCTCCCCCTGCCACATGCTCCAACTGCTAAGCTAAGTTCCCACGCCTGAGCATGTGCCAAACAGTAAAAGCAGCATAACCCCTTGAGTTACATCCAGTAATGTAGGGCTATTGGATCGTCAACTGATCATGATTCAGCAGCTGAAAATTCAAATGAAGATGTAATATTCATGGCTGATAGTGAAAAGCAAAGACAATTAAAAAGTAGGAACCAGAAGAAAGTAACCTGAGATAGGTCTCATCTTTCATTTTCCTTTTCTTTGTTCTCTCTATTAGACTCCTGTATCTCACATGGAGTGGGGGGAACTCATGGAGGGATTAAAGAAAAAGCATAAACCAACATCAAGCAAGAGGTAAGTAACTGAAAGGTTGTTAAATTTAAATGTAACCCAAGTCACTGTTGATTCCTCATTGAAAAGTTCACAGTGAAATTGATAGTAACTCACAAAACTTCAAGCAATTGAGTCATCATTCCAAACAGTTATAAATTTATTAGCGAGATAGATGTGCCATGAAATTTTTAAGCCAGAATAAGGAATCTAAAGGAGAATCACAGCACCACTAACACACTGCACTCTGGAATCTGTCACTCTATTCAGAATGACCAGATTCGAACTCCGTGTTTTCAAACCAGAGAAGACAGAAGTAACCCAAAGGTTACTGGGGAATTAATGTTGATTCTCTATCACATTTAATCTAAATTCAATAGTGTGGGGTTACACTCTCACTGGAATGAAGCTTTAACAAGCACAAGAAAGAACCTTGGAGCAATAATTAGATAATTACAGAAATGCCATCCCTTTAAGTACCACTGAACTGCTCCCACAGGGAATTCACAGGAAGACCCTAGTAAAACATGAATGGAAATACAGCACCAGTGCTGAGAGATATCAGTCCCGGTTCTACATATGCTTACTGACATAAAGAATCCCACACAACTGATGTCCAGGCTGTGCTGACTTTTTCCCTTGTGCTCACCCCTGCACATAAGAAGTGAGCAAAGTCTTTGCTGTAAAAATCCAGCCCTGGTCACTGTCTTTACTAGTTAAGTGGGCAGCAGGATTCAGCAAGGGAAGCGATTTGGATAGTTATGACCACTGGATTACAGGAGTATCGGCCCAACAGAACCATCCTCCTCTTCATGGCAGACATGAAGAGAGATGCAAGGGTATGGGGGGAACAAAGTAAAGAGGGAAGAAGCTCAGAAATACAACTGCATTTTGAACCTTTTTGTGCCTTCCTTTGTTGTTAGCTACAGCTGTTGTCATAGAGCAGCTGTTGGCCACCACTAGCAACTCAACAGGTTTCTAGTTAGTCCAGCTTATTTGCCCAGTATTTAACAGATGATTATTCCATAGGATTCTGAGTAGGAAAGTAGCTGGTCCCTTTCATATGAGTGATCAGGGGTCAGTGCTGGGACCAGTGCTCTGTAACATCTTTGTCAGAGATATGGACAGAGGAATTGAGTGCACCCTCAGCAAGTTTGCAGATGACACCAAGCTGTGTGGCGCAGCTGACTTGCTGGAGGGCAGGGATGCCATCCAGAGGGACCTGGACAGGCTGGAGAGGTGGGCCCAGGCCAACCTCATGACGTTTAACAAGGCCAAGTGTAAGGTTCTGCACCTGGGTCGGTGCAATCCCAGGCACAGATACAGGCTGGGTGATGAATGGCTGAGAGCAGCCCTGAGGAGAAGGACCTGGGGGTCTGGGTCGACGAGAAGCTCAACATGAGCCGGCAGTGTGCACATGCAGCCCAGACAGCCAACCGAGTGCTGGGCTGCATCAAGAGAAGTGTGGCCAGCAGGGCAAGGGAGGTGATTCTCCCCCTTTACTCTGCTCTCGTCAGACCCCACCTGGAGTACTGTGTGCAGTTCTGGAGCCCCCAATACAAGAAGGACATGGAACTGCTGGAGCGGGTCCAAAGGAGAGCCACGAAGATGATCAGAGGGCTGGAGCACCTCTGCTATGAGGACAGGCTGAGAGAGTTGGGGCTCTTCAGCCTGGAGAGGAGAAGGCTTCGAGGAGACCTTATAGTGGCCTTCCAGTATTTGAAGGGAGCCTACAGGAAAGCTGGGGAGGGACTATTTACACGGTCTAGTAATGTTAGGACGAGGGGGAATGGGTTTAAGCTGGAAGAGGGGAGATTTAGACTGGATGTTAGGAGGAAGTTCTTTACAGTGAGGGTGGTAAGGCACTGGAACGGGTTGCCCAGGGAGGTTGTGGATGCTTCCTCCCTGGAGGCGTTTAAAGCCAGGCTGGATGAGGCCTTGAGCAAGCTGCTCTAGTGGGAGGTGTCCCTGCCTATGGCAGGGGGTTGGAGCTGGATGATCCTTGAGGTCCCTTCCAACCTAAACCATTCTATGATTCTATGATTCTATGATTCTATCCCTCTCCATAAAATTAAATACTGTGTACACACCAGAACAAGTTCTGAAATCACTGAGCTTTGATGAAGCAATGCACCTGAATCTACAAATTGTATCACATGTTGCCAGGAGAAGCCAGCTACATTCTAGTGGTTTGCTTTGTAGTTCTGGTTTTAGCAGGTATTTGCCATATCAAACGCTGTACATGTAAAACTTTTTACATAAATCCCCAGATATGTTTCAGTTAGACTCAGCAAACATTTAATTTTCTTTCAAAGTGTCCTAGGAGCATAAAACCATCTTGGCTTTGCCATCCTCAGCTTAGCGTCTTTGTGATGTCTGTGTATAGTCCTGCATAACTATCCTTGTCACACATATTCCTGGTGGTGTCTGGCAAGATTTACAGCAGCAAGATAAAATGCTACAATATGTACAACAGTCCCGTGGCGACTACTGTAAAATAAAGCAAAATAAAGGTGAAAGTACTTGCAGTAAAAAATGTGTGATGAAGAGAAAAGCAAGCAAAGAGGAGTCAAAAGCATGCATACAATACAAAGGGTGTTACTAGAATCTGGGACATGTTTTATATAGATACACCTACTATTCTTAATCTTCTTGTGTTTAATTAAGGCAGTTATTCACTCGGTTCAAGACACTGTGCAGAAAATTCTGTCATTTTACCTGCAAAGGATGTTAGTTGCACATTGCAACTGAGGCTGAGGGAGATGAGGTTGTTTAGCCTGGAGAAGAGAAGGCTCAGGGCAGACCTCATTGCTGTCTACAACTACCTGAAGGGAGGCTGTAGCCAGGTGGGGGTTGGTCTCTTCTCCCAGAGAGCCAGCAACAGAACAAGGGGACACAGCCTCAAGTTGTGCCAGGGGAAGTATAGGCTGGATGTTAGGAGGAAGTTCTTCCCAAAGAGAGTGATTGACATTGGAATGGGCTGCCCAGGGAGGTGGTGGAGTCACTGTCCTTGGGGGTGTTCAAGAGAAGGCTGGATGAGGCACTTAGTGCCATGGTCTAGTTGATTGGATAGGGCTGGGTGCTAGGTTGGACTGGATGATCTTGGAGGTCTCCTCCAATCTGGTTGATTCTATGATTCTACGATTGCTGCTTTCAGTGGCTGGGTGACATGGAATAGACATTTCCCCCTACCTCTTGAGAAAAAAAACAACCCTTTTTCTTTTTTTTAATTGGTATGAATTTAGTGATCATGGATGCTGTCATTCCTATCACTCCAGAAATGTGTTGACACAGAACTACTTCTTCCAGCACAAGCCCCCACATGATGGTCTCCCTGGCACCTCATTCCTGGTCTACTGTGCCTGGAGGAAAACCACAGCTTTAGTAGCAGCTTCTTCAGTGACAGAATGTCACTCCCTCAGTCTTAGAGGGAGGCCATGACTCAGTGCATCACTCAGCACATGCTTGACTTTTAAACACGTGTGCACTCCTATGCTTATTCAGCAACCACTTGAGGTCAGGCCTACATTACAGCTTGTGCTTGAATTATGTAGAAGCCTGTTGGACTCAAGCATGTGTTTCAGTGATTAGGAACTCGGAAAACATCCTGAGTAAACCAGATTTTAACAGTTAGGTTTCGCTTGGAGTTAAGTTGCTTGGGCATAGGACTGCAGTAAGTGGATTTGAACACAAATACATCCGAGGCACTCCTTTGTTCTGAATTTTCTGAGAACAAGCACCCTGCATCTGTGCTTTTTCCCCTTGATATGTTTTTTTCTAGTAAGTGGTTAAGAGATAAGAACCTTTAAATTTTAGGCATAAGGCCATTGCTCCCAGTCTCTGGAGGGATTGCTACGGTTTTGGGGAGTGGCTGATCATTCCACTTTATTCAGCTACACGGCTTTCACAAGAGGGACCTCCTTTCCAGGTCCCATACTACCACAGGCATAGCATTTAAAGTAATTTAATAGCTCTAGGAAGGAAAAAATCAACTAAAGGCTGATTTCTCTTCCAGCAGGTTCAGTTGGGCCAAGGATTTAATGTACTTGGTTTCATTACACTGTGGAAATTCCTGGGAAGAAATCACTGCTAGTGGGCAGCTCAGCCAGAAAGTCTGTTCTCCAGCGTGGTACTAAGATGCCTGAAAAGAGATCACCATTTTGCTTTCCTTTTACCTATTTTTAAGACAAGCTAGCTTACTTACCTCACAAAATGCCTACACGAGAGTGCTCATGTTACTGTAGGAACTATTTAGACAGATAAATTACTTTCCTCAGAAGAATACATAAATCAAACTTGTATAACAGCCAATCCCAGGATACATTTGCACAGGGAAGGGACTGCTTATAATATATCGACTGGTTTGACTTCAAGCTGGCATCTTCAGTGTGTACACAGGACAGACTCATAGCTGAGAAGAACTATTTTTGCAAAGACACTATTGAAAATTCCTACTTGAGTAGACAAAAATGACAGTATATGAAACTAGTATGTTTCTTCCCCTCATCTTTGGGTCTTTAAATCTGTCTTGAGAGATGGGTGAATGCTGAGATAGAGCCTGCCTAAGGGTGTATCCTGCCCCAGGCACACAGCAAGCAAGGTTTCTGGAGGTTTTCCTCTGGGTGTTGGTTTTGAACCAGAGATTGTATCAGAGTGCACACCCTCACAGGTCTCTTTCACAGACACACACAGATACACACACTGCTCTTCACAACATGGTGAAACTGCAGGACTCAATTCTTAGGTGCTAGAGGTCAATTTTGTGCTACTTATTCAGAGCTATTATGTTCTGTAATGAAGTGTCTTTCTTCTCCCCCACACTTACTCTTACTAATATGATTAGAAAGTATTTCCTGCGGAAGGAATATTGATGACAGTACACTTAACTGCAATTCCCGCACTGTCACAGCGTGTACTTGGGGGAGGAGGCTCCTTTAGAGGTCCTCTAATTCATCAGTTCTTTAGGATTTTCAGCAACTGTAAGAAATAAACAGGGTACGATGTATTATTTCAGCCTATGAAGTAAATTAACCACAACAGGTTTGCAGTTAAGAGATTAATTTCTATTTTGTCACATAAAAAAATACACCATGGCAATGATAGAAAAAAACCCTAAACCCCAAACCACTCAGTTCACATCTTAGACATGCAACAATTTCTCCAAGGTAATTCCCAGTTAAATCCTCATAGTGCCTGGCTCAATTTCTGTATTTCACTTTCTCAAACACGCACACACCCCAGCTTTCCCCATCATCTCTTAAATAACCACTACCATAGCCTTTCCCTCCCCCCTCCTCCCCATGCTTTTCTACTGGATTCTCTTCTCTTTTTTTCTTCCTTCCCTCTCTTGTTCTCCTGCCTTCAAGATCTCATAGTTACTACTTCATGCCCAATCGCTCCTATTCAGCCCTGTCCCCTTTTCTCTCTCTCCACTGGTAAGGAAAACTTAACCAGAATGTGTATTCTCCAGGCACCCTTTTAATTTAAATGTGAAGAAGAGTCATCTGAGCCTCTCTCCTAGTGAAGAATTGGTCATTTGTCAGTTGAAGAAATTCCTTATCTTTATATCAAGTGAGTAACTTGAGAATTTATTGTCTTATGTTTTGGTTGTAAAACAAGCAAACAAAAAACCCAACAAAACAAAAGGAAAATGGTATTATTCTATCCAACACAAGTTACAACACAAATGCTTGAGTGCTTAAACTCCTCAGCCAGGCTTCTGAGTATAAATTGCTTTCTAGCAGCTGGTGTATCAGAGGAAAAAGTCACATTTCCCCAAAATGTGCAGAAAGGCTGCCTTCAAACTCCTTGCTGCTTAGCTTTCAGACACCCTTTCCCCAATGCTGAGCACCAATTCCCTCCTGCCTGCTTACATGCATATTCAATGGACCATATGCTTGATCTCAAATATATCCTGGCATTATGGATCCTATTCATCAAGAAGTGGTTTGTACCCTCATGAGCAAGCAGAAAAAAAAAAAAAAAAAGAAAAAGAGAGACCTTTTCAAAGAGCATTCAAGAGTTTTCTGAGAAAGAAATCCCAGTACACAGTGACCTGTACGTACCAGGCCACCGTCCACTTTAAACTAAACCCATGTGCTCCTCCCGAAAACACACACTTGGGCATAAGGAATTTCTCATTATTTGGCCATAAAGGAAGCCTGCATAGAGATCTCACGAGGGATTTAAGTGAGAGCCTATTGACAAACACAAACTTAGTGATTCCTTGGAATCCAAAGCAGTTTGTGAGGTGACAGGGCAATCCCATCGCCAGCCCCCAGCACATGACAAAAGCAGAGGCAACTCCAAAGCTGACACACCAACTGCCTCGGGATCTGCCACGCAGCCAGATGCCGTGTTGGGAGTTTTTCCCTGACACTGTGGCATATGGGCTTTGCATTGCCATTTGAAGAGCATGAAATGGACAGAAACAATCTGGAGAGGGTGGGAAATGGATGATGCCTCAACCCAGCCATCGTGTTTGCTTTTAGGTTATTAGGTGATGCTTAAATACATCCTTGGCTTTAAGCAAAGAAAACTATTCACCCAAAGATAGCTGTGATGTTAACTGCATTAGTTGTAATGCACCCTGAGTGGGGCTTTATTTATCAAGTTGTTTTCTTAGCTATAGAGTTATATATTTTTTACCCTTGCATGTTGCCAGAGAAATGCAGGAGAAATTCAGAATTATATTTACAGAGAAATTATGCCACTGCATAATCACAGCTGTTTATCAAAACTGCAGTACTTTGTTCACTGCCTTGTCAAGTCTGGATAAAGCAGTCACTGCAATCCTGTCACTTACTGCAACCAGTGGTAGCAAAAGCTAAGAGAATTTTACATGTAGCTTACAGGTGCATGGAAGCATCAGATTCATCCCTTGCTTCTTCATTAAGAATTTTATGACATTGCATCATTGCACTGTTTTTTTTCCAGAGCATGAATGAAGCACCATACAAGCAGTAGATAAACAGCAGGGGATGGAATCACAAGTGGAAAAAAGGTGATGAGGCAGGAAGTCCAGAGGAGGAGCGGACCACATGCCAAGGAGCTTGTGCCAAGCAAAAAAATACTAGAGAGCAGAGAACATGTGCACTGCAGGAAGCAAACAGAAGAACAGGAATGTAAATAGCACTGCAGAATGTTTGGGACAGTTGGTTTTTTAAACAAACAGACAGACAAGCAAACCAGAAAGCTCAGTCTCATTAAAAGCATATACATTTCCTGCAATAAAAAGCAGCAATGAGACACATCAGTGTAGAAAGGAATCCCTGAAGAAACCACATACATTAGTTTCAGCAGCAGCAGTGTGTCATGTTGGCTTTCTGTAATCCTTTTTGAGATAACCTGGTCTGATGGTTGTTAAAAGTAGTTCAAGTAGTACTAGACTAAACAGTCCATGATGTGACAGTTCTCTTCTTCTCCTCATAGACCCTTCAGCCACATAGAGACACACTTGCCTTCTGCACCCATGCAATCTCAGTGCACAGGTCTGCACACAAGCCACTCGTGAGCCATCCAGAAGCAGGAAACACTCTGCTCCTGTCACTGAAGCTGTTCTGCAAATTCTGGAGCTTGAAGAACCATGATCACCATTGCCCCCAGCTCAATTACACAGCAAGAAGGGATTCCCCCATCCAGCTATTTCTGACCAAGCTAGCATATGAAAGGAGGGATGGATGAAGGCCATGGTTCTGCTCCAATTTGTCCCAACACTACTTTCATGAAACATATAATACTCTGAATGCAGCATGTTCTCTTGAAGATGGTCAAGAAAATAGTGCTCCTTTCTGTCCTGCTGTACCTGTGTAGCTTCATTATTTGTGCCTCATATTTGCTTTTCTTTTAATTTTTATTTCAGTGGCATTGATCAGCTGGAAAAAAAAATGACAGGAAAAAAAGGAATTACATTTTTCACCTTATGCATGCACTGCTTGAACTACAACGTTTGTATTTCTGAATCCTGAATAAGTGCTTGACCTTTTCATTGTTTCTTCATCTATTATTCTCTCTGGTCCACTTCCCACTCTCTACACTATTGCATCTATTTAGATAGTTTCTCTTCAGCTCATTGCCTCTTGTGTTGAATTCTGACTCTACAATCAAATATTTGTGCAAAACCCTCTTGCTGCCAGCAGGACCCTTACACAGATTTGGTGCACGAGTGTCCTGTCTTCAGCAGGGTACTTGATTTTATTTTGAAAAAGAAAAAAAAAACCAATATAATAATGTGTTTTAATTAAACTATTCAGGAGTCTGATAACAAGCAAAAAAGGAAACTCATACCCTACATCCACAACATGTTGCATGAGAACAGAGAGCATATTTTCATACTTGTGGTCATAATGACAGGAGTCATGAGACATATATGCTATTATTTAAAAACTACACTGCTTATACCTTCACTCTTGGAGTGCCTCCTTGTTATGTGGCTTATAATGGATTAGTTCAATCTTGAAAAAGGAGATAAAAAGATAACTATCTGAGCACACTGAATGAGATCTTGTAAGCTTTTCATCAGAGGCACTTGGTATTAGTTGATTGGCATCAAACATTGTGTATTTATTTATAGCATATCAAGCATGATGATGACATGGATGCAGGTTGTCAAAAGAAGTCAGTTCCCAAAGCGCAGTTAAATACGCAAGTGCCACGTGTTTGGATATGCTTGAGACTTGTGATGGTTTGGGTGTCCCCCGCCCCCCACACTTTTAGAAATCACCCAGACTAGACTCAGTTGGCTCTGGAAATTTGAATGAAGCTTATATTTACAGCTGGCACAATTTACAAGCAGATATTTACAGTATATACAGTTATAGACAGAAATATACAAGGTAAAAAAAAAGGTAATACAGACACAACTCCCCTCCCAGAAACCTGAGTCCCCAGGAGGGGCTCTCAACCACCCCCTCACCTTCCCCCTACCCCTCTCAACCTTACCCCAGTCCCAAGGAAGAATGGAGGTTCGGCCAAAAGGGTTAAAAAGCAAGGTGAAGCAGCCAAGCAAAGGAGGGTGAGGTTAGAAGGCAAGATGGAGTCCAGCCAGCAGCCTCAGCTTCTCCCCAGCAGGCAAAGCTCCCAGCGAAGAGAAGAAGCAAGTGCTGTAATCTTTGTTTTGCCTTTCTTCTTTACACATCCCAGCAAGACTGTGAGGGAAGTAGACCTCACCATTGTTTTCATTTTACAGCCTATCATCTAGTTCTTCTCACCAAAACATGCTAGCTAGGCTCAAACTAGCACAAGACTCCAAACGTATCTCTGGTGAAATCATGATCTGTGCCACCTTTAGTCTAGGATATTTCGCCTTTCAAAAGGTGCATCACACTACTTTTATAGCTTCATTTCTCAGAGAACCTCAGGGAGAGAGACTCATCCCTGAGGATTTTTCACCGTATACCTTTCTCTCCAAAAGCATAAGTGGCACACTTGAGATGCTTGGACTTCCAATTCCAGATGCGAGTTTTGAGCTGTGAGTTTGTCTATGGGCTTTGACCAGATCTAGAGCAGCCAGAGACAGAGACTTTGAGGGTTTTTGCATTAACTCCAAGCACTCATCCTGCTGAATAAAACTGATGTGGTTACAGGCACCTATAATTAGTAATCTGGATTGTATTCCTTCCTTTCTCTTTTACTTCCAGAACAAATTGTTGCCATCCAGTTCAGCAGATCAGGCCTAATTCAGCCAAAGCAGAAGAGGCTGTTTTCCCATCTCATTCTGAAGACCTGTCGGTGGGTGCATTACAGAAGCCGTACAGAACTCAGAAGAAAAAGTATTTCACTTGAGAAGGATTTTATTAGTTCTCTCATTTTCTGAGGAATGTGGAGAAGGAGATGGTGAATTTTGGGCTCTAAAAGCTGCTTTTGATTTTATTACCTGGCTGTAGCAACATAACATTTGCTTGTGGAAAAAACACAATTCAAAAATTGCATAAAGAGAAAACACGGCTTCCTCACCTGAAAGAAATTATTCTCTGAAACATCCTTCTCATTTTCATTATGTTAACTAAGTGTTTGATGACAGTTTGAAACCAAGGTGATACATGAAGCTGCCATTCCAATCTACATTTCTAACACTCTCAGAAATGGGAAAAAATAAATTCAACTGATTGATCAGAAACCAAATGGACTACGCTTACAAAGAGCTAATGAAATCCACTGCAAGATAACTCTAACTCATTGTTAAAACAGCTCAATTGATTGCAGCCAAACTACAAGAGTTGATGTGTTCCACTGAAGGAGAAACAGTCAGAAGTTTTACCAGTTAAAAATACATATTTTCATAACATCCCCTGAAGCCTTAAAAAAAAAAAATCTGCTTTAATCCCTTTCTTTGTTTTCAAACATACACTTGCAAATTAAAGCAGAGCATTTGTATTTGGCAGTCTAGGTCCTCACTGTTTCACGCCTGGGTTTTGCAGTTTGGTTTTTCCCAGGTGAAGTCTATGTACTGAGCAACTCATGCTGAAGGAGAAGCAGCTGCTCACTGACACTGCTCTCTGCAGCACACAAATCTCGCACTTTTGCAGAAAGAGAACAAATACTTGCAGAAAACACACATGGAGTTTGACGCTGAAGGGGTATAAGATTAGGTCCAGTGTATTGACTAGGGAAGTAGCCTGCAGGCCTTAGGCCAGCAAGGCTGCTTGCCAGTGACTTCATTAGAGCTTTTGCCTGTGAAAGGACTGCCTGTTTAGATCCTGGAAACTTGCATCAATACGTCATTTTGTGTGACTAAAGTAAGCAGAATGTGTCCAAAGTGCTGGCCAGCTACAGACCTCAATCTGCCTCCATTTGCAGGCAGTGTCACTCTTAGGAAATCAGGCTTTGATTTCATCCGAGGCTCTTTCAGTGGGACTTTCATCACTGACTTCAAGTGACAAAGTGCTTCACGTGAAGTTCCCCATTCTCTCTTGTAGCTGGCCACAAAAGACACTGGTAGCTGATCTCCTTGACAGACTTTGTCCAGGAATCCCAAATACTCAAAAATCTTGGAGAATTTTGGGCAATGTTTTGTTTCCTTGTGATAACCCTCCCTGCTCTTCACTCTCACTTCGTGACAGCAAAGTGCCCACTGAATCACAATGCCAGCGGCTCTCAGAGCTCTTCTCCAGGGAGCAGAGAAGGAAGAGGGTGTTGTAGCAGAAGCAAAACCTGCATGTCTGGCAGCATAAATTTACATACTTCCATTGCAAAATCTTATGAGATGAAGTTCCAGCAGCCCCAGTGCAAAAGACAGGGAGAATATGGCAAACAACTTCCTCCTCAGGCTTCAATGCTCTCTGATACCACCAGGGCAGCAGAAGGATGGATAGACTAGTTTGGTGGACTCAGTAAAATTGCTTCTGGAGTCACAATTCTTTGATGAAGAGCAGGCAGAGAAAGGGAAAAACAAAACAAAACAAACAAACAAAACCCATAAGGTGCAATACTCCAACTCCCTGAATTACTGCTGCACACAGACACCCACAGCATCCTCACTCATCACGTAGGACAAACCCAGGAAGCACAAGAATGTTGAATATATGCTGATTTAAAAAAGTAATTCTGGCAAGCATTCCACAGCAATTATCACACCTCTATTTTTTTCAGAGACTACTTTTTTTTCTCTTCCTCCTATTCCTCACCCCCCCCCCCCAAAAAAAAAAACTCACTGAGAACATGTATTTTAGTTGCCTCAGTCTAGCAACATAAAAATATTTATCAAGGGACAAATTTAAAGCAGTTACCCTACTAACAGAAATAAAAAGCAGAAATACTTGTGGAGACTTCAGCTACAACGCACAGCACAGTAGGTCTAACGATTTCATTACGTAGTTGTGTAACTATAGACATATTGTGTGTGCCACACAGCTATTTATTGCTCTGCTGAATCAATGTTGATTTGTTCCCCTTACCTTTGACATAAGCATTTCATAAATTTCTTAGTCATTTCCCTGTGATGACCTCACAAAACATACTCTAAAGCAGTGCTAAGGCATTTGAATGCATCCCATCCTTCTCATTGTGCAGCCCTGGTCCTACAATCTTACTCTTTCTCCATTCCCAGTTTCCCCTTTCCTCCCTGTCCCTTTTTGCTCTGACCTTATGTGCTAAGATTTGGAATCAGCTGCATTTATCAGCTTCCCTCTCAAAACACCTATCTTTGTAGTGAAGAGAAAGGACAAGCAAAACCCACAAAATCTGGTTTTAGTAGATGGATCCTAATTTTGCCGACTTTGGGGGGCGGGGGGCGTTATTTCCCTCTCCCTTTCCCTTATTTTTTCTCTCTTCACACCCTCCCCTCCTACCCCCCCCTCCCGCCTCCACCCTCCCAAGTGCCTGGGTTGCGCTCCCTTCAATCTTGTCAGCTGTAAAATGGGTCTCTTTTTAACCTATAATGGATCAGTGAGATTAAAGGTGAAGTCATGAATTAGTAGCAGTGACAGCCCAGCACGATGGCCCCGGCAGCAGGGGGTCTCCCTTTGTGCTCGTCCACTCTGACCCCCCGTGCCACTCTCCGCCTGTGGGAACCGGACAAGAAGAATGTCGGGGTGGGGCCGGGGGCCGCCAGCCCCAGCCCCTGCGCCCGGCCAGCGCCCCCAGCACATTCTTTCCCTGGAAATATTCTGACATCACCCCGTCATACCTCCTCGCCGGCTTCTTCGTTAACTCCTTTATGCCTTGCCATCGAGGGACAATGGGTCCTGCTGCAGGGTGGAGGAGGAGGAGGAGGAGGGGAGCGGGGCATCTTTCCCAAGACAACTTTTTCAGAGGTTGTGAACCTAAGGCAAGTGAGGTTTTGTAAGACAGGGAGGTGGGTGAATTCTCTAGGAGTTGGACTGTGTAGCCTGAGGTGCTACTGCCAATGACAAAAAAACCCCAAACCACCACCACCACCACCGCCAAAACAAATAAAAAACTCAACACCACACAGCAAAAACCAAACCAAACAAAAAAACCAAACAAAAAAACCCACCCAGCACCCAAGCAACCAACCAAAAAAAGTGTGCCCGACGGTGTGGAAAGATTTATCAAGGGCTTTAAATTTGAGCTTTGAAAACACAACTGGATGTATGTCAAAACAGCCCATTAGAACCATTGCTCATGTGTGATGTCTTTCCAGTCTCTTCCATAGAAGACTGTGGTAAGGTAACTTCAGAGGGAAACACAAATAACAGGAGCCTCCTTTTGAGTATTCCTCTTTTGGGGACTACCTGAGAGAAGAGGGAAAGCAACAAAACTACGTTTTTCTGCAAATAGGAGACAGGCTGTTCACCTTGCCCATGTTCTCTGGGTTTTGTCCTTAATGGAACATAAACGCAGCATTTTCTTCAGCCTGTCTTCTACAATAAGTGCCTAGACCTTTCATGGTCATTCCAAACTAAAGCACTAATTAATTAATTAATTGTAACAGGATTTCGTATCTTGGTTGATTTATTCTATGGTGAAAAAGGTTTCGCATTTACAAACATACTTTTTGAACGCTCCACAAAATCCTATTGCATCTACCATCTGAGCTATGCCACAACACATGTGCAAGGACCCAGCCAGAAAGTACACCCACAGAAAACTTCCATAAGGTCTGCCCCAGAAAACCAAAGAGAATCACTAGAAACAATTTCATTAGTTGAAGAGGTATTCAATTTCTGTAACACTACAAAGTCTGGTCAGAATCTCTGTGTCTTTAGGTTCTCTGTAGGTAAGACCTCCACATACCCTGACTGAGACAGGTGGGATTGCAACAGCACAAGATGCCTAAATTAAAAATTGTAATTCCTGCTTAGAGGTTATCTATCTCCAGGGAAAAATTAGTGTTTGCAGGATGCTCCCATTTTGCTCTAGAAGATGCCAGATCACTTTTCTGCCCCAAGTGGAGTAGTTTGGAAAATGGCCTTCTTATATCTTACTTGACAGAGGCTCCACACAAAGCTCACATGAAGAAAATCTTAGTCCAGTCTTGAAGTAGAGGATAGCTGTGGTACAGCTAGCTGTTAGCTTATATGATCCCATTTTGTCTTTGAAGAAAATCTTAGTCCAGTCTTGAAGTAGAGGATAGCTGTGGTACAGCTAGCTGTTAGCTTATATGATCCCATTTTGTCTTTTCCATGCCTCGCTAGCATGTGATATCTCCCACCAAACTCCCACAGAGAAATTAGCGAATGGCCCAGGTGAACACAAGGAATACACAGGGCAGACAACTGTGAGCCTCTGTATCTCTTGAGCAACATGTGTTCATTCAACCTGTTTCTGAATGGAATACTCATACTGGTCTGACATGGCCCCGTATTGTCCCCAGCCCACTCCAGTCCACACCACAGGATGAGCGTTCATACACAGTCATTGCCAAGGAAAGACAGCAGCTCAGAGGGCTTCAGGAGAAGCAGCCTTGTCTCAGGCCTTAAGCAGTAGTAGGTGTCATCTGAAAGCAGACAGTGGACATAGTTCGAAGCAGGTTTCTGACAGCATGTCCACACCAGTTTGTGTCAGCTGTGTGGTATTCAGTTACACTTCCTATAGATCTGATGGACCTTTTTCCCAGAACAGGCTCCATTCATGCCTGGCATCTACAGCAATCCATAATGCTGTATTTTGAAGATAAAGAGAAAAGTGCATTGGAGTGGTACCTAACTGGCAAAGGAAGACTGCAGGATGCACATTGCAAGGTGTTGCTTAGCAACATGGCCCATGAGGAGTACACTAGGACACAGAAAGTCCAGGACCAAATCAGACATTCATGAGTTGCCACTGAAGTCCTCTTCCATTTAATGCCCTCCAAGCATAGGCCATTCTGGAATAGGAGTTCAGACCACATCCATCAAAGGGCTTATCAAACTGAGTAAGTTGCCTGCCTGGTGTGTAAGATGTTCTTCTGCACATGGGTTAGATTCAGATCCCCGCAAAATACAGCTTCACTCTCAGTCCAATATCTACAACATTCTCCTATTTTTCTAGGCATTGACATATTTGGGTGCAATCTTTCTGTGTCCAAGAGCAAATACATTCATGTCTAACTCTTCCTAAAGGGGAACCCAAGCTCTGTGTAGTCGTATGTACTCAGCAGAACAGGAAGGAACAAGGATGATTTTACCTCTCATATCTTTCCTTGAAGGATGTGTAGACCCCAGGTTTCTTCACTTGGCCCCCAGGCTGCAGGGTCACGTTCTTTTTCTCTGGTATGCCATTGAAAGTCAATGTCCTGATGCCCCACTGCAATGGCCCACCAAGCAAGCTCCTAGTCAGTCAGTGAACACACTGAGAACGGGAGAATGTCTTCCCAGAAAAAAGGAGGGACTGGATCCTCCCAAATCCAGGGCAATTGCCCTGGACAGCAGAAGTTATAAAGGATTACACAGAATACTGGTTGCACCCTACCTTTAGAAATTAATCCTATCCATTTTTTTGGGAAGTGTTTTAGCATCTCATGGTGAGGAGGTGCATGCAGGCAGGATTGACCTGCCAGGAGTCAGGGGAAGGTACCTCGAGGAACACCCCACTCCAATCCTTCCTCTCCTCCCTCTCTCCCTGCTGGTTATTGCCAGCAGTGTGGGTTGTTTTCGAGTCTCTCATACACTGCGTGAGGATGTAGGGGGATGGCATAAGGCTCAGAATCCTAATATGAGGAGAAGTGGGGCATGGGAAGGAGTTTTCCAAGAGTTTATTTCTTCCCTTAAAGACTTCAAAGAGCTTTCATGGAATTTGTTCCTCACCCAAATGCAACAAGGAAGAATAGCATTAAACTTACAGACCAGTGATTTTGCCACAACAAGTAACTTCATCAGCTGTATGGTATTTCTTGGGGTTTCATATTCAGATGGCTCAGAGGGATTCTCAACATTAAGGAAACATAAAAGGAATTGTGGTTAGGATCTGGAGAACAGCTTGGAGGCAAGCACCTTTCCAACATTAATATCAGACAGCAAACTACACGTAAGGTAAAGAAGTTCTTAGAAGTACTTGTGATTAAAAACATTATAAAGAACTCATTTTCTTGTTTCATTTTTAAATTTTATATCTCATCTCAGGTTTTGTGTCCCTTGACTCATATCTGCTGAATGACAGTGCTTGGGAATCTGATTTCACCACGGTTGGGAACATTGCACAGATCTCTTCTTTGGAGCTGGAGGGCACTTCTTTCAGGGATGAGGAAGGCTGAGACAGGGATAGAACCCTAGAATTCTGTTGATTTCTTCACAACCCAGACTCAGTACCCAAGAAACCCTAGGGCCAACCTGAGTCTTCTTGGTAGCTTATTAGCAGATGAAGAGGGAATCCAGGAGGAAGCAATACAACCCCACTCCACAGTAATCTCTAGCCCCATTTTATGTGAAACTCCTGAAGTGCTGCAGCCTTCCTAATTATTGGTGTAAAACCTACTAGAGTGCATGGACTAGGGCTAACATGGAGACTTGGTTCTCTGCTTTTCCTCTTTTTCCTGCCCTCACCATGCAGCCCTAAATCTGCCTTCTGCCAGTGTGGAGGTGAATTGTGCTGCATAGAAGGTGAATGGCAGGGCTCTTGCTTGTCCATCTCCTCTGCAGGCTATCACATTCTTCTGTTGCACAAGGAGAAGGTGTGTGTGTGTACTCATGTGCTTATGTGCACATGCATGTGCATGTGTATGGTGTGCATGAGCACAGTTTGTGACACTGCTACACTCTTAAGAGTGCAGATTGGGTCAGGATGGGAAGGGTGTGATAGCACAAGAGGAAATGGCCTCGAGGTGTGCCAGAGGAGGCTTAGCTTGGACGTTACCAAAAAAATAATGTTCTCAGAAAGGGTCGTAAACCACTGAAGCTGCCCAGGGAAGTGGTGGAGTCATCATCCCTGCAGGTGTTTGAAAAATGTGTAGACACACTGCTTAGGGACATGGTTTAATGGTGAACTTGGCAGTGTTGGGTTAACAGTTGGACTTGATGATTTGAAAGGTATTTTCCAGCTAAAATGATTCTATGATTCAGCCCTTCCCCTACACACTGCTATGGGAAAGTGGGAGGGAGGTGTTAACTGTGCTGGATGTAGGGATGACATAGACTACATTAATCTCCAATTTTGCTATTCCCTGTTTCCTGGAAAAAGAGGGAAAGTAAAGCCAATTGTGAACCACTATGTGGTGTATCCTTCCTCAAACAGACCTTACAGAAAAGCCACAGTTTCATAGCAGCGCTTTAATAAGTCACTCAAGTAGTTTCCTTCTGGAAGTAGGATGGGATTAAAAGTCAATTGAAATTGTCACTGTTTCTCCAGTATTTCAAGATCACTTCAGTCCTTGACATTCAAAAAAGAATCTACATCAGAAAACAAACCAGACCATTCACCAAAAACTCTGTGAGCCAGGTTTTTAGTTATTACGTGGATGCCCATTTCTCATACCGCTGGCTGAGAAAACAACATGGTGAAGTGTTTCGTTCCCCATTACTAGCCACTGACAAAATACTGGAGATACTTTGAAACATCAAGTTTTCAGGTGACTGCAACCTCTCTCAAATACTGTTACAGACATCTAAAAA
Source organism: Tricholaema leucomelas (assembly GCA_013400475.1). Lineage (NCBI taxonomy): Eukaryota > Metazoa > Chordata > Aves > Piciformes > Lybiidae > Tricholaema lacrymosa > Tricholaema leucomelas. The sequence goes on along the minus strand of WAAF01002798.1, from coordinate 101,719 downwards.
TGTCCCCATTAGGAATGCAAACACCCAATGTAACCAATCCTCACCTCGGAAGGTTTATTATCGTTCTAAAGTTAATAATAGCTGTAGGGTTGGTTTGTTTGGGGGTGGTTTTGTGTTGTTTTGTTTTGTTCTTTTTTTGTTGTTGGTGGTGTTGGTTTGGGGTTTTTTTGTTTGTTTGTTTGTTTCTTTATTGTTTGTCCAGATAGATATTAAACATTATTGTAAGAGAAGCATAAAGAATTTTTATTTCTGCTAGGTTTTTATTTTAATCACCTAAAAAAATCATTATTATGGAAATGAGAAAGACAAAAAATTCCCCAGGGACTGAGAAACTCTTCTGATTTGCATCATTAACGCTGAAAAGAACTTGCCTGAAAAAGGCCCCTCCATGTTTTCTTTATTTACATTTTCAGGCAAAAAATAAAACTAGTTTCACCAGTAAGTTTTCTTCTAAATTCATAACCCGTTTTGACTAGTCTAGCTCTTAAAATATGGATATAGTTTATACAGCTTGCTGTGCTTTGATGGACTAATTTCCTCTTTGTTACACTATCCTGGAATTATTTTTTTAAATTTTTTTTTATTACTATTATTTTTCCTCCATTTGCAAACAATTTGCAAGACAGGGACTGTACTAGCATTCACAATTAACACCAGTAATCGCTAAAGACATTTGTTGAACAGTTGCTGCTTGTGGCATGGAATGAGAGAAAAGTGACATTCATTTAAGTCTGCTCTTCTCATTTAACAAACTTGTCCAAGCATAAGCAAAAATAATAATAAAAGACCCCAGAGAGCACTAAATATATATTTAAATGCAGAAAAAATTCTGTGACAAAGTAGTTGTTTCAAGGCTCGAATCAAAATTTTGAACAGTTTACCTTCTTTGTGTCTTCTGAAGAGTTTTATGTAACAAACTTTCAGTGTCATCACTAATAGCAGTTCATGCCAAGGATTACTTTCTTAAAACTGCTACTCAAGCCTGGTGATTTGCAGTACACTTCTTATTACAGGATACATTATGCAGAAACCCTCTGCTATGTGATGGGACATGGCAACCCTGCTGTGAGAATGCCTATCAGCGCTTCTTTTAAGGCCCTTTCTCAATTGTCAGCAAAGTATTTTTTAAGGTTAAAAGGTGTAAAATTATTCTGAAATGCTTTTCTGACCTGTCGCCTATCACTGCAAAAAGCTCCAGTTAATTTTTTTTCCTCTAAAATTGTATTTTTTAAATGTGGTAATATTACAAGAATAAAGCTAGTAAAAGAAATAGAGTTTTCTATTCTTTTCATTACGGTTTTTTTTTGGTAATTTTTTTTTCCCCCAGTACTGCTGCACATTAAGACTGTGGGTCCCTTTTTATTTCTGATTTTCTTCATTATGCTTCTTCCTTTCCCGTGACTCAGTTACAATGTGCAATTAATGAGAAACCAGCAATTTGGGGGGAAAAAAATATCTTTATATTTTGGTGGATTGTTCAAATGAATTCCTGAATCATATTCTCTAATGTAAAAGTCAAATGCACTAAGGCCATGAAGCATAATCTCATTATACTGGTATATAAAGCTCACAAGATCTGTCATTTTTCAAGTGCTACCTGTACTTTGATTGAAACAACATTAAATATCATCAGGCAAACTAGAAGAAGGTTTCTATTCTTCAGACTCGTGACTGGCTTTTATGGTTTTGCAAGATGCTTAACTCTAGGTTTCCCAGGTTACATGCACGATTCAAGGTCAATGATCCTATAGTTTCAAACCCTGAGCACAAGAGGTTACCATCTCCCATTGTCTATAGTTTAGAATTTCCAACAGCAGCTAGCTACGTTTGTGAAGGTAAAACACTGCAATGCATCTGAAATCACTTTAAGTTTTATAGACTATGAAACAGCATTATCAGCCTATACTGAAGAATTCAGCCTTGTAATAAAGAAGATCAGACACGAAGGGTCTGAATATCCTATCAGATATGCGATACATGCACACAACAATGTGAGCTTCAGCTGAACACAAGAAGTACAAAGAGGTGGAGAAGAGATAAATAGATGCTGTGCCAGATTTCTGCATTGAGTATTGTAGCCTGTACTGGAACACCAAGGTGATTATGCCTAAGATTATGGAATGGCTATAAGATGTGACAAGAGCAGTAAGAATGCATCACTGTGTTGAACTCAGGTACCTATGAGGATTCAATTGCCTCTAACGTGGACTCACCTACTTTTCCTGCCACCCCATCTGTCATTCAGGGTTTCAGTAAGGTTTTGCTCCTTTATTCTTCAATGTTGTCAGTGATGAGAAGCAGATGTCTCCATACTCAGGTGTGCAAATTGAGCAGCTATTGTTTACTGTACTGACACTAGTGAAAGAGCAAAGGAAACTGCACATTCCATCTCACATTAATTTTACCACATGCTCTTTACTAACTAGCCATATCTAGCCAGCATAAAGTCTCATCTTTACCTGTTTAGTAGTATCTTGATGACCAAACACGAGAAGGCTGCCACTCATGCACACACTGATGGAAAGGACCATGTGTTTTTGACACATCCAAACACACAGTGAGAGGACTGCATTGTCCCCCAGTAAGTGCTACCTGGGAGATTGTATTTCAAAAAGCGTGGCATAGCCCAGCTTCCCTTAGACCCCTTCTCCCCTGGGTCCTGTGCAGGGCAAGAGAAGGGCTTAGCTTCATCCAGCTCCTGGGTGGCAGGAGAAAATATTTAGATCCTGAACATGAGAACAGAAAGTAAATCTTCACAGTGCAGAGCACATGGTGGAGGAGCATGCTTGCTCTGCCCCTGTGACAATGACCAGCCAGCCAGCAGTGCCTCTCCAGCAGCTCGAGAGGCTGGTACACAGTCTTAAGTGCCTTCCCTCTGTGGATGACTGTTTTCAGTAACACAAGATGGAGTGATTCTTTCAGACAACAGACCAGCAAATTTCTAAAACTATTTCCAAGGGTTTTTAACCTCTGTATTGAGAAGTGGTTGACAAATACAAACTACAAGCAAAGTCACAGCTGTCTATTGCAAATCATGAACATCTCAGTAGTAGACCATCGCAGATGAGACTGTTACAGGCACCACAGGATGATCTTTTAAATTAGACCCTAAAAGATAGAGTCACTATCTTTTGAAATATATACATACAAAGTGAGAGAAAATAAAGATATCAAACTGAATAGCTTGTCTGTATCCCCTGTCAATCTTCCTGGGACTATGCTGAATGTTCAAGACTCCTTCCATATTTGTCTCCCTAAACCCCAAATTCTTCCACAGAAGAAACTGAAGGACCTTATGAAGTTAAATAGATCTTGGATTCTCTCTAGACACTGTGTCCTTGGAGAAACCCAATTCATGTTGATTCTGTGCATTCTCAGGAATGTCCAGAATCCCAAGTACATCCCAGACATGAAGAAAGCAGCTCACTGCCTGAACATATAAACTAATTCCCTCGAGTCTTCCCCCTGCAAAAATTTATTCACGTATTTAACTGTGAGTATGTGAATAGCCATTCACTTACCCTTGAGCATTTGATTTAAATGCATACATCAAGTGTGAGTATAGTTACTGTCTTAGCTCAGTTCCAACATACAGAGGTTACAAATTCACCTAGGAAGTATAAAGGAAAAAAAAATAGAATAGTCATCACGATGCTAGACAGTTCTCTGGGATCAGACTAAGATGCTGTTTAAAATCACTTGAGACTCGCCAGACTGTCTTCACAGGGGTCTCAGATTCACTCATTTTAGCATTTAAAAGTCATTCATTTTGTTCTAAAATCCAGTTTCTTTTATGGTCTTGAAAAGAATCACAGAATTGTCAGGGCTGGAAGGGATCTCAAGGATCACCTAGCTCCAACACCTCTGCCGTGGACAGGGACACCTTCCACTAGATCAGGTTACTCAGAGTCACATCCAGCCTGGCCTTAAAAACTTCAAGGGATGTGGCTTCCACCACCTTCCTGAGCGACCTGTTCCAGTGTCTCCCCACCCTCATGGTGAAGAACTTTTTTGTAACATCTAATCTAAATCTACCCTTCTCTAGTTTGGATCCTTTCCCCCTAGTCCTATCACTACCTGACACACTAAGGACATGACATTTAACTATTATCAGTTAATATCAAGGCTGCATTTTGTCCAATAAGTCAGGACTGGGACCTAGCACATAAGAGACAACTCACAGTCCTCCAGCAGCACAATGGCAAAGCTGTTCACCAAAGGTACAGCAGTAGCCCAATAACAAATTGTGCCCTGCTCTCTCATGGACAATCAGGAACACCTGCCAGGGAGCATGGCCTTCTTCCTCCAGTATCTGCCAAAGAGCCTGGGGGAATGTTGCAGTTTAAGCAGGATTCTTTGCCTGTAAAAACTTTCACTGTTTGCTCTGCTCGGTCTAGCCAGAGTATTGAGTACCTGAGCTCCATCTTGCTTAATGAAGAGAGTTCCAAATAGCATTTTCCAAAGCAGGGCTTCAGTAGGGAAGTGTGACATGTCTCTAAGCATGAGCAGGGGTATACAGGTGTGTGAAAAACAAAGAAAGTTAATCAAATTGACTAGAAAACTTTCTAAGAGGTACATACACACCTATTTTTCTTTTAATTTAGAAGTGCTCATCAAATAAATGTATATATGTGTGTATATGTGTATGTGTATATATGTATGACATCAGAAATTAGCCAGTGTATGTTAATAGAAAAAAAAATATGAATTTCAGGAGTAAAAATATAGTGGAAACACTACAACAGTACTCAGAGTTATTCAGTTTTCAGATTTCATAAAAATGCCACAGTTTTGCTTAGTAAAATACACTGATTTCAACCCAGCATTTGTTTTACACACTCAATATGAATGCATTACATAAACTTATTTCACAAGAAAGCACTGTACAAAGGAAGTAAATATTCCACTTATTTTTCTTCTTATTCAAGGTTTTTCTTGCTTTTGAAAGGAAATCTCACATTGCTGGAAGTCTAATATGCTTTTTTCCCATACTGCATTAATGACTCATTAAAACAAAACAAAACAAACAAACAAACAAAAAAAAGAAGCAACTTTGTTTTCATTGTTGCAAAAAAACTGATCTAAAGTAGAAGGCAAAGGGGGGAAAAAGGATGTTTTAGCTTGCTTTTAAAACCTCAGTATGTTTCTGTATACATACATATGCATGTAAAACTTATAGATATACTTATAAAACACAAAGAAATCACATGAGGTAATAGCACCCCCTTCTGAGAGTGAGGACCAAAGCTTATGCCCTCACTTTAAAGTAAATCAGGACACTTTTCATCATGGTGCTACAGCTTTTCAATATGCATCTTCTACTTTGTCTTTTGTCCTACTTTGCTAAACTAGGGAGAAGTACATAGTAGTTACTTGGCATTTATCTACTCCCTCTGTCAACGCAAGAACTGCTTGGTTATGAGGCAACAACTATAATTTGAAGCTAGGAAGTCCATGAACAATGTCTTCAGCTCACTTGTTCAATTACTCCACTTATTAAATAGTCTTTGAAAATACTGTTTCAGATGTCAGAGCTGACTTCAGCTCTTGCAGTCAGGGAGGAAGGTGTGAAGGGCCCATGTAGCTCAGCAGGAACATCACTCCATTCTTCAGGGACTCAGCTTTCCTGAGGGTGGAACTTCACCTCTTTTGAAATGGGCACAGCCTCCTCTTGCTCATCTCTTCTGTCTCCCTTATTCTACAGTTAGAGCAGGGAAGGACCAACAGCCCTTCTCCTTACAGCAGCAAGAGCTCAAGAAGCAGTATCTCTACACTTAACAAGATTATATTAAAAGCAATTCCAGGATCACAAGGGCTACATTAAGGCCTTTTATGAGTCTCTCCTACCATTTACCTACAGCAGCAAACATTGGCTTTGTTCATTCCTCAGACTGGATGAAAGGGCCAGTTATCTCCCAAAAGAAGTGTTTTCCATACTGTAAGGGGGGGTGTGGAGGGGAACCAACCAAGATGATTTCTTGTTTCTTTCATCCTTTCCCAATAGTAAATTTACCCATATGCAATTCCACTTCAATGAGAACAAGACGCTTCCCCTGCTTGCTCAGCACAACACAGTCTCAGTTACACAGCACAGTACAGGACTCTTGTAACTCAGAAAGAGCAGTCCTGTGAGTGGCTTCATTACATCAGACAGGAGTTTAGTGGCATTGAAACACCTGAGCAGCTTGAAGATCACTACCCCAAAGTCAAAATAAATTATATCCAATAACAGTACTCACATCACAAAACTATCAGAGAATAACTGAAAAATACAGCCAGGGTCAAGAGTCAAAAAGAGCATACAACAGCACTTCTCAAATTTCCCCTACTCACTGGAAACTCATTTGTGATATTTCCCAACACACACTCCAGATAAATGGTAGTTTGCATAGATGTTGCTGCAGAAAACTTTGGTAAGGTCTGCAATAAAGCAGCTAAAGAAAAAAACACCCAAACAAACAGAAAGATATTTACTGCTTTGTTGAACTGCAAAAGAAAGAAAAGTGCTTGATGAAAGGTGCTGGAGTCAAGGAAAGTAGTGAAGGAACTATGCAACTTAAAGGTCAGAAATCCACATGACACTGAACTACATAACAAATCAGTGCTCTATCAGAAAGAGTCACAGCATGTGAAGAAAAAAATTAGCACAAGCTGAAGATAAGAAAGACACCATTTTCTACTTGCAGTATCAGAAATGGGAAGAAAAAAAAAAAAGAAGAAAAGTTAAGTAAAAATTAAGTCAAACAAATAAAAACAAAACACAATAATACCAAAAGGGAAAGAAGCTCTTCCAGGACATGTATAAAGGAATGCACCACAGAAATCCAGAGTAGGAGTACTGTATAATCATGAGGGAAAATATTACATCTGAAAATATTATTGAAGTCTACAGAAATTGCTGTGATAATGTCAAATCTGAAAGAAGATGCCTAGATGGTTTGGGGTTTTCTTCTCATTCTAAACCCCATACCAAGCAAGATGCCAAGATAAGTGTGAATAAGAGTGCTGGCATAAGAACTTGTGGAGCAATTACAGTGTATAAAAAGTGGAAATACCTAAAGTCCACATTACAATGAGACTTGATTTTGTTTCAACACTGTTATGCGTAGGGCTTTTGCAAGCGACTAAAAGCCACCTGACCACTTGGAGTGCAATAAGGAAACCCATTTTAGGTAATGAGTTCAAACGGTGCCTACACACTCAGGATCTTTCAGGTCAAGGGTAGTAGCCACACAGGCTAATATCCAAATTCCCTAAAGCATACACACATAGATAATAGTATTCATAAATTCACACAGCAAATATCTTCTGTGAAATGGATGCCAAAGATACACACATCTTATAAATGTACTGTAGGGAAAAAAAAAAACTCAGAGCAATCACAGCAGCAGCAATCATAATAAAGAGGATGCAGAGACTAAGGACATACAAAATGACATATTTGTCAATCAAGGTTTCTGGGAGTTCAAGGCTATCTGTAAAAGTTTACAACATACTCTGCCAAGAAACAAACAAACACACATCCCCAACATAATAAATCCCCAACAAACAAAAAGCAGGAAACTATTTGATAGACTATAATCCAAACAGTTATACAATACTTGCATAAAGCTTGGGCCTGGTTTACCTAGTTTTTCTGACTGGTGTGGAATCTGAAGTGTTGCAGTAGTCTGCAAGCTGTGGATGAAGTCTGCAGCATCATCAGCTGCAGGTCCTATGCAGCAATAAGCATACGAAGATAGCTTAACCTCATGTGCCACATCAACTGAAGTAACAGACTGCAACACATTGCTTCCTTTGTAAGGAAATATCAACATCTCAAACAGAAATTCAAATGAAAATTGTATTTACTGTTAGCAGTCTCAACAGCCTAAATAACATTAGCCTTTGAATTTTGAATATGAATATAAATCTTACTCAAACATTTATATACAAGACAATCAAGGCTCTAAAGTGTCCTAAGAAAGGAGTACAAATGGTCAGCTCAACACAGGACTGCCACTCCTGCAGGTGACATTGGTGGCACAGTAAAGCCAGGATCATGGCAAACAGTCTCAGCAGCTGCAAACTAGTGTTGAAAAGAGGCAGTTCAAATCACCACCTTGTTTGAGGCTGGAAAGATACAGCTGGAAAGACACAGCCAAATGTAAACAAGGTTACAGCAGCTTAACAAGCCAACTCTCCCAGCTGAGATACAGCAACTGATAGAGAACCACAAAAGAAGGTGAAATGCTACAACCTTCAGCAGGATGGGGAATGCTTGCTGCAAGCTGATGTTCTCAACCAAGAGCCTAAGCTGATGTGTTTTGAAGGATATCCAAGGAGGTCAAACCCTTAGCCATATCTTCTCTGTGTTACCAGGTGGATGAGTGACAGAGTATAAACATATTGTCTTAACAGTGTCTTGCTGGACAGACATGAGGGGAATCAAAATCCCTGGTGGCCAGAAGAAAAGAAAGCATGTCTGCTGTGGGAATCAGGGCTCCCTCTTTACCCCACTGATATACTGCCACATCAAGATCAAGTGTCTCAGATGGATCCATCGTCTCTTGATAACCAGTGAATCTAAATGCAGCATTGCCTTTTCCACTGCTGGTAGGGCTCTTGCTTGCTCCAGCCCCTTTGCTCAGCGTGATGGCACATCAGTGGGCCACACCGAGATGAGAAACAACATGAGGCACAGAGTAGAAATGGTAATAGAAGCAGAAGGATATGACAAAAGAAAGCTGAAAACCTGTGAGCAAAGAGGAGAGGAAGGAAAATTTAGGTTGACAAGCATTTGAATAAAGACTTTATGGGTGGAAAGAAAGTAACGCATTTCTGTGCTTGCACTTTTCCCTTTACACAGGCAGAAGCGGGCATCAGAAATGGTGGTTTTAATACCATTCATGACAGAATTCAGAAAAGAAATAGAAAGGAGATTCAAAGGCAGAACTCTGAGAGCTCCTACTCGAGGGCTGCTAGGCCAATAATTTTCAAGCTGTGGTCCATTGTGACTTGTACTGCCAGACTGTGTTTACACTGTGACTTAGTGACAGCAGTACTGCTGGATAAGACCTTTCAGCAGATCAGCATCAAATCCTATTTTCAAAGATTTAAACCAAAAACAACAACAACACCACCCCCCAAAAAAAAAGCCTCATTAAAAATTTTGCTTTGAACAAATCCTTGAATGATTTCCCCATCAACTTCTTTAAAAAGCACATTTGGGCATTGTAAGATGTGCCTTTTCTGTGGATTTTGCAGGCATTGTGAAATGTATATAATTTCAAACTTTGTCAGTTGTTTTCTGGGTAAGAAATTGTATCTTGTACAGGAACAAAAAGGAAGCCCACATAATCTAAACAGTGACACTCAGGTGAGACGAGAAGCAAATTTAAAGCTAACAAAGCTTCTCGATGTTCAGACTCCATCTTCTTTAGGTGTTTTGAAAGAAGTGCAGCCAAGGAACTGAAGAATCCAGCTATGAAGCTCAACATTAGCCACACAGAGCCTGATACTAAACCAGATAGCCTTTACTTCTGTGCCACTGCATCAATGATACCAGTTACACCTCCATAAACTTATCTTGATGACCTGACTAGAAAAACACATATTAGAGTCTAAAGGGAATGGAAATCCTTGGTCACTCTGAACAAGAAAAGGTTAGTGCAAATGCTAGGACAATCCAAGCAAAAATTTTGTGCAACTGACTGAACATGAAGCTAGAATAATTGGCTTACACCGCAGTTTCACAGGTAAAATTACTGATGTCATTTCTCTTGCCTGATGCTCTGTTTCATAACCAGTTTATCAGTTGCCTTTTTTTTTTTCATTCTGTCAAGCTCAATGCTTTTGTCTTATTCTTCCTAATTAACCTCGTGACTTTCTCTATTCATTCCATCTTGCTCCTCTCATCCCATTGATCTCGTTGCCTTGCTGACTGGGATGTCAGCCATGATTTGACCTCTCTACCACAGTGACTGCTTTTTGCTCAAAGGTCTCAAAATTATCTGATTCATAAGGCTTATATTTAGTTCTCCTTCAAAGCCTCTCTCAAATGCCTCTCTTCTCCAACAGTTAGAAGAAACGAACCAGAGTTTAACAGTAGAGACAAAGGGCACTTGATAAGCTGAAAGCAGACAAGTAAAAGTGTGTAGGAAGGTACGTTGCTGGTTTCTATCTCCCTCATCCACCATTTGAAACTCACTTCTCAGTGTAGAACTTAAAGAATAAGCACAGTATCTCATCCAGTCACACAGTGCAAGTGCAATACAAACATAAAGTTCACTTCAATCACTCGGTGTCCCAGAGACAATATATAGTCATGCTATGTAATGCTGAAAGGCTTTTTATGACCAAGCATAGTGAAAGAATAAATTGCTCACCTCCTTTGAAAGGCCAGCAGCACAGTTTCCTGGAGCACCAACTCACCCCCAAAAGAAGAGCATCCAGTGAAAAGCAGACATCATTTCTTCTGACCCAGAATGGTGCCATAAGAAGAACAGACCCCGAAAGTCACATCAGAAAGTCAAAGAAACCTGACTTCAAGAAATCTGCTATTGCTACTTACCAAATGCCTCTAGAACTGAGAACTGCAACACAAAGACAGCAACAACAATTGATTTCCTATATCCATGATTGACAGCTACATTCAGTTAACTTGGATGCATGCTGAAATAGTGCATGTAAGGTGGTACTGAAGTATTCTGTAACAACATTTTAATTGAGAGCACACTGGCAAAAGTCAAGGTGTGAATGCTTTTGCCCAATTACTGCTTTTTTTTTGCCTTCCCTGCTCCAGATGCCTTTTTTTTCCCCTACAGTCTCTCCTAAATGAAGAAGCAAAATGTGTGTAAGGGAGCACACATCCAACAATCCTTAAAAAAAACTTAAAACAATACTCGTCCTTCCCTCTCAATAGCAGGAATATGACTTCAGTAGGTACACACAAGATGTGTTCCTTCTTGGTTAGGATAGTCACACTTCTGAGCCTGCATTTCTTGCCTAGAGCAGCCAGTCACTTTGTTATCTGTCCAGCCCACATCCTTTTGTTGATCAGTGAAGTTTTGGCACTGCAGATGTGATAAGAATAAAAACATTTAAGCAATCAGCTAATCTAACAAATATGTTAGATATAGTGAGACAATGAAATTGAATGCCCACTGCTTTCATTGGCACCAGACATAAATCTCAGAGAAAATTGCACAGATGCAATCAGAGTCGAACACGAGAAGTGCTTGGCACATTTGAGCTCTGCTACCCTGAAGATAAGACTTGAAAAAAGGACAGACTGCCTATCAATACCTTCACAGAGCACACCCTTTTGAGCTCTACAAATACATTACATTCCCACCACAATACTTTTTTTCTCCCCCCCCCCAAGCTGTCTTTAAACATACATGTCCTCATTTCTAACTCAAGATATTTTTCTTAAAGCATCCTTCTGATAACTTCCCCCAGCTTTGAATTATTATTAAGCTACTTAATTATAGCTAACATTTAGCAACATTAGTAAAAAAATCTCTGCCAATACACAAAGCTAGTTATAAAATAAGTATTTATAGTAAAATATTTATCATAAGGCAGTTGTCAGCTGTTTGCAGGTGCCCTGCGCAGTCAAGTCTTATTAATAGAATGGTGGGAAACAACTTCCTGGGGGAGACTGCTCTGAGATTTGCAATTAAAGCAAAACTGTTTCTCACTGTAATGGCTAAGTGTTGTCTCCAAACTGAACTGAAATAGTTTCTTTCTGAAATAGTTGATTTTTTTCCAGGTAAGAAGAGACATCTGATTTTTTCCCCCAGGTAATTTTCTCAATTAAAAACTCTCCTAAATTTTATAGAGATTTAAAAAAAAAAAATGGAGAATAGATCTTATTTTTACCTCACATTTCTATGTTTCTCTAGTGACAAACCATTTTTCAACTTTTTCCATCTCTTCTGCAAGAAAAGAGATTTTCTTAAGGAACTTGATTCAAGTTCACTTTTTAATGTACCTTAGGTAAAACTTATTCATAGAATCATATAATCAACCAGGTTGGAAAAGACCTCCAAGATCATCCAGCCCAACCTAGCACCCAGCCCTAGCCAGTCCACTAGACCATGGCACTAAGTGCCTCATCCAGGCTTTTCTTGAACACCTGCAGGGACGGTGACTCCACCACCTCCCTGGGCAGCCCATTCCAATGCCAATCACTCTCTCTGTCAAGAACTTCCTCCTAACGTCCAGCCTATACTTCCCCTGGCACAACTTGAGACTGTGTCCCCTTGTTCTATTGCTGGTTTCCTGGGAGAAGAGACCAACCCCCACCTGGCTACAGCTTCCCTTCAGGTAGTTGTAGGCAGCAATGAGGTCACCCCTGAGCCTCCTCTTCTCCAGGCTAAACAACCCCAGCTCCCTCAGCCTCTCCTCATAGGGTTTGTGTTCCAGGCCTTTCACCAGCTTTGTTGCCCTTCTCTGGACACCTTCCAGCACTTCAACATCTCTCTTGAATTGAGGAGGCCAGAACTGGACACAGTACTCAAGGTGTAGCCTGAGCAGTGTTGAAGGGGACCAAATGTTGGGACAAATGGAGTTCTGAGTAGAAAGAGGACAGTTTGAAGTGTCTAGGAACTTACTGGGAAAAAACAAACAAACAAACAACTCTATGGTGTCCGAACATTTTTTCCATCAAATTTCAAATGCTCTGGATAAAATGTCCTTTTGAAATCTGTGAGTGATATCACAAAAATCACATTGGGCATGCATAGCATGTACAACTGCACAAAAGTTTCTGTGGGCAGACACAGAGATGGAAGTTCACACAATAATTAAATAAACAGAAAGCTGAGCAGCTGGGAAGATTCCAAACACCACATCTTAGTTACTTAATCACCCTGCAAACACATTTCAGATTACTCTGGTTTTATTAGTGTCATGTTAAAATGCAGATCACATACTGTAGTTGTAATGAGACAATAAAATAGCAAATAATTTTTGGCATAAAGATCTACTAAATAGATTTTTTCTTCAAAAAAAAAAAAAAATTGGCTTGCCCAATACTTCTTTTGCTCAGTTTTAGTTCCTTCTCTTCATTGCAGCTCTTTTGGTAGGAGGCCAAAGCCTGTCAATTAACAGTAAGCCTATCCCTTATGAACAGAAGCAGGGACTGTGATCATGTTCAACTAAGATCAAGGATTAGTAAATCAGCATGGCACCAGATTGCAGGAACTATTTAAACCCCACAGGCCTACAAGCCAGTGTAGCAATATTATATTCCAGCTGGATGTGAGGAACAGAATCTCACAGTTACAGAGGAACTCACTTTTTACCTTTCCTGGGCAGGCAGTTACAAGTCAACTTAAAATGAGCTCTGATTAAATCATGCTGGATTTCTCAGGTGCCAGTTAGGAAACATTCCATGCAGCCACTGCTAGTATCTTATCAAGGACTCTCCATCAAATTAAACCTATTTTATTACACTACAATAAATTATAGACTACTAGATCTTTGTACAAGCAAACCAAATATTGCACCAAAGCTGGCACAAACATTCCTTTTTAAAACTGCAATGTCATCTTACCCCTCGCCTGGCACCTGGGGTTGTTTCAAGGCTCTATCTGCCAGTTGTTGCAGAATCAGGCACACCGCATGCGTAAAGCATTCTGTTTGCTTAATAAGTAGAGTTTAAGTTCAGGGCTTGACTTGCTTTGCTAGAAAATGGCCACCCAGTACAGTATAAATCCCATCTTCCCTGTAATTATTCCTTTCTTCAGGGATTTGGGTTTTGCCTTTTTTTTTTTTTAAGAACAGAATGAGGTTTCTTTTATCCCAGATCAAGTGACAAGGGAAGGAGCTGAGATGTTTACTGCCAGGTAAAACACAAAGTCGCAGAAGCCCAGGGGGACCTTATTCCACAACCCTAATGCCGGGTTGAAAACAAACATTATCAGAAAATGATCACAGGAAGCAAGCTCCACTCAAAGAAAAGCAGTCTTTATTAACCTTTCTCTGAAAGAACCTGAAAGCAAAGTCAAAGAACAATGAGGAAGGGTGACCCACCTCACTATTGCCATCCCCATCAAACCTCCTCAACCAGAGCAATGCCTTGTGCATTGCCAGACTGATAGTGTTAACTCAGTGATAGGTCTGCAACCAGAGAAGATAACCTGGGCCTTTAAACAGAGGTTTTTCTTTAATGCTGCCTTCGTTACTGTGCAATAATTTCCTATATCTGAAAATGAAAACAGAAAGAAACATGGTGCTCTGATTTTCAACCTTGGTGCCACTGACTTACTCTTCTATGATAAGCACCATGTAAAGAGGTGCTGAGGCCACTAGTTAATGGTCCTGGTCTAGTGCTTATGTGGTGTCTTGGGATTGAACTACAGTAATTTCATAACAGGCACTTTGGCTATTTTTATGCTCCAAGATGCCAAACTATGTGTCAGTTCTTGGTCCTGGTGGGTTCTGCAGCCATGTCCCTGTTCCACAACAGGAGGAGAGATGGGCTGCAGCCAGCCTCTCTCCTCCCTCCCTCTTACACAGTTTCACAATGAAAGACAAACATACAACCCAGGAATGCCCCATGGCACTGCCCAGCCAGATGTCATTCGGCATCAGCAAAGAACCATGACAAAAGGGATGTGCATCCAGGAATACCATGTATATTTGTGCTTTCATCTGGGATTCATCTCTTCTGATCTGATAGATCTGTTGCTTAAATGTCTGTTCCTGAGCAAGTCACTGCTGGCTACTTTTCTAACGAAAAAAGAGAAAGGATTTTGAAGGTGTGATTCATGCCATCTTAAAGATAATGTCAAAAATAGGGTCAAATTCTCTGTCAATTAATATAAAGTGGGAGTAGGGCACATAGACATTTTTACTTCAGAGAGAGAGCAGATATGATTTTTAGCCTTTGTGGATCATCAGCATGGACTCCATTGCCAAATACCTGGAGTTCACTGGTATGAGAATGATTGAATTTCAGTGTCCTATTAAGGACAACAATTAATCTGAAACTCAAATACGATTTGCTTAATGTAAGTTGTTTACTTACAGACCCTGAAACAAAGGATGGATCTGGCTGATTTCTGTAACTCGATGGAAGGCATGCTAATCAGACCCAGATGGTTTTTACTTCTTTCACAAGTATCCCATCAAACCATATTTCTTAGCAAATTAGGTTGCCTCTTCCCTTGGAGCTCTGTGATTCAGAAATCCCTCTTGGTCAGGACTTCTCTGTGGGTAACATTTTCATCAGTGTGGATATTAAACATCAGTCACCTTTTTGCACATCTGTTGTGCCATGCAATAAAAAAAAATCTTTCATTTAACTGCTGATCATAGAGAAGAGCTGCAAACCACTCAGTCTCTTTATTGAGAACTCCTTAAATGATGTTACTGATGATCCCTAATGGAAGAGCCATAGAAATCCCTTGTGTAGCAGTGTTTCTTTCAAGGACCAGCCTAAAGACAGACTCGCTTCTATTACCGATGATGCAGGCATAGACATATGCATGGAACTGTATCTATAAACCAGGAGCTTAAGTTCAATCAGCCTAGGAACAACTACCATAACCTTGAGTACTCTGCTGAAAAGGTTGTATGAATCATGGCTGCAAGTATTGTCCTCTTTAAGAGAACTGTTTCCCAAATCTGTCATGACAAAGATTATTTTAGGAAAATCTTTTTTCTTAGTTAAATTTAGTTAATACTTGAAGGTCATTAGAAAGATTGTCATGCAAATGAATTATTTATAGTGACATTATCAGTTTTGTCCCCTTAATTTGTACTTGTAAGAAAAAAAAATGTTTGTCTCAATATTTATGCTGTATAATTGCTCAGATGGACATTTATTGGCTTGTCTGGTGTCTGATGGCCTGTAAACAGCTAAGCAAAAGAAAGGAAATGAACAGGCTGCAGAAGTTCTGATTGTGAAACAATTGCTCTTTGGAAGTGTTACCATGCCAAGTGAAAATACAAGAACTGAATGTAATTTGGCATTGCTAGGACTTGTTAGGGCTTTTTCTCCTCTTAGCAGTATCCTCATGTGACAGGATTTGGTTATGAGGAAACTCCTAGAGCAATGCTGTATCAGGTCCATAAGGAGTTTCAAAGCCTGTTTGAAAAGAGGGAGGAGAGATGGCAAAGGGAATGGAGATCTACAGGAAAAAAAAACACAACAAAGCCTGGTGTAGCTTTCCCAGTTCCATTTAAAGCCAAGATACACGTGCCAAAAACTCCTCTGTTCCCTTGAATTCTCAAACTATGAAGTAAATGTACACAACTCTTTCTACCCTAGCCACACAGAAGAACCTTTCTATTGCCATATCCTCTTTGTATGTCTAACTAGAAAACATAAAATGAATTTTGAAAAGTATCAACTGAAGAGTCCAGGGGTGTTTTCTGCAGGAATTTGTCATTGTGTTTGTTAATTAGAGGCTGAAATGCTAAATAATCACCAACACGATCAGCTGATGAGTAATGTATTTGTCAAACAGCAAAGCTACTAATAAACAGTACTACGGTTTCATAACATGGGCTTTTATTCAAACAAAAAAAACCCCACAGGTTTTAGGATTTTTTTCTTTCTTGCTGATCTTCTGCTGAGCTTATCAAGCTGAGCAGTCGTGGAATCAATCTCACTGAGGAGCTGCAATTTCTCCCCAATTCTCCCATGAAGCTTAAAATCAGGGCTTTGGCAGCAGCCCTCCCACCCACCCACAGCTTTCATGGATCCAGATATAATGTAATTTTATTTTTATCCTGTATTCTTTTACATGGAAACTCAGAAATGCATTTGCACCATCACATAGTGTCTATGAAAGCAGCAGGAAAGCAAATTCTGCCTTTGCAAGTTAGGGTAGAGCTTTCAAATACTCCAGTCACCAATGCCTTTTAAAGGGAAAAAAAAAGAAAACACAAACGACAAACAAAACAAAAAGCAAGTGCCTCTTTTCTTGCTCATTTCTGGTAGCAGGTACATGACAAAGCAGTAAGGTTGGACCTACCTCCTAGTCTGGTGTTGATTCCTTTATCTCTAGGGATTATTTATGCTGTTTTAAAGGCTGGCACTGTTGGGATCCCAGATATATGCCCGTCCTTTATGTCCAAGCAAGCTCAAGCATCGCAATTCCTTTTTAAGAGATGCCAATCCAACATATGTTTTAATGCCTCCTGTAATAATGAGGTCACTTGGTGTATTCCAGCACTCCTACAGTCGCAGTTGGAGGACATTTTCTATGCCTGACCTGAATTTCTGTTTAGTGCAGTGTAAGCCCGTCGTTTCTTTCCCATCCCATCTTAGGCAAGAAAAAACAAGTGAGTCCCTCCTTTGCAGCAGCCTTTCATGCACTTCAATACCTGCCACAACACACCTCACTATTCACTCTGTTAGTGCAAGCAAACATGAGATACCTGGTGGAGTCACCATCCCTGGAGGTGTTCAGGAAAAGACTGGATGAGGCACTTAGTGCTATGGTCTAGTTGACTGGATAGGGCTGGGTGCTAGGTTGGACTGGATGATCTTAGAGGTCTCTTCCAACCTGGTTGATTCTATTCTATTCTATTCTATTCTATTCTATTCTATTCCATTCTATTCTATTCTATTCTATTCTATTCTATTCTATGTTTTGTGGAGCTCCCCCTCCAATTTCTCTTCCCCAAATGTGACACTATAAATTTGACACTATTTCATGGGAGAACTTGTTAATGCAGAGTAGAAGAACTGAAGGTGCCATGTGTGTTGTATACTTATTTATGTAGCCCAGCAAGATGTTTGGATATTTTCGTTTATCTCCATCCTGCCAAGACTATTTGAAACCTATTTCTGCTCGAGCATACCAGCAGCCACTCTCAAGTTTTGCCTGTTTGCAAATATACTGGATTGAGCCATTGTTCTGCTGTTGTTTAGGCTGTTAACTGACCCAGATCTTTGACACTCAGCTGTGGCTTCTCAGTGTAGTAAAACTTGTTGTTGCCTGTTGGAAAACCACAGAAAATATGTTCTTTTTTAATCCCTGAGTATGTATGTTTTGATACTGGGTTTTTGCATTGGTCTGGTGTAATTCAACCTACAGTAGGCCTGCATTTTTTACATCCCAAGAACTTTGTCAAAATACAGTGCATATGCGTTTTAAGATTGGGTTTTCTTTCTTTATAGACTTGTTCTGGGTTTGTGTTGTGGTTTGTTTTATAAAAAAGTTTGACTTTGCTTTGTTTCTCAGCATGGAATGAATATGATCAAGGAAAAGAGCCACCGAAATCAGAGGAGGGAGGCAGCTGTCAACAAGAGATTTGAAAATTACCTGTTAAAACTATTTTCTCCTTGGTAAATATGTTCAAGTCTAGGAATGAGTTACTTCTGTAAGGATATTCTGTTCCTCCAATATCTGGGCAAGAGAAAAAATACCCTAAGGAATGTGAAACATTCTTTTTATGCAAATTATAAGAGAAACATAATTCTCTAATAATTAAAATAGCTGTTTGGGGAAAAATCTGTCATAAATTTATTTGCAGGGTAAATTTTTTGTTTTAATTAATTTGAGTTGGGCTTAAAAGCAGAATGGAGGTTTAAATGCAGTCAAGGCTTAAATGCAGAGCATTAATAAAAATTTGCCAGAGATATTCCATTAATCATCTCAATTCATGATTCCATTGTCTTCTCCATCATAGTTAAACTCCTGCTTGTATAGAGTATAGAAGGCTGTGAGGAGTTCTTCACTTAAGTGGACACTCAGCTGCTGAGAGAGATGCATAAATGTGAAGAAAGACTTTTTTTATGATGACATTGCACAATGTTGATCCTACAGTGCTTTCTTTTAAGTAGATCCCTAAAAATGCTATGAACAGAACCTTTCTTTACTGGAAAGGTTGTCAGGCATTGGAAGAGACTGCCTGGGGGGGTGGTTGAGTCACCACCACTGGAAATTTAGCGGTGAACCTGGTAGTGTAAGGTTAACGGTTGAGCTCAATGATCTAAGGGTGTTTACCAACCTAAATGATTCTGTGTAACTATTGTGTTTAGACTGCAGACTTACGAATTTTTCTGGAAGCCCTGACCTTGAATGACTGGAGAAGGGCAGGTGAAAACATAGAGTTCACCTTACGTGAGTCCCTGTCTGTAACAGGCAAGGGGAATATGTTCTTTCCACCAAAGGGGAAACACTTTTCAGAAGTGTTAATTGGCAGATCAATTCTCCCTTCACACATGTCTCATAAATTACCTTATAAATTAATCAGTACTTAGTATTTTCTCAGTGTAGAGAAAAGGGACTGAATGGGATAGGCTGAGATGTAACAAGGCCAAGTGCAGGGTTCTGCACTTTGGCCACAACAACCCCAAGCAGTGCTACAAGTTGGGGACAGAGTGGCTGGAGAGCAGCCAGGAAGAAAGGGACCTGGGGATACTGGTAGATAGTAGGCTGAAGATGTGCGAGCAGTGTGCCCAGGTGGCCAAGAGACCCAATGGCATCCTGGCCTGTATCAGGAACAGTGTGGCCAGTAGGAGGAGGGAGGTTATTCTTCCCCCGGAACTCAACACTGGTCAGGCCACACCTTGAGTACTGTGTCCAGTTCTGGGCTCCTCAACTCAAGAGAGATGTTGAGGTGCTGGAACGTGTCTAGGTAAGGGCAATGAAACTTGTGAAAGGCCTGGAGCACAAACCCTGTAAGGGGGTGATCTTGGAGGTCTCTTCCAACCTGGTTGATTCTATGATTCTAACGCTTCCAAAACATTGCACTGGCTAGTGCCAAAGCAGAGCAGTATCCTGCTTCCCTAACAAGAAAGATAAAAACCCCTCAGCTTTCTTTCCTCTCACTCACCAGTGTTTAGCATAAATTTTAAAAGTACCATAATTTCCATTACTCAAGAAAACAACAGAACTACATTTTCTAGTGCACCCTGCTTTTATTCTTCAGGGCACAACCACAAGGGGTGTGTGCCTGCCTGCACATGCCACATAACCAGGAAGGGGAAGAAGTTTGCATGCAGAATAATGTAATTACTCATTCTTGAATAGAAGGATAATTACTGTCACAGAAACCCACATAACTTGCAGATCTTTTTGTTCTTTTTAAGATGATAAATACAGTATTTTCCATTTTCTAACAGGATGCACCCTTCTCCTTCTGATTGGCCCTCCCCCCCCCCTTCCCTTAAACTGAATTACATATGTTTTGAATGAGTAGCAAGGGTTACCAGTTCACACACAGGAAGAGACAGGTTTATTTGGATTCAAAAATAACATAAAAATCATTCCATGTCTCTGGAGTCACTGTGGTGAGTTGCTGTTGGTTACTGTCACCACTAACATACTGCTTTCCAAGTATGACTTTTAACAGTGCATCTGTGAGAGGATGGGCAAAAAGAGATGGCAGCAGAAAAAAACTGACCAACCACAACCTGAGACTTTTAAAATTCACACTGTGAATCTGGTGTTTAAGAGTAATGATAGCCGGTGCACATCTTGCTGTCAGTCACTGCCACTGCATAACCTGAAGGCAGACAGTAGGTGATGCAGTGTGAAAAGACACTCACATGGCCAGGAGCTCACAGGCTCCCTCAGCCAGCTGAGTGCACTTCTCTTTCCTCCTTGTGCTAGTTTGAAGCTAGCTAGAATGTTTTGGTGAGAAGAACTAGATTACAAGATGTGAAAAGAAAAACAATGGTGATGTCTACTTCACTCATAGGCTTACTGAGAGATACAAGAAGAAAAATCAAAACATAGATAAGGCAGTCGCTTCTACTTCTGCTGGGGAACTGGCTGAGATGCATCTCACCCTCCATTTCTCTGACTAATCCACTTTGCTTCCTAACCCCCTGGCCGAACCTCCATTCTTCCTTGGGACTGGGGTAAGGTTGAGAGGGGTAGGGGGAAGGTGAAGGGGCAGTTGGGAGCCCCTCCTGGGGACTCAGGTTTCTGGGAGGGTTGTTGTGCTTCTGTATTACCTTTTACCTTGTATATTTCTGTCTATAACTGTATATACTGTAAATATCTGCTTCTATATTGTGCCAGCTGTAAATACAAGCTTCATTCAAATTTCCAGAGCCAGCTGAGTCTAGTCTGGGTGATTTCCAAAGCTGGGCGTGGGTAACACCCAAACCATCACATTCCTATTCAGACAGAATCCCCACTGTGGGGTGAGCAGGATGTTTTAATGGGGAGACAGTTTGGAAGATATTCTCTTCAATAACTTCATTTAAAAAGGCCTTTTAAGCCCTGTTGCCAACACTTCGGCAAAGAGGGGATTTTTTTTTTTTTGCTGGTGCTTACATTAGGTTTAAATTTATATTGAGAGAAAAGAAACTGCCTGGGTTTAGGACTTTAGAGCAACAGAAGCAGAACTGGTATTGGGAAACGTTCTAATGGATGTTCTTAGTGTCTGTTGACAGAACAAGCCTCCTCTTATTCATAGAAGATATTNTCTGTTGCTGGTTGTCTGGGAGAAGAGACCAACCCCCACCTGGCTACAACCTCCCTTCAGGTAGTTGTAGACAGCAATGAGGTCTGCCCTGAGCCTCCTCTTCTCCAGGCTAAATAACGCCAGCTCCCTCAGCCTCTCCTCATAGTGTGCAGTGACAGCGAAGTTGTCGGGAAAGTTTTCAAAGGCCCCACGGGTGACTGGAGCCCAGGGAAGCACATCTCTGTATCTCTGTGAACTGCAGCATTTCAGGTATTGTCTGCCCTCACATCTTCTGGGGAAAAAAAAAAAAAAAAGAAAAAGAAAGAAAAAAAACCAAACCAAAACAAAACAAAAAACCCTGAGACCAGTCCACTGTGGATGCCTCCTCCCTGGAGGTGTTCATGGCCAGACTGGATGAGGCCTTGAGCAACCAAGTCTGGTTGACAGGTGTGCCCGCCTATGGCAGGGAGCTTGGAGTACATGATCCCTGAGGTCTCTTTCAATCCAAACTGTTCTGTGATCCTTTCCAGAAGATCCCTATTAAAATTGCATTTATATTGCAGTTAGCTTAAATGTGATTGGATTTTGATGTCTGGATAACCGTGACACCATGATACCTAATGTGCCTGATTTCAGTGTGTTTACTGGGATCCTTGCCCAATTGTGACCTCTACTGAACCATACAATTGTAGAATTGTTTCTATTGAAATGGACTCTTAAGACCATTGAGTCCATCCATTCACCTAAACACTGCCAAGTCCACTATTAAAACCACATCCCTAAGTAAGTGCCTCATCTACATGTGACTCTACCACTTCCCCGGGCAGCCTGTTTCTTCAATGCTTGATAACCTGTTTGGTGAAGAGTTTTTCCCTAATACCTAATCTAAGCCTTCCCTGGCACAACCTAAGGCCATTTTCTCTTGTTCTATCACTTGATACTAGGGTGAAGAGCCCACCTCACCACAAACTCCTTTTAGGTAGCTGTGGAAGGCAATAAGTGTTCCACTCAGACTCCCCTTTTCCAGGCCAGTTCCCTCAGACACTTCTCACAGGACTTGTTCTCTATACCTCTCACCAGCTTTGTTGCCCTTCTTTGGACATGCTTCAGCACCTCAATGTCTTTCTTGCAATGAGGAGTCAACAGCTGTACACAGTATCCTCTGTGGCTTCACCAGTGCCTGCTGGTCACAGTATTTCTATTCTTTGTGCTGCCTTATTTCCCCTGTCAGTAATAACCTGCTGTCTCTGACCATGACTTTTTGAGCTGTTGTGGCCCAAATGTGGACATAACAAAATCTAGATCCAGGAAACACAATAGTCTCTGGATTTTTACATAAATATGGTAAAAAAAAAATACAACTCACATATGGCATTCTCAATTCTTCCATCTGGAAAACAAAGACATTTAATCCCAAGAAAGAGCACTTCTCCAATTTCAGGAGCTGATACCTTGCTACAGCAGTAATAATGAAATAGATGAAAACAGAGTACTCCACGCCCTACCAGAAGCAGTAGGCTGCCTGCTCCTGGCTCCAATTGAAATTCCATCTGTTTGTGATAGCATCCTTAGCAACCAAAAAAAAATCACACAAGACAATTCATGTAGGTGAGGTGTATCCAAGCAGCCAGCATTTCAAATGCAGGCTTTTCTCAACAGCTAATTTTTCACCCAAAAATATCTTGAATTTATTTAAAACTCTTTTCCAAGCTATCATTCTCATTCACAGATTTAGCATATCAATGTTCCTGGGAAGTCATAATCATTGCTTTCATTCTATAGATTTGCTTGCCCTCTAACAACTCAGATTGTCTGTTGTCTCTTCAAGTCAGCTCTGACAGCTGAGTCAGACCAGAAGAATGGTTGAATTAAAAGGCTGACAATCCTCTACCCCTTATTCAACCAATAACCTCATTTGTTCATTGATTGGAAATTAAAGATGCTAGAAGTGGTTTTATTATTTTTGTTGTTGGTTATTTACAAGACTGCTGATTTTGTGTAAAACTCTGTATTTACAAGTCTGCTGATTTTACAAAAACCTCTATATTACTCATTTAGGGCCTAATTACTATGGAGGAAAAACAGAAAAGCACTATTTGGGAGGGGGAAAAAAAAGAAAGTAAAAATATTAACGAGGATTCAGATTCAGCTGAACAGGTGGATCTGACTGGTGTTCACAGATCAGATGAAAGTTTGCTCTGTAATAGTCCAGTGTTGCACTACTCCAGAAAGGTGGTTGCAGGATGATTTGCCATTGGAGTGGGCTGCTCAGGGAGGTGGTGGAGTTGCCATTCCTGGAGGTGTTCAAGAAAAGACCGGATGAGGCACTTAGTGCCATGGTCTAGTTAACTGGATAGGGCTGGGTGACAGGTTGGAGGGGATGATCTTGGAGGTCTCTTCCAACTGGATTGATTCTATGATTCTGTGACTCTCTAGCAGCAAGAATGTGTCAGCAGCTTCACTGACTTCAGGGAAGTACTGTGCTGTCTGGGGTTAAAATGAATATGTCAGTCCCCATTCTGCTAAAACTGAAGCTAGAGCTTATGTTATCCTCATTGTGCGTTCTACTAAGAGCTGAAATGTTCTCAGCAGTTCAAAATTCATATTTTTGCTCTCCTAATTATCCCTTAGCTTAGCTTCTGATATTGGAAAATTATCCTGTAATTCTCTTGCTTTAACCAAATGGTTTATATTTTTAAAAATTCTTGATTATACTCATTTTCATATTCCCACTTAAACATAGTTAGCATTTGCTGACCTCTATCCCCCATTAAAATAGTGATGAATCGACTGCAGATACTCCAGCTGTTCACTAAATATTTGCCACGTTTCTAGAGTGGATTATTCATGCAATATGGGATTGCAACTTCAGTATCTAAAAGACTCCTTTTTTAAAGGCTCTTCACATTTATCCATCTGTGCTTTTGACATCTAAAATGTTGTAATGGCAAGATCTGAGGTACTTCTAAATATCAAACCATCTCGCAAACACTTATTTTCTCAAGGTGGGGAGCGGAGCAGGCTACAGTTCTTAAAGGCTACTCTGTAAATTGTGAAGGACTCCTGAACTACATCTCATCACCTAATGCCTGCTCCTCTTGCGAAAGATGAGGAATTAAAATGCCTTGATTCAACCTTCTGAGAAGTGTCTCTTTGAATAAGTAAAATGTTTCGTGATTCACCACCTCCACTTTCTCTGGATGGTTATAGCAAGTCTGACCTTAGGTAAAGCCCAGTATCCTTGAATCATATCCAAACTTGGTTCTTATTCTAAAAATATTAGCAGTCTTCTCTAGGAAGCGCTGTTTTTCACTAGACTTACAGGGTGTATTGTTTTCATGAAGTGTAGGACTCAATGCAGGGCTTTAAAACAAAATTATCTGCAATTTTGTTTAAAAAGAG
Organism: Tricholaema leucomelas; assembly: GCA_013400475.1. Classification (NCBI taxonomy): domain Eukaryota; kingdom Metazoa; phylum Chordata; class Aves; order Piciformes; family Lybiidae; genus Tricholaema lacrymosa; species Tricholaema leucomelas. The sequence goes on along the minus strand of WAAF01002798.1, from coordinate 76,951 downwards.
CTGAACAGTAAAAAGGTCTGATTCTATACATGGGTAATTATTTTTCCAATCATAAGAGATTTCTTCTGATTTCCAAAGTACTGATTCTTTACCTGATCAATCAGTGTTACAAACATGCATTTGAGGCTTGCCAACCAACGTGTATTTGAGTGAGTTATCAGGGTTCACACAGCCTCTCTTTACATCATTTCTTGATAGGAAAGATGGTATTACAATATGAGAACAAGGAAAAAGCCATCAAGTACTAGGAAGTTTAAAAGAACCCACCACAATGTGTTTAATGTTAGCTCATTCTCATACAGACAAATAATCTCTTTCCTCTGAGAGACACTGGAGCAGTATATGAAAAACTCCTGCATAAATGCTGAGGGCATTTCTTTGGAATGCTGAACAGAAGCAAACTGACAGAATTAAAAGACAAATTGTATATGGGTACCCCAACTTTTCATCCTGTAATAATTGTCTGTCTAAGGGCCCAGAGCAGCTTCTCAGGCGCTATGTGCTTGATGCCTCTCTGGCTACTGTTCCCTGTGGTTACCAGCATGCAAGCACAGTGAGGGCAAGCATTTTGGACAAAAGAGCAGGTGCTTACAGCAGCAGCCCCCAGTTGCAGAACAGCAACAAAAGAGCAGCCATAGGGTGGATGCAAAACTGGCCAGAAAGCTGTGCTAAGAAATTAGTTATCAATGGTCCACCATCACATTAAAAGAATGTATTGAGAGGGGTTTCCCAGGAGTCTGTCCGGTGTCTGGCACTACTCAATATTTTCATTATCAACTTGGATGATGGAATAGAGAGAGGATTTTTCTTAATTTACATTGGACTCTAAACTGGGAGGAGCTGGAAGTGATTTGGGGGACAAGAGCTCTGAACGAGCTTTGAGAAACTGGAATAATCTACAACAATAAACAAACCCAAACCCCAACTTGGATGCAAGGATCTACATTGATTTCTGCATCTCAGCTGCATAAATAGAGAGTGGGAAATGAATAACTGCTTAGCGGCTTTCCAGGATCTGGAGTTATCGCAAGCTGAATGTCAGCCAAAGACATCATGTGGCAGCAAAAACAATCCCAATGTGCCAGAATGTGTAAACGGGAGGGTCATCTGTAAGACACATGAAATAATCCTTCTGCTTTACTTGAGGCTGATACAGCCTCAGCTAAACCATTTGGCCTAATTGCTGGACTGATTTTCACTGAAGCTGGAAAGAGTCTAAACGGGAGATGACTCCCGACCAGGAGCATAACAAATGAGCAGTTGGAGGAACTGCAATGCCCAGAAAAGAAGATTGAGGGTACTGATCAACAGTTTTCAAAAAGCAAGCTCCAGGACAGGGCAGTAAGTAGGGCAATGGGTAGGTCTCAGTTTAGATATTATCACCATGCCCTTCACGTATATGGTAGATATGTCTTAAGGCAACTCTTTGCACTTCACAGTTCGTCCTGTAATCGCTATGGCTCACACACGTGTAAGCTCTAAAGGGTCACTTGCCTTTGCACACAAACTTCTGTGGTACTGTTTCAGGAAAACCCTTGATTAGAAGAGCAGACATTTTTTCAAAGATATTGATCACTGTTATATCTCGTGGCTATCTCATTTTAGACTTACTTCCTTTATTCTTTCTCACAGACATCTACCACACTAACCTCTATCACAAAATCACTCTCATGTCTGCATACCACAGACTCTCCTTCCTCTTCCAATCCCTGAAATTCATATTAACATATTAACTACTTTATGTTGATTTGCTATGCTGTGGACACAGGCATCATTCTCAAATCACTTGCCTCCAGCATCTGGTGCCCTGTTCAGCTGTGATACAGAGAAGGCATCTCTCATTTCTCTAACCCAGTTTATTCACTTGAACTTACTACATCATGGTTGTCTTCTGAACACCTCACTACATAACTGTGTTTGGATGATTTTACCTTACTTTGGTATGTAGAGGCAACAGCACTTTCTCCTTCAGCACACTTTCATGCTAACCATTCACAGAAGTACAATCCTGCATCTCACCGGGGTAACTCCCACAGGCCAGGAATTAGAGTTCAATCCTGCATGCAAGCACAATAGCCTGTACACATTGTTGCTACGTGATCTCTTTCCCAGCTTTAACAACTCCTGAGCTCAAAACCTCATGACATCATTCTCTTATGGGGGGATCTGTGGTGGTGGTATCACAGTACGCACATTCCACTGGAATTACCTCAGTGGGTGATGGCGTAAGACATGCACAGAGCAACCAAAAATAATGTCTTCTTAGTGTAAGCTATCCTGCCACAGGTGTTATAATATTCCGCCAGTTCTCACAGCATAACTGAGGCAGGCGTCCTTCTACCCATTCTTCAAGCCTTGCTCAAACACCTGGGCTTGCCTCTAGGTTCTCACTGTTCATTCTGAAGGATGTGGAGGAGAGCTCAAGACCCAATATTCTCCCTCTACTTTGTAGGAATTAGTACCAAGGTGCATGAACTTGAGAACCGTAAGTGAACTTCAGCAGACGTTTCTTAAGTCAAAGTACATATCAGGACTCCATTTTCTCTAGTTTTTTAAGCATGCCCTAGGTGTTTTTGAAGAGGTCTTGAGCCCTCCTTGTCTTCACAAGACCTGAACACCAATTTCTTCAGGTATGTAAAGACCATCAGCATTTGATTCATTGCTTTGTTGCAAATCTTACAAATGCCTTTATTGGATTATTTTTCCTGGTCTTCCTATCTAGTTTTATTCCAGGACACTTGTTCCTGAATTTATGTAATTTAAGTAACACCTTGAAAAAGCCAGTGAAACACTGCACAAATAGCCACTGCAAGATCAACTTAACTGGTTTGCCCTGCAGCCTTAGCAGCACTACTGAAAGGTTAGCAGCCTGTGCATGGGGTTGTGTGAGACAGGAAAAAAACAGGTATTTCTTGAAGCCACATAGGCTCAGTGATGGTCCTTGAGGTGGCAGCGGGGCCAAATCAAATACATGCCTAGCTTGTTCCTTATTGGTCTTTGAACCTGGCAACCCCAGGCAGAAATCTGACTACCTGGGGGCCTGCAGCAGACTCTTTTGTGCACATATATGTTGTGCCACCTTCAGCTGTGCTGCTGTGTAGCCTTTACCCTCCACCCTTGTAGTAAAAGTTCTAGGTAGAAAAGACAGTTGAAGACACATCCTTTCATAGCTCCACCGGTCTCCCCTAAAAGCACTGCAAGATTTCTTGTCACAGGATCACAGGATGTTAGGGGTTGGAAGGGACCCAAGGAAATCATCGACTCCAACCCCCCTGCCAGAGCAGGACAATGCTATCTAACACAGATCACAGAGGAACACACCCAGACAGGCCTTGAAAGTCTCCAGAGTAGGAGACCTCACAACCTCCCTGGGAAGCCTGTTCCAGTGTTCTGTGACCCTTACAGTAAAGAAGTTCCCCCTTGTGTTGAGGCGGAACCTCTTTTACTGCAATTTACACCCGTTGCTCCTTGTCGTATCACAGGGAGCAAGTGGGAAGAGCCTGTCCTCCCCCTCCTGGACAGCCTTCAGATATCTATAAACATACTTGTCCAAGTCGAATTCTGGCTTCTAACAGTTCAACTTGTGTGCTCTGAACATAGAGGTATTTTTGAAATCAGCATTACTAAGGGCACCCTAGTGGATGCTCTGGCAGGACAACACCACATTTACTGTGAAGGTATGGAAATAATTTTTTTTAATGCAAGGCATTGCAAAATGAGACTGAACTCTCTAATAAGAAAAATGCATGGGTTTTGGTTTTTTAACTTTTATTTCCCCAGAACACGCTAAAACCAGTCATTTATGAACACAACTCTTCAAGATCTGCACATTATCTGAGTTTAGTGTACTACAATAAATACAAAAAAATCCTTGTAGAAAGTGCAACATTGTCATTCACTGGTTAACAGACCATCCATTTTGTGGACGTTTAAAATTCATCCTTATTTTACACTTTCGATGCTTGCGTATTTATACTTCAGATGGCAGAGTATCACTAAGTAGACCATTTTTCACTTTATACATTTCTGAGTGATCAGGGCTACAGCATTTTAATGCTGCTCTATAATAAACACTTTCTATAAGAAGTTCATCTCACTGGTTCAACTGAAGCAGCATTGTCTGCAAGGTCTCATTTCAAAATTATTGCACTTTTATCTTTTTCATCATGCCACGAAATGTGAAGTCCAAAATATTTACTGCTCTGCTTGTCAGTTTTTCCCTTCGTAGCCACGTCTGAGTGAAGACAAAATAGACAACTTGTTTTGTTGAATCAATAGAGGCACATTATCACAGCAAGATTATAATTCAGGTGTACAATACCTGTACTTTACAGAGCACAAAAATGAAACTGCCATGTGCTGTGTGTCACAGCAGGTAACTAATATCAACAAAGTACCGGAGACTATGTTCAAATAATGTTGTATGGGTCTAACTTCAATCCACAAAAGCAAGGCAATTCAAAGTTAAGGCTTAAACTCTAGCCATAATCCACTCTCTTTAGGAATTGCATTATGAATACAGCTAAACTCTTATTTGAAGTTGGTGCAGCTACATGTTGCCACATGGACAGTGTGAGGAAGCAAACCGGCCATTACATGCAGATCCTTGTCGATTGTTTCATACCTGATACGTACACCATCTGCTGGCATCTGCACTCACTTGAGCTCAGAACCTGGGACTCTGGGGGCAGGCTGTGATCATTGCAAAAAGTGTTTGGTATGAGTAGGGTTGAGATGACTGCATATGTCTCCTCGGGGCATACTGGAGTTTTGCGATAGCAGAGGTGGGGAAACACCTACTTTGTGAACTTCTTGTGACAACAGGAAGAGCCAGCCTGGTGGTGTTTTCTGCAGCCTTTTGAAGCTGTAGTTACCAGGAGAGTGAAAAAGAAGGGGATATAAATCTACGTTGAGACCAAAATAAAATGGCACTAATGGTATTCAATATTCAGAACCTCTTGTTTCAAACTGTACTTATAGGCAAGAATACAGTGTGGGAAGCAAACCAATCTGTTTCCAGGTGAAAATGAAACTCTATCCATGTTATGGTTGGACTCAATGATCTGAAGGTCTACTCCAACCGGGTGATTCTATTCTATTCTAATGTAGAAGAAAACAAAACTTAATTAGCCATATGAAGATCAGGTTTCAGACATGGAATCAAAGACGGTTGATGAAAACCAGTCAACCAATCATGACTCTGTGCTAGTCCTGTAGCTGAAATCTTTAGCCTCTGTGGGAAACAGCAGCTACCAGTGCCCTACATCCCCCACTGTTCAAAGACCAATTGCAAGAAAGTAAATTCTACTCTGGGCTGCCTCATTTCTCAGGAATATTAGTTATTTGCAGCTTTCTCTGGAGTCTTGGAACTGAGATTTTATAGTTTGTCTGCAGGTTTTGGGGTCAGCAGAATGTAGAAGGCCTCATTTTCCACAAGGGGTCAGGACCAGATGGGATCCACCCTAGAGTGCTGAGAGAGCTTGCCAAGCTGCTCTCCATCATTTATCAACAGTCCTGGCTCACTGGAGAGGTCCCCAAAGACTGGAAGCTGGCCAATATGGTGCCCATCCACAAGAAGGGTTGGAAGGAGGACTCAGGAAATTACAGACCTGTCAGGCTAACCTCAGTGCCATGCAAGACAATGGAACAGATCATCCCAAGTGCAATCACAATGTACCTACAGGATGGCCAGAGGATCAGACCCAGCCAGATCTTTTTATGATCAGGTTACTCACCTGGTAGATGTGGGAAAGGCTCTGGATATAGGCTACCTGGACTTCAGCAGGGCCTTTGACACTGTCTGCCATAGCAAACTCCTGGCCAAGCTGGCAGCCCATGGCTTGGACAGGGGCACTCTGTGCTAGGTTAAAACTGTCTGGATGGCCAGGCCCATAGACTGGTGCTGAATGGTGCCACATTCAGTTGGCAGCCAGTCATGAATGGTGTCCCTCATGTATCAGTGCCAGGCCCAGTCCTGTTTAATATCTTCATTGATGATCCGGACGAGGAGATTGAGTCCATCATTGTCGGGGACCAGGCTGTGCTGCATGATTATAAAGAAGTAAGATAGATCAGTTAAAGAATGAAGACACTGTTGATGTTACACAAATGCCTGCAGAGGCAGGATGTTCTCACAAAACAACATGTGAATGTTACACAGTGCCTGCAGAGGCAGGATACTTTCTCACAAAACAAGAGGATGTTTCCCAGAAAACAACAGCATACTTGTGGCAAAAACAGAAGCAGGTGTCTGATAACAGCGGCTACACGTAGAAAGAGTGACTATTGCTTCTACCAATTATTACTCTGCTTAAGACGCGTGATTGATTGACCAATCATTGTATACATGCTGGGTAGGTGGTCATATGTGTGGGACTCTGAATAGTATATAAGGTGCATAACTTCCCTATTAAAGCTGGATTTGGATTTGCATCATATTGATGTGTCAGCCTGTCCCGCTCGCACGGAATGCACGTGACACATCATAAGTCTGCAGATGACACCAAGTTGGGAGCATGTGTCAATCTGTTAGAGGGCAGGAGGGCTCTGCAGAGGGACCTGGACGGGCTGGACAGATGGGCACAGTCCAATGCCATGAGTTTTAACAAGGTCGAGTGCCAGATTCTGCACTTCGGCCACAACAACCCCATGAAGTGTTACAGGCTGGGGACAGAGTGGTTGGAGAGCAGTCAGGCAGAGAGGGACCTGGAGGTACTGGCTGACAGCTGACTGAAGATGAGCCTGCAGTATGCCCAGGAGGCCAAGAAGGCCAATGGCATCCTGGCCTGTACCAGGAGTAGTGTGTCCAGCAGGACCAGGGAAGGCATTCTGCCCCTGTACTCAGCACAGGTCAGGCCACACCTTGAGTACTGTGCCCAATTCTGGGCCCCTAAATTTAAGATGCTGAGGTGTTTGAACGTGTCCAGAGAAGGGCAACAAGGCTGGTGAGGGGGCTGGAGCACAGTGCTACGAAGAACAGCAGAGGGACCTGGGGGTGTTCAGCCTGGAGAAGAAGAGGCTCAGGGCTGACTTCATTGCTGCCTATGACTACCTGAAAGGAGGTTGTAGCCAGGCAGGCTTGGTCTCTTCTGCCAGGTACCCAGTGATAGAACAAGAGGACACAGTCTCAAACTGTGCCAGGGCAGGTTTAGGCTGGACATAAGGAAGAAATTCTTCACTGAAAGAGTGAATGGCATTGGAATGGGCTGCCTGGGGAAGTGGTGGAGTCACCACCCCTGGAGGTGCTTAAAAGGAGGCTGGATGAGATGCTTAGTGCTATGAGTTAGTTAATGAGAAGGGTTAGGTGATAAGTCTTTTCCAACCTGGTTAAGTCTGTGATTCTGTGATTCTATGCCATTGTGTCTCCTAGTTTCAATGATTCCAGAGTTCTGATTAGTTTAACTAGTGGTAATATGGTTAATCTGTAGCTGCAGAATGTGTCACATTGAAGAGCTTCATAACTATCATTATAATAATCTTGAGCATTAAGTCATCTTCATTTTTGTGACAGAAAAGGGACCTGAAGCTACAGTCTCACAGCTCCTCAAGCCAGGTAAATCTTTGTCCTCAGTTTCAGTGGCAGCTGCCAACACAGGATTTTGTCTGGCAAATCCTGAGGAAAAAATCTACAAAATGTTTTCCCTTCTTAAGATGACAATGAACATCCTGAATATATAAATCTATAGAAGCTGAATTATGACCATGGATACCCAGTGCCAGGGCTCAGTAATATTTTCCATAGTCAAAGCTCTTGATGATTCAAAGTGGATATCATTGCTTTTGAAGAAAGCTGCTAGGCCAGAAAGGACCCATCCTATGCTGATGTTTTCACAGTTGGCTCAAAATCCTGGAGTTTATGCATTGTATTTCACAGAATCACAGAATCAGCCAGGTTGGAAAAGACCTCCAGGATCATCGAGTCCAGCCTATCACCGAACCCTTCTGATTGACTAACCCCTGGGACCAAGTGCCTCATGCATCCTCCTCTCAAACACCTCCAGGGACGGTGACTCCACCACCTCCCTGGGCAGCCCATTCCAATGCCAGTCACTCTCTCTGGGAAGAACTTCTTCCTAATGCCCAGCCTGATTCACAGAATCAGAGTCACAAAATGTTAGAGGCTGAAAGTGACCTTGAAAGATCATCCAGTACAACCTCCCTGCCAGCGCAGAATCACACAGGAATGCATCCAGGCAGGTCTTGAGTATCTCCAGAGAGGGAGAGAAAACGCAGCGAAAAAATTCCTCCTCATGTTTACACGGAACTTCCTATGCCTCAGCTTCCACCCATTGCCCCTTGTCCTGTCATCGGCCATCACCAAGCAGAGCCTGGCTCCATCCTCCCGGCACTCACCCGTTACGTATACATAAACATGAATGAGGTCCCCCCTCAGTCTCCTCTTCTCCAAGCTAAAGAGCCCCAGCTCCCTCAGGCCCCCCTCATAAGGAAGATGTCCCACTCTCTTAATCATTCGTGTAACTCCGTGCCGGACTCTCTCAAGCAGTTCCCTGTCCTTCTTGAACTGAGGGGCCAAGAACTGGACACAATATTCCATATTTCTTTGCACTTGTGTGCTTCAGTGCTTCACAAGGAATTTTAAGACTGGGATTTACCATAATAACAAAGGTCCATAAACATCCATACCTAGAGAGAAAGAAATTACAAAGGGAACTGTAACTTTTGCCACTGACATTGAGAACAGGCTGGGGCAGTGCTTGGACAGTCAGGCTACACCAGGCCATGAGATTCAAGTGAGACTTCATCAATCAGAATGGAATGAGGGGGCTTCATTCCATTTTCAAATGAAAAAGACTAAAATTTGTCCCCTCTCACTCCTGTATTAATAGGGCAGAACTATGTGGTTAAAAATAGACTCAGGCCAGATCTTCTGCTGTGGCACTTTCCCCCTCATATAACCCAGGTGAGAATCCAGCAGCATCTGATGCTCCATCATCTCGTCCCCAGGGCCGAATGCATACCTTCATTTCTGCGGAGCACTCAGGAAGTGATATTGCCTGGCTGAAGGGTCAGAGACCTCAGCCCAGCTCTAGCTTGTCTCCTTGTTCCCCAGGAGAGAAGATACTGGGGAGCGTCTTGCACAGCCCTGTTGCGTTGGCCAAGAAGCGGCCCACAGCCGAGGGGCTGGCTATCGCCGGATAAATGAAGCTGTGATCTGAGCTTAGACACGAGCTATTACTGCAGAACAAATAAAAACAGAGCTCGCACTCCGTGCTGCAGAGGTATTCATCCTTTGTATTCCCTCAAAGAACAAGCCTAATCTACTAACCCAAGTAGATTAGTAAACATTACATTCAGCTTTCAGAGGCCTTCAGTATGTCTATGGGGCTTGTGATGTTAAATAATATAAGTAAAGGAAATAAATGGATTTTTTTTTGGGGGGGGGTAAAAAAACCCCAGCAAAACCCAAACACAACAAAAACCTGAAATTGAAGTATTATGGATGCTTACTTTCTCACTGCTGTGAGGAAGATCAGAGAAGAGCCTTTTGTGTTAGTTTTATTTCGAACCCATTTCACTGCTGAATATGGGAAGAGATTAGTTCACTGTTAATTGTGCTGTGTTGGTTTTGTGACTCTACGAAAACCCCCTAAAAGTCTGCATGCAAAACCAGTGAGGTAGAACATGTTTGACAAGCTTAGTTCCAACATGACCAATGTAGCAGGAAAAGATTTTAAAATCATTGCCTCTCTTCAATAACAATGGTACATACAAGTGTTTACAAGAGGATTAAAAGCTGCTTTAGTGAATTGCATTAGAGATTCCTTTATCAGACAAGTTTTATCAAAAAAACCTGTTGGAGCACTATGTGGCTGATCAGATGCAAACAGAAGCGGGTTATGTTACTGTCTTTCTTTTACTTGCTTTAAAAGGATGCATGATGTATCTGTAAAATATACACCATGTGTACAATAAGCCATACCTATTAACAATCTGCCCAATTACAACAACAGCAAAAAAAGCTTCACAAGCAACGACCTCTAGCACCTGGTAATTAAAATTGCTAATCACCAGCAATTATCTGGCACAGCTTTATAGCCAGGCGAAACAGTTTGACCCTTTGCCCACTGAAAGAAGAATGTTTGCTGTCTATTGATAAGTGCTTAGACAAAGCTGTGTTCGGCTCACATCCATTAAGTGGCGACTAATAGGAAGTCAACAAAAGAGCTCTGACATCTGTAGTGGGCACTTCTAGCGGGCCAGGTTTGGGAGCACAGGTGTCTGATGGGCTCCTGCCAAAGATCAGCATACAGGACATGGGGACTTTTTCTTCAAAAGCAGACTTGAGCTGCCTAAGTTTCCTGACTGGTTTCTCTGCAATCAAAGAATAAATGCAGTAAGTTTTCAGGACAAAGATTAAAATTATTATTCTTCTCAGGAGTGGTGTCTTGTTTTCAGAATGTCCATGCACATTCAAACACTGAGAGGTAAAAAAGTCCTGTAGGCTCAGTAATTTAGCTAAAAATCGTTCTTTGCTCTATTTCTGTACTTACTGAGTTAAAGATATATATAAAAACATCTCTCCAGTGTGATTTTTAAGTCTGAGATAGAGAGTTTGAGTTAAGATAGATTTTTTTTTCTCCATAGAACACTATTATGCCTCTGAGCTATAAAATACCCTCCCATTGTTATAGCTCCAGGAAGCTGCCGCTAGAGATTATTCGAACTAAAATAAACAACTCCATTAAAGCTTCTGAGCTCATCAATTACNTTCCTGGGAATTCTTGCAAAGCTGATGTGAAATAGAGGTTTCTTTCACAATTTGAACTTAGACTTTCAAACCCCCCCCCCCCCTTTTTTTTTTTCTCTTTTTTAGAGAGGAAGAGAGAAGAGTCTGGCAAAATTATTGCAAGCTTCTCATAATGAAATGACCTACAAAACCTGAAGGACAAAGCATCCCTTAATCACTCAGGAATGCAAATTGCTCCAAAACCAGGCATCAGTGGAGATTACAAAGGCAGGAGCTGCTGACATCCAGAACCAAATCTCTGCAGCTTCATCCTTTCATTTAGAAGGGGTTTTGAGAGTTCTTGGCAAGTTGGAGTTGTAGTGTGAAAGTAGAAAGGATCAATCCCAGGGTACTTATTTACAGACACAATTTGGGGAAATTCTGCCTTGCACACACCATGCCTTTTCTTGCATATGATCCCAAACCTTCTCCATGTACATTTTTGTACTATGACATGTTAAATATGAACAGTTTGATAAATGGGAAGCAACATTGCTGGCATGATACTTGACAGTATCTGCTAATTCAAACCATTGGTTAAGTAGTTCAAAGGATTTCCCCCCTTTCTAACTCTTTTAGGCCCAACTCCCAGCTTCCTCTAAGTTACTGGGGGCTAGGCAGATTGAAAATAACATTATCCCACAAACACGTTGTGAACAAAGCAGCCACAACTTGCATCTCTGTACCATTTGCATTGATAAAGTCTATGTTCTGACTGGACACCTCTTGTTTGCACACAGCATCTCATAGAAGTTGATGTAGTTCCTGTTCAGCCTGTGCACAAAAAGTCCCTTACTTGTGAAGGAACAGTGTTATGATGGGCACATACACTCCAACATGAAGTAAAAATGCCACTGCCATTTACATCCCAGCCTATGAGCCTGGGAACACTTCTGGGTAACCCAGTTCAGCTGTAGCCCAGGAGTTCTCAAAACACCTGTACTCTTTAGCAAAGCCAACTGCAATAATTTAAGTTGAATTTTCTGCTTCAATTTTGGCACATGCATGGGTTATTCTCCATTAGATTCTAATGTATAGAATCATAGAACAGAATCATTGAATGCATTGGGTTGGAAAGGACCTTTAAAGGTCAGTTAGTCTAACCCTGCTGCAGCAAGCAGGGACATCTTTAATAATATCAGGTTCCTCAGAGCCTCATCAAGCCTGACCTTGAATATCTCCAAGGTCAGAGCTTCCACCATTACCTCAAGCAATCTGTTCCAGTGTTCCTGTTCCACCACACTCATACTAAAGAAATTCTTCTTAATGTCCAATCTAAATCTGCTGTTTTCTTGTTCCACACCATTGTCCATTGGCCTGTTTGTACATACACTTATAAATAGTCTCTCCCCACCTTTCTTGTAGGCCCCCTTTAAGTACTGGAAGGTCACGATAAGGTCTCCATAGAGTCTTCCTTTGCCCAAGTTGAACAACCCCAACTGTCTCAGCCTGGTTTTGTACATCAGGCAGGATTTGCCCTTAGTAAAGCCATGCTGGCTGTCTCAGGTCACCTCCCTGTCCCACATGCATGTCATCAGAGGTTCTAGGAGGATCTGTTCCATGATCATGCCAGACACAGAAATGAGGCTGAGAAGTTGGTAGTTTCCAGGCTTCTCCTTTCTAGTCTTAAAAAAACTGGTTGCAATGTTTCCCTTCTTCCAGGCACCAGGGGCTTCAGCTGGCTACCATGACTTCTCAAATATCATAGTGAGTGGCTCGGCAACTACACCAGCCAACTCTTTCGGGATTCTGTGCTGCATCTCACCAGGTCCCATAGACTAGTGTATGTTCAAGTTTATCAGATGGTCACAAGCTTTGTCTTCATGTACAGTGGAAGAGACTTCATAGCCTGGTTCCCATCTTGTGTTCCTTCAACTTGAGAAGCATGAGGAGAGAGGCTGCCCATGAAGATTAAGGCAAAAAAAACGTTGAGAACTTGAGCCTTCTCTTTGTTAGTAGCTCATGGTTCTTGTTCATCACATGGATGGTACAAGTTTTCTTTAACTTTCTTTTTCTGGTTAACATACCTGTAGAAACCCTTTACTAGTAGAAAGCCTTCTTGTTTTTCTTCACATCCCTTGCCAAGTTCAGTTTCAGCACCACCCTGGCCTTCTTGACCTCATCCCTACCACAACTGAATGACATTCCTACACTCCTCCCATATGTAGCAACCTGGTCTAGTGGAAGGTGTCCCTTGCTGATGCTAGGGAGGCTGGAAATAAGTGATCTTTAAGGTCCTTTCCAACCCAAACCATTCTATGAATCTATGAATCTGTCATCTCTGTTCTGCTCCTTTGTCCATGAGGACCATTTCTCAGGGAGTCCTATTTACTAATCTTGAAGAGATGAAAGGTTGCTTTCCTGAAATTCAGGATATTGACTATGCTCCTTCTCTGACCTACATCACTTAAGACTAAACTCCAGCACTGCGTGACCACTGCAGCTCAGGCTGCATCCAATCTTGACATCCCTGATGAGCTCACCTGCATAGGTGATTATCAGATCCAGTATCATATCCCCTTGGATTTCCTGTCTTAAGAAGCTATTGTTGAGGCACTTCAGGAGTCTCCTAGATTACCTACAACTCTCTGTGTTACTTTTCCAGCAGATGTAAGGCTGGTTGAAATCTCTCAGCAGGATGAGAGCCTGTAGGAGTGATATCTTCTGTAGCTGGAGTAAGGAGGCTTTGTCAATAGGCTTCCCTTGATTGGGTGGCCTGTAGCAGACACCAGTCACAAGGTTTGTTTCCTCAGTCTAATTCCTGCCCATAGGCTTTCAACTTGCTGTTGACTATTCTTTAGGGACATCTTTTCACACTCTATCAGCTTCTGAACATAGAGGGCAACATCTCATCTCCTCTTTTCCTTTCTGTCCCTTCTGAACAGCTTGTAGCCTTTGACAGCCACGCTTCAATCACAGAATTTGTCCCACCAAGTTTCAGTAATGCCCACTGTATTGTAGCTTTCCATCTGCATGGTAGCTTTCAACTCCTCCTGTTTGTTGCCCATGCAAGGTTGTTGTCTGCTATTGTTTGTAAGCTCCTGCCAGTGTAAATGAGACATATTTCTCTTTGAGGTCAGGAGATAAAAAAAAAGGCACCAGAGATACACCTGCTCACAAGGTTGGGCTGCAAGAGCAAACCAATGATGGATTGTAAATTCTGGCATTGCTTGGCATTCAGATTCTTCTGTCTGTATGTCTAATTCAATAATGATCCACAGCAGAAGTGCATGCCAGCAAATTTGTGTAGTCTATTCATCACAGAGTAAATTACACTGAATGATTTTTCTCTGGGTTAGCTGAGGCAATGAAAAATCTGAGGAAAAAGAGGAGGAATGGGTTTTTCTGAGGAAAAAGAGGAGGAATGGGTTTTCCAACACTATTTACTTTTGGAGTCCATGAAAGACCAATGGATTTCAGAAGGTTATGTTCAGACTGGGACATCACGGCCACACAAGCTATGAAAACATACTCATCTGCTAGTGTACATTGAACAGCAATCATTGATATTGTTGTCCAAATTGCAAACTAATGAACTGGTCATTACAGCTAAGGCGTTCATCTGGGTTTTGTTCCGTTTTTGAGAGGAGGAGTTCTTGGGTGTGGTAATAAGATGGGTAGATGAATTCAGGGAACATAAAATTAATCTTACTTTTGAAAACTATGAGGTCCAAAAAAAGGATCAAGACGGGGAGTTAATATGCAGCTTGTGTTACCAATCATGTAATTTCCATTTAATATACAATACACAAAACAGGTGCACAAAGTTCACCAAATCACTGCTGCACAACAGTTTTCTCTTTCCTCTGTGCTTAATTCCAAAACGAATCCATCTTACCCATATCTTTTTCAAGTAAAAGCCTGGTTGTGCCCCATAGGTCAATGAATCTGTTCTGGGGTTCCTTGGAAGAGAGCTCCAGAGTCAAGAGTCCTCCACTGAAAATGTCTCACTATCTAGACAATTAAACCCAGAGACTTCCTGCTCAAGTGCCTGTTAACCTCTTCTGTCCTGGGGAGGAAGAAGAAGAGGTAGATTTCAAACCGTTCAACTGCTGCACTCCATCAGGAGCACTGGTGAGCTGTGCTAGTATAGATACACCCCAGGGAATGCTCTGTCACAAGATATCTCAAGTGGCATAGCTGCTAGTGCCTTCCCTTACAGCTTTCCATCCCCAACAATGTGCCTCAGAATAGGAAATATGCTGCTCTAGAAGTTGGGAAGGCCACACATCGCTCAGTTTGTATTTAGGGGGGAAATATACTCTTGTACTTACAATATTTAATGGAAAGACAGGCAAACATTCACTGAGAAAAGAAGTTTCCATTCTCCAGGTTACATGTGTTCCTGAACATCCCTTTTCAGCATCAACTCTGTCCTATTAAGATTAAAACTCTGTGAATTTGATCAGACCTCCCTCTCAAGTTCAGTCAGGCTTTTGATAGACAACAATGCTGCTTCTCCTGGATTAGACAAACTGCTGCTAGAGTGGACAATGTTGCCACAATGGCCTAAATTGTTTCACCACCTTCCTTACTAGAAGTAGGACACAGGAAATCACAAAATTAATTGCTTTCTACGACTACCTGAAAGGAGGCTGTAGCCAGGTTGGGGTCAGCCTCTTCTCCCAGGCAACCAGCAACAGAACAAAGGGACACAGTCTCAAGTTGTGCCAGGGAAGGTATAGGCTGGATGTTAGGAGGAAGTTCTTCACAGAGAGAGTGATTGGCATTGGAATGGGCTGCCCAGGGAGGTGGTGGAGTCACCATCCCTGGAGGTTTTCAAGAAAAGACTGGATGAGGCATTTAAGTGCCATGGTCTAGTGGATTGGATACGGCTGACAGTGCAGTTCACTGTCAAAAAGTGTGGGCCTCACTTCTATGGAAAATCCAGCAAATTTCACCAATGAGTGGGTAAGCAAAGTGACTACAAGGTGCACATAGTGGTTAGTGATATAATGGTGGAAATGGCCTTAAGTTGCACCAAGGAAGGTTTAGATCAGATATTAAGAAAAATTTCTTTACTGAGAGAGTAGGCAGGCATTGGGATAGGCTGCACAGGGAAGTGGTGGAGTCACCATCCCTGCAGGTAATGTAGGCATGTCACTTTGAGACATGGTTAATGGCCATCGTGGTGTTAGGTTAATGATTGCACTTGATGATCTTAGAAGTCTTTTCCAACAAAAACAATAATATGATTCTATTATTTTGTATTTGATGGAGTAAGAGAGTTCTCACACACACAAAAAAGTAGAGTCAAGCTTCTCAAGAACTTTAGCTTTTGCTGAGAAATAGATCTACATACCCCTCTGTGTTTCATGTGCTTGGAAGTACTCAGGCAAGACTGAGTGTTCTAGGGAGAGGTGTCCCTGCCTATGGTGGGGGATAAAACTAGATGACCTTTGAGGTCCCTTCCAAGCAAAACCATTCCATGATTCCATAAGGACCTACTGGAGTCACTACAGAGGAGGGCCACAAAGATAAGAAGGCTGAAGCACCTCTCCTGCAAGGACAGGCTGAAGGAATTTGGGCTGTTCAGCCTGAAGAAGAAAAGGCTCTAGGGAGACCTTAGAGCTGCATTGCATTATCTGGAGGGGAGCTATGAGAAGGCTGTGGAGGGACCGTTTAGACGGGTTTGAAGTGACAGGGGAGGGGCAATAGCTCGAAATTGGAGCAGGGGAGATTTAGGTTGGGCATCAGGAGGAGGTTCTGCACAATAGGGGTGGTGAGACACTGGAACAGGTTGCCCAGAGATGTGGCTGAAGCCAAGACAACACAAAGAGGAACCAAAGAGGCCCAACCAGCACCCACAGGTGATGTTAGAGTGGTCATTGAGTTTCTGTCCTACCTAACCGGGGGGCCACCAGGCCCCCCGGCCTTTGTTGGTCCCCTTCCCAGTCACCCAGTGCGCACCATGGGGTACTCACCACTGATGATGGGAGGAGGATCCCTCTGCCCAGTTGGGCAAGCTTGAGGCTTCTGCCTTTCCTGGGGCTCATTAAATAGGGGAGTGGGCAGGCGGGTCAAAGTGGTCACACCTGGGGTGGGAGGAGACTCCAACAGGCCCCAGGTGCTCTGCGTTTGGAGGGGAAAGCAGAAAATGCCCTGTGGGGTGGGAAAGGGGCAGATATGGTGGAGAAGGGGAGGTGGTGCTGAAAGGACAGAGATGGAGAGGAAAAGGATGGAGATGAAGAGAAAAAGAGGAAGATAGAGGAAAGAAGAAGATAGGGAAAGAAGGAGATGGAAAGAAAAGGAGGAAGCTGGGGGAAAGAGGAGATGAAGAGGAAAGGAGTGAGATTAAAAAAAAACAAACCACAAAACCCACCAAAAAACAAAACAAAGAAAGAAATGGAAACTGGACTGTAGTGTTTACATTGTAACCCCCCTTTTCATGACCAACCCTTTGTCAATTCTGCTTGGAGTGGTATCCAGACATCTTCACTGGCTCACTATGTTGGCTGAAGAAGAGCAAACCACACCTGTCTGAGAGGGAAAAAAAATCCCTCTGCATATTTACATGGAATTTCCTATGCCTCCACTTCTGCCCATTGCCCCTTGTCTTGACCTTGGGCATTGCCCAGCAGAGCCTGGCTCCATGCTCTTGGCACTCACCCTTTGCACATTTATAAACATGGATGAGGTCACCTCTCAGTCTCCTTTTAGCTAATGAGCCCCAGCTCACTCAGTCTCTCCTCATAAGGAAGATGTGGGGAGGTGGTGGAGTCACTGTCCCTGGAGCTGTTCAAGGCAGGATTGGACGTGGCACTTGGTGCCATGGTCTAGCCTTGAGCTCTGTGGTAACAGCTTGGACTTGATGATCTATGAGGTCTCTTCCAACCTTGGTGATACTGTGATACTGTGATACTGTGATATTATACTGTCCCAGGTTGAGGCTAGAGGGTTAAAAAAAATGCTCTGGGGACTAGAAGATTGTTATTCAATCCCATAATTCTGCTATCTCCTTATAGACTGACAACAAGGTCAGTTCGCTCTCCTTTCCTCCTCCTCCTCCTGCCCTGGGTGTGTGGCAGGAGCCTGCTATCGGGAACGTGTAAGCAGTAGGCATCTTGGCTGGCTGGAGGTGTTGGGGGAGGGGGGAGGATTGGAGCACTGGGGAAGGTAGATTGAGTTTTTTTGGGGAATGGGGAAACTTCAAGGGGGTTTGCCATGAATGGGGAAATTGCCTTGTAAGATCTGTCGCTGTATCTCTCTCTCTCTAAATACAATTCTGTATTTTCTCTCCAGTTTGATCTGAGAGTTTAATTTCTGTCGCCTAAACCCATGACATATACCTAAAGAAGGATGGCAGCAACAATCTACAGGATGAGGTGGAAGACTGCTGAGCAGCTGTGGAATTGTTGCACCAGAAATCAGGAATTTAAAGTCAAGAGCCCTCATTCTCTATAATTCATTCTCACACTATGTTCAAGTCATGATCCTGTGCATCTCTGGAAATGTCTTGCATTAAACAGTAGTGAAAACAATTAGTGCTGTGCTAAAGTATTTATCTAACAGTTGTTTTATTCCCCTCATGCTTACTCTTTCTGTATTTACTGCATAAGATGTCTGTGAAAGTGCTGTGTCTTTTGGTAACTTGTGCCAAAGTCTGTAGGAGCATTTTAAGAAGTCCAAATACTTAAGTGGATTTGTTGGTAATTTTCCTGATTACCTTTGAGGACTCAAGTTTGAATAGCACAATATTTATTTCAGGGGAACCATGTCAGGTTTTTCTATCAATTGTCACATATTAGAGGTATAATGTGGCTTGCCCTTAGCCGTTGCCCTGACAGTACCATATCTGGTACTGGAGAAGAATGGTTCACACTTCCCCTGGCCCATTTGGAAGGTTTTCTTAAAAACATATGGCTTTACCATTCTGGAATACATTTCAATGACAAAACCCCAGGATTTGGTTACCAGCTCAGGTACCTCCTGTTTAACTTGCTTATGGTTGCTGAATGTATATTAAGCAACTCTTTCTACTTAATGTGCTCCAGAATCTTCTCTTGACACCTCTTGACTTGTTTTATATTTATTATTTGATAAGACATATATTTTGGTAGTCTCTTCTGTATGGAAGGCAGATGCAAACAGATTATTTACCTCTCTCTATCCTCTTTAGAAGCCTTCCAGCTTCTTCACAAGTCCAGAAGATCCATCAGCTCTCTATTGTTTTGCTGCTCAAATTTGAAGAGAGGTTAATACATTGTAGATAGGTTTCCAAAGAAAGTAGAAGAGTTTTCCTTAAAACCTCTGGTCTCTTACATGCTCCCATAAGCCTCTGAACATGGGAAGCACAATGCTAGCCAAGGTGACAGGCCTGGGGGTGCTGATGGCATTGCTGCTTCCATTCTCCTGTGCTCAGTGGTACTCATGACTGTTAGAATTTAAGTCAATGAGAGTGTAGGAGCAAACTATGCCTTCCTCTGTTTACCACACCCAGCCTCTAAAACAACTTTTTCTGAGGCAGAAAGAACAAAAATCTCCTGACACCTAGAGCTCTCAAGTGCTTTTCTAGCTGGATGTGTGCAAGATGCAGCTCTTGCCAGACTCAAGGAAATGTGGATGCTTGCATCTATATATGGGGCAGCAATCAAAGACCCAGGTGTCTTGTGGGCCCTAATCTCACAGGAAAAGGGAATCAACACCAACCTTAGTTATGTTAGTACTATGTGCATTCAGGCAGCAAGTCCCAGGTTTGGAGAGGCATCTGACTGCAGATTTTGCAAGTCAGAGAGCCCCATGCCAACCGAAGAAGAGATCTGGGACAGAAGAGACACCTGAGACAGAGGGATGTCAGTCTTCCTGTCCTTGGAAATTTCTCCAGTGCCTAAAGAGACGCTTGTGGTACCAGGCCACAGAGACAGTGCTTCTGTGGAGGACTGCAGCCTTCATATTATCATCACAGTATCACAGTATTACCAAGGTTGGAAGAGACCTCATAGATTATCAAGTCCAACGCGTTACCACAGAGCTCAAGGCTAGACCATGGCACCAAGTGCCACGTCCAATCCTGCCTTGAACAGCTCCAGGGACGGTGACTCCACCACCTCCCTGGGCAGCCCATTCCAGTAGCCAATGACTCTCTCAGTGAAGAACTTTCTCCTCACCTCAAGCCTAAATTTCCCCTGGCGTAGCTTGAGGCTGTGTCCTCTCATTCTGGTGCTGGCCACCTGAGAGAAGAGAGCAACCTCCCCCTGGCTACAACCACCCCTCAGGTAGTTGTAGACAGCAATAAGGTCTCCCCTGAGCCTCCTCTTCTCCAGGCTAAACAACCCCAGTTCCCTCAGCCTCTCCTCGTAGGGCCTGTGCTCGAGGCCTCTCACCAGCCTCGTCGCCCTTCTCTGGACACGTTCAAGCATCAAAATGTCCCTCTTAAACTGGGGGGCCCAGAACTTCTGCCAAGAAGGCCATCTTTATGAAGAAGGATGGTTTAGCTTGTCAGAATGAGACAATCTTCAGAATCCAGAGATCTCATATCTTTCCAGGCCTATGTGGTGATGTCTTTCAGTTCACAAGGTTTCAAATCCCTACAGTTTCTCTTGTTACAGGTACTCCTAGCACAGAAGAAAATGACAAGAGGGCCTAACAGTGGATGGAGATTAACTGCAGATGGTTAGGATTGTTATTATGGACTGATCTTTCTGGTCGTCTAAGTGGGAAGTGAAACCAAATCTGTCAGGCCAGTAGTGCAATAGCAAAAATGTATTGTCAGTGTGTCAAGCTTGGCTGTAATATTTCTCCAGTACACTATTAGAAGGTGGAAAAGAGCTCTGTTAAATAAGAAAGCCCAGCATAGGTTATTGCTGTACAATCACCATTAAGCACAGTACCACAACGCATTCCATTTCAAAGCATTGAGACAGGGAGATAGTCAGTGCATAACGAGACTTAAGTTTCTTCACAGAGCTTATATAGGACATATACTCCCCCCTCTACTCTGCCCTGGTGAGGCCACATCTGGAATATTGTGTCCAGTTCTGAGCCTCCCCAGTTCAAGAAAGACATAGAACTGCATGATAGAGTCCAGCAAAGAGTTACACAAATGATTTAGGGAGTGAAATTTCTCTCTTATGAGGAGAGACTGAGGGAGCTGAGGTTCTTTAGCTTGGAGGAGATTGAGAGGTGATCTCATTAATGTTTATATATATGTATAGGGTGAGTGGCAAAAGGATGGATCCAGGCTTTTCTTGGTGATGCCCAATGACAGGACAAGAGGCAATGGGTGGAAGTTGAGGCATAGGAAGTTCCATATAAACATGAGGAGGATTTTTTTCACTGTGAGGGCAACAGAAAATTGGAAGTGGCTGCCCAGGGGGGTTGAAGAGTCTCCTTCTTTGGAGATATTGAAGACCTACCTGGATGCATTCCTGTGTGATCTGGTATAGGTGATCCTGCTCTGGCAGGGAAGTTGGACTAGATGATCTTTCAAGGTCCGTTCCAGCCCCTGACATTCTGTCATTCTGCAATTCTGTGACATTGTTATTGAGATGTAGTGCCCTTGCTGAGGGACTTCAAGAAGGAAACAGCTCCAGCAAGCAACAGGAAAGATTGCAGGACATGCTGAGGGAAAAAAAATAAAATAAAAGAAGTAAAAAAAAAATAAATTTAAAAAGTACAAGAATAAGTTAAAACAAAATAAAAAATAGAATATGGAGTGGGAAAGACAGACAAAAAAATAACGCTACTAAAGGGTATTGGACAAAAGCCCAGAACAGAAGCACAATGAATATAAACAATTAGTAAGTGTACACATAACAGAGTGAAAATCTGAGTCTGTCCTCCCTTTGCATACAGAACTGAGCAAACAGACCTACAGGAGCTTTTTGAGAATAGCACCTCTGAAGCATGCAGTGTAGAAATATTTCTTTCAGGCCACAAGACAGAAACACACCAATGCCACCTGTAAATCACTGCTGAGGCAGATAAGGCGATAAATGGCGACACGGTTCAAATATTCCATGTGCCAGTTTCGAGGATTTCTCAACACAGTGGTGTAATAAAAGTCTTAAAACCAAATATCTCAATTGCTGCTACAATGGCCCCTCTCTAAAAAGTTTTCTAAAGCATACAAAGGGCTTTTGCCCATGATCACCAAAAAAGCATGAAAATGAGTTCCACATGTTCTGATGTGCCTCACAGAGATGAGTGAACCACCGTCACTGGTTGCACAATGAAATATCTCTCTTTCTATTCAGCAGGTATTTACACTATTTCAGGTGTAATTGAGAACTTGAGCAAAAAAACATTGAATATTATCACTCATCTTTAAAATATTTGCAAGGTTGTTAATAAAATGCTTCATATCAAATAGGCAGAGTTTGAACAGTAAAACTGAGTTTGATCGTAATGTTATAACTATCTGCTGGTTTGATGAGCAATGCTTTTGCAGATGGGAGAGATACAGTAAGTATGTGAAGAGAGCATTAGAATTGGAAGTTTTGAATCATAGAATCATAGAATGGTTTAGGTTGGAAGGGACCTCAAGGATCACCCAGCTCCAACCCCCCGCCACAGGCAGGGACACCTCCCACTAGAGCAGGCTGCTCAAGGCCTCATCCAGCCTGGCCTTAAACACCTCCAGGGAGGAAGCATCCACAACCTCCCTGGGCAACCTGTGCCAGTGTCTTACCACCCTCACTGTAAAGAACTTCCTCCTAACATCCAGTCTAAATCTCCCCTCTGCCAGTTTAAACCCATTCCCCCTCGTCCTGACATTACCAGACCTTGTCAATAGTCCCTCCCCAGCCTTCCTGTAGGCTCCCTTCAGATACTGGAAAGCCACTCTAAGGTCTCCTCGAAGCCTTCTCTTCTCCAGGCTGCAGAGCCCCAACTCTCTCAGCCTGTCCTCATAGCAGAGCTGCTGCAGCCCTCTGAGCATCTTCGTGGCTCTCCTCTGGACTGGCTCCAGCAGTTCCATGTCCTTCTTGTGCTGGGGGCTCCAGAACTGCACACAGTACTCCAGGTGGGGTCTGAGGAGAGCAGAGTAAAGGGGGAGAATCCCCTCCCTTGCCCTGCTGCCCACACTGCTCTTGCTGCAGCCCAGCACAGGGTTGCTGTCTGGGCTGCATGTGCACACTGCAGGCTCATGTTGAGCTTTTCATCAACCCAGACCCCCAGGTCCTTCTCCTCAGGGCTGCTCTCAGCCATTCACCACCCAGCCTGTATCTGTGCCTGGGATTGCACCGACCCAGGTGCAGGACCTTACACTTGGCCTTGTTAAACGTCATGAGGTTGGCCTGGGCCCACCTCTCCAGCCTGTCCAGGTCCCTCTGGATGGCATCCCTGCCCTCCAGCAAGTCAGCTGTGCCACACAGCTTGGTGTCATCTGCAAACTTGCTGAGGGTGCACTCAATTCCTCTGTCCATATCACTGACAAAGATGTTAAAGAGCACTGGTCCCAGCACTGACCCCTGAGGAACACCACTTGTCACCGGTCGCCAGGTGGACATTGTGCCATTGATCACCACTCTATCATTTCAACCCTTCTTCTGCAAGCCTAAACGCTGGTTTTGCTTGTCAGAAGAGGTGTTTAAGCTAACGGAGATGATGTAGCACATGGTAAAGTGTACTAACCAAGTGGTAGTATTAAAGTAAGTTTTCCTATTCAGGGTTAAAAAACAAATAATTGAAACAACTTGTAAAGGATCCAGTATCCTTTTATTTCTGTATCCTTCTATCCTGTATCCTTTCATTTTCTGACTTCAAGCTGGAGTTTGGAAAGCTGCTTTTCCCTGTGGACCCAGCATTATTTCTCTCACTTTATAAAAAGTTCCACTTCCAGAGCAAACACATAAACAAAAAGTTGTTGTTTTTTTTTAATCTGCAATTATTAAGAGGGGCATATTTAGGAGTCTTAAAAGGTAATCTCATTAAGTCCTTCTAAGACAACTACCTCTTAAGTGAGCACACAGAGTTAAACGTTCATCAGTAATTGGAGACAGAATAGCTTTAAATGAAAATAGGTTCTTTATAACAGTCTGAAATACTTTCATGTAAAAATGGGAAAGAAGGGATAGAATTAAAATAAAATTGGAGGGAAAAGCTAAATAAGTAGGGAAATACCTATTGGAGGGAAAAGCTAAATAAGTAGGTAAACACCTACATGGGAAGTTACATTTAAAGAATGAATCAGAGAAGAAGCAGAAATATTTTGGGAGAATTTTCTTTTAATATAAATAAAAATTTTTAAAAGTGGTAAAAAGTCCTGTTAAAGCATTTTCTGGATCCCAGCCTCCTTCTTAGTTGTTTTAGGTCAGAGAAGCACGATGAGACAACTAAGATGAATAACCACTTTTGAAAGACTGAGCCTGTAATAGAAAAATATAGTCGAGTTCTTCCCATCTTGTGCAAATCCAGATGCACTCTCACAGGGACAGCAAAAATCCCTCCTTATTTGCAGGTCATAGAATCATATATGCCCAGGTCATTGAATCACAGAATCATTTCAGAGGGAAAAGACCTTCAAGCTCATCAAGTCCAGTCTTTAACTGTACCAAATCTGGTGCTCCATCAAGTGTGTCATTTTATAGAATCATAGAATCAGTCAGGGTCGGATGGGACCACAAGGACCATCTGGTTCCAACCCCCCTGCCATTTCTCCTGATGAATTTCAGATATCTGCTCAAAACCATGGAAATGGTGAATGTTTACATAGAGCTGTTGGGAGAGTTCACAAAAGATTTTTCTAACACTGTTCACATCAAAATCTTGCCTCTCCTTACAAATACCCACGAAATTCAGGGACTGACAGAGTGTAGGCAAAGAAAATTTCATCTTGGGTCTCAAAAGCTTGGCCGAATTAAGGACAATAAAAGATAATGTTATATAATGGAAAGGATTAGGCAAAAGTAAAAGGTATTACAGACATTTCTGCTTCATTAAGTGGAATCTGCTCCAGAAGCTGAAACATTTCTTCACTTATTTCCCTTTTCTAACCATACCCTTCCTTTCCTACTAATACAAAATAGTATTTTGTATTAATAATAAAGGACTTGGACATGGTTTTTGAGGCCTATCTAGTTTAAATTCCATGTCTTTTCAATCAAGACAGTCAGGAACCTTGAAATCCTCCTCTCTCAGGGTTAAAGCCATTGGGCTTTGCCTTCTGGATCAAAGCAAACAAATTTGCAAATGTCTTTTCTGTTCCTCGAGCTGCATGCAGACACCTCTCACTCTTCAAGAAGAGAAGCTCCAGACATTTTTTCAACAAATTTGTGGATGTCTTAGGAGAGTTCCTTTCAGCAGATATTTAACCTTCCTTCAAGAAGTCAAATACACCTCAATGTTGGCTACAGAGATGCGGTCATTAAAAAGAATTTGATATTGACCTGATGGCAGTTTTGGGAGACTGAAGCTCTGTTTTTCAAAGAGCCAGATGAATGTAGAGAAGCCTTGACCAGCCAACAAGCAGAAGGTTGGCCTCCACTTTGCACAAGAGAACTCATATATATCTTCAAAGAAGCAAAAGTAATGTTTGGGAACTGCAGACTGGGAAGCCCACCTTGGATATGCAGCAGTTCCCCAGGTACAGCTGTGGTTTTGAACGCATTGCACAACGACAGAGGTGACAGATTTTTGCCGAAAGAGGAAAAGATCAGACGTTACAGACCAAGAAGCTTAAAGAACATTCAAAACAGGTCTTTTCAGCAGTTTGTTGAAGTAGTTCCTGAACTTTTGTTACTGAATTTAAAACTACAGTTAGAGAGTGCTTTAGTAGAGCTCTAAAATACAAGAAATGGAGACACTTTGCAGCCCACAATGCCTTTACCACACAACTATGAAGTGCTGTGGTGGCAGCTTTCAGAGGACTGTGTTTACCTATCCTGCTGTTGTAAATCGCTCAGCTCACCAAGGCTTTAGCAAACAGTGTATGGAGACTTGAAGGAAAAGCACCCCTTTTTTACAAAAGGAGACCACGTGTGGGTGTCTAAAAGGAAAAAAGACTCTTGAGAAATACTGGTAACAGACATTAACTGATTAAAATTTTCATACTGCGCTATTAGGCAGGCAGAAACGAATGTGTTCCAGAGAAAAGATGATGAGGATAAGAAGCTTGTAGCTAGTTGTACCCAAAGAACTACAGAAAGTTAATACCAAGTAGAGCAGATTGCATGTGGCTGGAAAAAATAATAGATGTGAAAGCAAAAGAGATTATTGGTAAAATGTTTGTCTTGGCCTACTCAATTCAACAGCTTTGTGGAAGCAATTCAAATAGATGCCATTTAGGTATTAGACACCGCTGGAAGAAAATAAAAGTAGTGGAAGTTTTAGCATTGTTCTCCCCAGGAACCTCGTGGTTAGATTTGTCCTGTAAAACATCAGTTCAGGTTTTACAAGGTAGGTAATTAAATATTTACAAATACACTGCCCTTACAACTGGAGTGGCAGCGATAGTGAGATCCTCTTTCAAATTACACTTTGCGAGGAAGAACAGAATGTATTCAGTACTACTGCTTGATCTTTTAGTGCTGACATGAAAACAGTTGCTTCGATTCAGTCTTTTCTTCCAAGTATTCACAATAAAAAATAAGGCACATCATAGAAAAAAAAAAATCATCCCAAGAAGGTTAGCACATTTTACAGTGGTGGTGAACAAGCCAGTATCTTAAATTACTCCCAATTTAAACTACTCCTAAACTTTTCTTGTAAGACAGTTACCACAGTTAGCCAGAGGGTTAAACCTTTGATGTCATTGCAAGGATGTTACAGGATACAAGTCTTTGGGGAACTTCTCTGTGGCCTTGTAACTCTCACTTCAAAGGAACAGCCTGTTTGCCTTCACTGCTTGTGGAAATACTCAGGCCCCAGCCAGTAATGTTATCATTACATTTGAAATCAGTAATGTTATCGTGACATTTGAGATCAAATCAGACCAGATATGACACATTGCGTTTTGTTTCATAAAAAACTGAGAACCCATCACTCTTCTCCATTTCAAAATATGTGAGAAATTCCTTCCTTTCACTCACCTACAACATGATGTGCTTGAATTTCTTTATTGGCAGTGAGGAAGCAAACCTCTTTGTGACACAAGCTGTAAAGCAGTAAGTGCCTCTCCGTAATCTAACTCAAGTTACTAGCATGCCTCTGTATCTTGCTGGCTGTGGCACTATCTTAAACTATAGAGTAATTAAAAGAACAATATCTTGACCCTTGTTGAAAAGAGTCTAGCAAGATAGCAAACTGGCAAACAGCAAAATACAGTTACAGCTTCATTTGATGAGGTATGGCAAAGCATAGGGAACAGAAAGTAAAAGGTTTCCTCCTTGCCTGGTCTTCATGGAGTCAGACGAGATTCCTACTGACAGTTCATTCTGACAGGGCATAGTTCTGTGGGTTTGGAGGTTTAAAGGAGTTTTCTGGTTATTTTGGTTGGTTAGTTGGTTTGATTTTGGGTGGTAGTGATGGTAGTGGTTTGTTTTGATGCTTTTTCTCTTTTCATTCTGGAAACACATGTTTGCAGAGCATACTTGTGTCTGAGAGATGAGAAAGAATTGATCTTACAAACAAAGAGAAAGCAGCTTATATAGATGTGATCTGAAATGGTGTGATTTCCTTGATGGACTGTAAAGACCATGGTAAGTCCTGGTCATTCTTTGCATCTTACCTGGTGCTGCATTAGGTCCTTGTAAGGAGGACTACAGTGATGACTGCTGCTGGTTGTAAGTACTGCAGATGACCAGCATCAACTTCAGTGATGATGTTACTTAGTCTAAAAGATGCTGATCATCACCCTTCAGTTTCTCCAGGCATTACACATAGTTATCTGGCCAGATAACTATAGGAGACATTCCTATTTTGTTGCGGTTATTTTTGTCTCATCTGGTTTTAGGATTCCTTTTCAGCTACAATTATTTGTTACATGTCTTCCTGTAGGCTTCCCACTTATGTACTGGCTCTTCACCAGGAGCTCTGGTAGATTAATCACTCTCTCAGTGTCCATGCCTGAGAAACTTGAATCGCTCTGAGATTTTTGCTGGCTGTGTCAGCTAGACACAGCTGACCATAAGGGAGCCCTGGGCTCCTAGTCCATACATGGAACCTACACATACGTGTCTAAGTAGAGGTATCCTGATCCAGAGCTACCTTCCATCCTGTAAGTCTAGGAGAATACAGTAGACATGAGAAGTGGATGAAGAGAGGATGGCATTTTCTGCATCGTTTAAAAGATGATGTTTTCTATACACCAGCATCCATCTTCAGAATATTTGTAGGCATAACAGATGAGCCTCAAGAGGGATCTGATAAAAGAAAATAAACCACAGATTTTTAGGAGGAGTTTTCTTCTAAGTGAAGAAAGCAAGAAGATGACAGTTAGAATGTTGAATAAATTAATAAAGCAGGTAGGAGTTTTCCTAGCAGTACCAAATAAGGTGGGAAATAGCCACAGAAGGAGGTGCAAGTCAGTGGAGAGAGGTCCTAGAGGCCGTCTTTCCAGTACCCTACATACTAGTCTTCAAAATTCTTTCCTTCCATAGCAGGAAAACAGCTCCTATGTTGATACCAAGTTAGAATGCGAGGTTGAAGATGGGAATGGTATGTAAAGAATCTGAGGAAGTCAATCTAGAGGTCATTCACACAGCACATTGGAGGCCTCTGGAGGAAATAGAGGAAAGGTCAGTAGAGAATCACAGTCACCTGCCTGCTTTGGAGGCCTTGGAAGCACAATGTCTGCAGCTGGGCAACAAAGGCCATCTGGCCTCTCAGATCACAGCCCAGAAAGCTACATCCAGGACCAAGAACCATAATAGAACTTCCACCTTCTGTGAAGATTACACAAGTTTCTAAGGGCCCTCTGGAGTGTGGAACTTGCCCTGGTACCCCTCTCCTAGAAACAGAAGGACCCTACAGAGACCCAGCATTGCCATAGCTGCAGATTAGCACTCCTCAGAAAAGACTGCTCAGGTTGTTTCCTTTGCCTTCACTCAAGATTTTGTTGCACATCCCTTGCCTTCCTGAAGGTCACCCTGAAATCACTCTGGTTCACTCACTGGCAACGTGGGGCCAAACCACCCCAGGTAACAGTCAAATGGGTGTTTGAAGGAATATGTTCACATCCATGTAGCCATGAACAAACACATTCCATACAGAGTGGCTTAAACAAAGAATCAGTAACTGTCAGCAGTGACTCAGCCACTTCATCCTGGTGGCTGCAGCTCATCCCGTGGGTGAGGAGAGGCTGCCATGGTGAATGGTAATACCGTGCTGGTGTGAGGCATACTCTCACATAGCAGCTGTACCTCTATGAGCTAGCCTTGGTAGATGAGAAAGGAGAAATGCCCAGCTGCTGCAGCATCTTCTAGAAGCAGGTACAAGCCAGGTGTTGTGGGGCTGATGAGCTGTGGCCAAAGCTTCCCTGGGAAGTGTTGTACCTGTCTTTCATGCAGGGACTACCTCACACTTGCCTGGATTCATATACAGGGCTGAACCAGAAGTGAGGATGCCATGTGTGCCAAGGATAGCCTGAGGAGGCCTCTGATCTTTGAACTTTTAGTTCAGAAGACAGCGTTGCTCTCATAAGTTTTAAGAGTGCCTCTTGGCTGTTTAAATAGTTAAGACAACTCTTGGAGAGTCTGTGGTTATCAGCTCTCTTCTGCATTCACAGCAGTTTTGAAGACACTGAGGTTTATTTCAGTCTGGTGCATAATCCTGAGAGGCAGTTTCTTGTTTTGCTTCCTAATTCTGCCTCACCATGCATTCCTTGTTCATTTGTATACAGAGTGGTAATCTCACCAAAGATCCCGTGCCACAGGTCCATCAGGTTATTACTGTGGCATGTTGCTCTTACAGCTTATAAATTCTTGGAAGTCGTTGTTCATATTTGTTACCCACTGTGGAATAACATAGAAAAGAAATGGTTTTGAGAAGAAACATGTTCAGATCCAGGATATTGTGGTGCCTATTATTTCAGTCTTGTTTCCCATGTTTGCATGTTTATACAATGCTCCAGGTAGATGCTACCCCATAGGTTTTTAAATCATTCTTCTATTATTAGGACATGCAATATAATAAACAGATCTGTTAAAGCAGCAGTGATGTCTCTATTGGCAGACTTGTAAAAGAGCTCGGTGACCTTGGTTAATTAGCCATGTAATAAACCAGAACTGAAAGAACCTATTCCCACAAACCACAGCACAGCACCCCTCCACCTCCCACTTGTCAGAGAGGCTCTGAATGGGAAGTCAGCAGACATGATGCAAAGTGCAGCCACTTAGCCTTAGAGCCCTTCGAAATATATGCAAAGATTCACAAAGACATTTCCTTCCAGCCACTGATTAAGAAACAGTCTTTAAAACAAAAAAGATAAGTCTTCTCAATTCTTCTGGTAGCATTTCTTTTCTTTTACTGGCTAGTACTGCTTAAGTGATATTTAGATGAATGTGTATCTTCTGAAGCCTCACACCACTTGCATCTCAAAACAATATTCTAAATTCTTCTACTTCAGAAATGTTTTCAACAAATGCTCTATTTTCTTTTCATGTTTATTTCAGATACTCCAAACTGAAAAAAAAACAAACCTCAACAACCAACCAAACAAACCCCCAACAACCAAACACCACAATCCCTCTATTAATTAATAGCTGATGTTGTATTTTCAAATGTAAATTCTTTTGTGCCCTTATGGTGCACTCCTCTTGAATGATAAATAATGGTAATAGAAATGAAGCAGAAAAAAAAGTGTTGGATGTATTTCTGTTGCTCACTTGTTTTAGCTAAGATGTAAACCTAGCAAGTTAGAACTGTACTATCAAATAAAATGGTTGGCCTTTTATCTGAGGACAGGAGGCAAATTACATGCAAATTTTTAGCAGTTTCTTTGGCTTTATCCTATTGGATTTTTTAGAAATAAAAGCTTATTGAAGTACAATGTAGAATCACTACAGTTTTAACTTCACCCAAATGTCAGTTCATAATTGCCCCCACAACAACAGAGCTAGCGTTTTCTTCTACAGGTGCAATAGTTTTTTCTGATTCTTAGAGGAGTTAGTTCTTTCTTAAGTAAATATACATGAAGCCTATGACTGCTGTCTTTTCACGGCATGCTCCTGAGCTCTGGTGCAACATGGAAAACAAACAAAAACCTCCAAACTCCTAAGAGAAGCTAACACTGGATTTTGTCTCATGAGCTGTCACTTCCATACAGTTCAGTGATTTTCATTTCATGAGGAAAAAAAAACCCAAACAAAAACAAACAAAAAAAAATCAGTTATCAGCATCAACAGCTTCTTTAATTTCATTCCTTTTCCCTCCAGAATGCTTTTTATTTCCCAAGTAATCATTAAAGTTACAGTGTTCCTATGCAGTGAAGCTAATATACAGCACTCTGGTTTTAAATGGCATACATCTGTTCATCCACTCAGGATTGTTTTAGTCGTTTCATAGAATCAACCAGGTTGGAAGAGACCTCCAGGATCCCAGTAAGTTCAGAGGAACAGAGAGCTCCACTGGGTCTGCTGAACAGTCTCCATTATCCCGGGGAAGTTTTAGAATATGAAGGACAATCTCCTCAACAAGTCTGAGTTTAGTATCAAGAATAAAGCTTTCCTAGATATTTTTGCTTTTTGAATCCTTAACTAAAGTGGGAGATGTACTTTAGACAAAATATCTTTGCTAACAGATTCCCTAATCAGTTTTCTAATGTGAACTTCATCCAGATCTCTGGAATGTATATGAAGGCTCAGGAAGCTACATAGCTGCTTGGCTCAGAATCTCATGTGATAGAATATGGTTTGTTCACATTCATAAAATCAAGGACTTTCATCCATGTACTAGAAATACAAATGGTAGCACTCATACAGGAGTGTGAGCAATCCAATCCCCGTGGCCTGTGGTAAGAATATGGATAAACAGTTCAGGGTCAGACACTGTGTCTGAAATTTCCATTCAGTGTTTAGCTTCTAGGGTTACTACAGCCATATAAAAAGAAGTATCACCAAATTGCGAGAGAGGTAGGTACATGCTGATAATAAGGGCCATGATAACTTAACATGAAGTTGGAGAAAATACCATCAAGTAGATAAAGAGAACAAGGAACCATGAGTTTGTAATGCTGCTTAGGTCCTGACACTGTAAGCACTTCTGTAAACCAAACCGACAGGACCCTTCCCATGAACAAAGCTGGGCACAGGTTTTAGAACTGATAGGACAGGAGCTATTACAATTTAAAAATGCTATGCTATGTAAGATACAATTTGTTGGTGGTATAACAATCCCACCAAGAAGACTGTAGGTACTGAAAATACACATGAACTGCAATATTCTCTGGCAGATCCTGGTCCTGCACGCTAATGGCCCAGGAGCACAGTGCTGCATTCCCAGGCTGCAAGCATGCAATGCATGAGGTAGCTGAGCTGGAGGTGTCCCAGGTCAGCCCAGGACATCACAGCAGAAATCCTAAAGCCACCAGTCTAGAAGCTCGCTAGTTTCCTATGGAAAGTTGTCACTGCCGCACAAGCATATACCCAGGAGTGGACCTTCCTGACAGCAAAAAAGCTATGCCTCAGAAAAGTTTGGAAATATCAGCTGCGAGTATGCCTCTCCTTTCTGATTTCCAGCTCCTTCAGCTCGACAGTTGCTAAGGCTGGAGGAGGATGCCCTCCTCTGGCTATGCATCCCCTTTTCATCTAGTCTGGAAAGCTGAAGAGAAATCACTGTGAACACTGAGGCGGGGAGCTGGAGGCAATTACTTGTGATTGATAGCACTAAATATGAAACCGCATGTACCTCATCCATGAAGCATGGAATCAGCAGCATATTGTTAGTGGGGGAGATGAATGGGGCTTGAGATAACCTTGGCAAATTAGGCATATGTTAGCATTAAGCTTTGTCAGTAAGCAGGCTATAAATTACAGACATATTGTAACTCCATAAACTCATCTAATGAATTGAATGACAGTGGTAATTTAAGGCAGAATAGAACTGTTTAACCCTTTTACAAATTTAGCTGTATTTCTATATTATGTAACAATCCAAACTGTATTAAAAGGTTAGTGTTTCATATACACTGCAAGATACCACAATGATAACAGGGAAGCAACTCTTCCATGTTTCATGCACATTTCAGCAAACACTTGTCAACCTGCAAATTATTTTACTTATGAGTTGATTTAAAAAGAATGGAGTAGCTAGGGTCAGGGGTGGGGATGGGGAGTGGGGAGGGTGTCCTTGCCCATTCTCTCACTTTATCATCACTTTTCTGTAAGATGAAGATAAATATATTTAAGCTATAAGACACAGCATGCCATGTATTTCTGGGCTGCTGCTGAAGACTTTGGGAGGTGTTACAAGACACAAGGCTAAAGAGCAAGTGACTTCAGTCATAAGAGAAGTGCAATAATCCCTTCAAAATGCATGGCCTGCAGTGTCTTATTGCTATTCTGAAATGGAATTTATAAGTAAAAAATAAGAGGAAAAAGTCAGCCTCCTGCATTTACTGGCTGCTATTGACAGACTTATGCCATCAGTGACAGCTAATCCAGGATTCTGAAACCATTTTCTATTTTGCTGTGTACTTCAGCCAAAGTAACATTTGAAAATCCCTGGTGGATTAATGGTATAAATAGGCTTAAAAATCTAAAGAATAAAATATAGTGCAATATGTTACTAATTCAATCGTGTTAGGATGAAAACTATTTTTGTTTTTTATGCAGTAGAAGTAGATGAAGAAATTAGTATATCACCAGCACCATAAGCATACTTTGTTTATGCACCTCTAGGCACTTGATCTTGGCACTGACATAAACCACTGAAAAAAATCTCACCAAACTTTGGTAGAATATATGTCTTTACATGCATCTATTCCCTTTTAAAATACACATGAAATGAAAACAAACAGTGTCAAGAGGGTGTAGAAATCAGGAGGGAAGTCCTGTGGTATGCAAAGTTGAAAGTGGGCCCTGGCAGAAGGGATCGTAAGCAGAAAGTTAAATAGTCACTATATGGCATTTTTCAATTAAGGAAATAATCATTACTTCTGCTACCCACTCATGATAATAACCTATGTAAGAATTAAAATGACAGGACTCAGTAACGGCTGAGTGAGACAAGAGGAGGCAGAGGTACTGTTACAGGTATTTTTTTCATGTGTGACACTTTGCAGTTAGTGCTTCACACTAATTTCATGTCAGAAAAGATTAATCTTTATCACAGTATCAGGAAAAACAGGTGCATTGCTAGCAGATAAATTAGGAGGAAGTTCTTCACAGAGAGAGTGATTTGCCATTGGAATGGGCTGCCCAGGGAGGTGGTGGAGTCACCATCCCTGGAGGCTTTCAGGAAAAGACTGGATGAGGCACTTACTGCCATGGTCTAGTTGACTGGATAGGGCTGGGTGATAGGTTGGACTGGATGATCTTGGAGGTCTCTTCCAACCTGGTTGATTCTATTCTATTCTATTCTATTCTATTCTATTCTATTCTATTCTATTCTATTCTATTCTATTCTGTTCTGTTCTGTTCTGTTCTGTTCTGTTCTGTTCTATTCTATTCTATTCTATTCTATTCTATTCTCTGTTTTGGCTGACGGAGAAATGAAGCCTCTATGGGGCTCAACTGGAATTACACAGAGTGTAAAAGTAAACCAGGAAGAGACTCGGTCCTCATCAGTCCCCTTCTTGTAACACATGGAGTGTTAACCCCATGCTTGAGAATGTGTCTGAGATCAGAGGCTTTCTGTGGCCAAGAGTTACAATACAGTAAATTTAAGAGTGCAACCAAGATAGCAGGATACTGCAAAGACCAACAGTGATGAGAAAGCCGAATAGATTAGGGTTAAAAGGTGATATGTGAGCAGCTGGCATGGACAGCTTAAAGGAGGCAGACCTCATTTCCAAGCACATGCCACTTCTTCCCAAGCCAGGTGCCTTCTTTACCTATGTTTCCTATATATAAATTGGGGCTTTTCCTTCTCCAGAGTCACCAGCCCCACATTGCCCTAGAACAGAGTCAGAGGACTGTAATAGGCAAATAAAAATGTAATAAGGCTTATCACCTTATTTGGGAGGGCTTCATCAAACTATCCATAGTTATTTCTTCCTTTGCTTCTGTCTGTGTTGTTTTATAAATCATGTTGGTTTTAAAATCGTATTTCAATAAATAGGACTAAAACTGAATGCTTGTGATTAAAATATCCACTGTTTTTCTCTGGATTACTCCTTTATTCCAAAGGAAAAAAAATTGCAGAATGCTTTGTGACCTTCATATACATTTAAAAATATTAATGTCACATATATAAATATATATACACTATTTTAATACTCTATGTGTTCAGTGTGCCATGGGTTCAAAGTTGCTGGCACTTGGGACACAATGCAAGGAGTATGAGGAAGGATATTAGCATTTTGAATGAAAGCCAAAAGCTGTAAGAAACAGCTAAATGATGCAAAGAGTATTATGCTCATAGTGAAAGAATTTAAAGCAACAGCAAGTGAGAAATCAATGTAATCCCTGTAAGACTGACAGAGTGAGGTAGGAATTTACACAAAATGCTCCATTTACTCAACTCCATTTCTAGCCCCAATAGCCAATGATACCTTGAGCTATTGATGGGGAGTTCCATAAGGCGAGCAAGTAAAATCATCCAGTAGTGAATGGCATTTTGTGCAGTACCACAGCAAGGAGGAGGCTTCAAATACTGCATGTTCTGTAACCATGATTTGTTGGTTGCAGTCAGGGGAGAACAAACCTAGTACTGCAACAGCTGGTGCTGCAAGACCCTTCCTCTGTGTGGCATGGGTGATACCCGACCACAGCCTGGATATAGCCATGAAGTTCAGTTGCTGCTGATGTTTGATAATGAGATTGAAAGGGAGCTGCTAGCTGTGGCTGAATCAACATTTTCTTCTAACACAACAGTCAAAACTCTGCTGTCAGTGTAACTGCTCCCAAATGGTGAAGCACACTAAACAGTGTGCTTTCTGTACAGTCTCACCTTTCACAGATCTGTTTCCTCACCTCTGAGTACAAAAGCTCCACGGCAAGTTTTTCAGGTGCCTCATGCCATCTAGCACCCTGCATAGCTGAGACAAGCTAAGACATCTCAAAGGCTGAGAGATCCAATCCACAACCTGCTGGAGATTTATTCTTACCCCTACAGGACAGCTTGGGAGCCAAGCACCTTGAGTCCATCTGCAGTTGTTCTAGAGCCCTGTGTTTAGTCACCTGAATTTCTCCCAAAATTTACATGCTAAAGGTTAAAAGGCTTTTTTCGGGCACTTGAGAATGCCTGTGGTTGGAAAAGCTAGTCTTTTTAAAAGGAAACAAATACATATCTTCTGTGCTTATAGTGCCCTCTTCTAAATGTGAAAAGGCTTTGTTAAAACACATCGAATGTGTTCTTGTGCAAAAAGAAGAAATTTTAAATTAAAAAAAAAAAAAGGTTTATCTCTAATAACAGATAGTATTTTCTCTAAGTATCCCTGGAGGGAAAAAAATACTGTTCAGAAAAAAAAAGTGTTTATCTGTGAGCCTATGGATATGTGTCTGAGGTAGATTCAAGGCCCTTCTCCACATGAGAGTCAGAGGCCAGGGGACCAATGCAAACACCCCTGCAGGACGAAGGAGTGCAAAATGCCTAAGGATAATTATGCTGCCTGCATAACATGCAAAGTGGATGCCTGGATGGAGGGAAATAGGCTGCTTCCCACTTTTCTGTCTTCTGTTGGGCAATGCTATTTCACAAATGTTGTATATCAATGACACTTCGTGAATGCTTAAGTAATGGCATAGTGTGAGTGCTTCAGAGTTTTTGGTACAAATCTGACCTCTGAATAAAATTAGTACTTCATTCTTCATTCCAGAAAAGATTACTGTGACCTTTACCTCTCCATTTTCCTAATGGTTTCTTCACTACAATGGCAAAATTGAATGACTACCTCAGCCGTCTGTAAGATTTGGAATTAAATTTACCTAGTGCAAATCAATAAAGTGGAAATCAAAACTAAAAGCCTGGGGTTATTTTTGCAATACTCTATGTGTAATACAACTTTGCATTTAACCTCTGGGCTAAAGGGTGACTCCATAACTAAATTAATCACTGAATGCATGCTTTACATACTATAGTAGGACAAACTATTTAGATCAGTAATGATTAATGAGATGATCTGTTAAAAGTGATTTGGAGAAATGATACCTACTCAATCCTCTAAGTGTGTTAGGCCACCAAGTCAGAAAATCTACTTGAGATACATATAAAGTGATCTTTCCAATGGAAATAAGATAGATTTTGTTTAGGTTGTGTGATGATTGCATGGCCTAGTTCCAGTGAGGGGAAAGGCAAAGGAAAAGGAATGCCTATCTCAGTAGTGCCACTGGATAGTACATTAAGACCGCAGCCATTTGCCCCTGTTCCAGATGTGGGTATCACACAGCTATGGACTCAGGTTTTCTCCTGGTGACCAGCCAGCTTCTCAGTGGCACCCACATGTCAATCTGCATAAGGAACTCCCTGTTCCTAGGGCTACCATCAAGCTGTTTACAGCAGGCCTTGGAAAGACATGCAAGTATCTGATTTTACAACTGGAAAGCTGCAGGTGTAGAAGAAACTGAAATAATTTGCCTCAGATAACATCAGCAGGGAAGCAGTGTCACTGGGAGATGAACCCTGCTTTTCCCAATATCAGGTCCCTGTGTCTGCTGGACCACAATATTGCTCTGCTATGGTGCTGGAGGATCATAGCAAACAGATAGCAGAACCATCACCTGGTGTGTGACACCAAGACTCCCTATCTCACTGCTCCTTCCTAGTGATAAGAGAAGTCAATTTACCTTAAATGAATAGGTGTCAGGCCCAACAAGTACTGAAAGATGCCAGAGCATACTGGCAGGTACCACTTAATAAGATTATTTCTTACCACTTTACTCCAGGAGTCAGTAACTTATTAAAAGAAGCCAGTCTGATACTCTTTACTCCAAGAGTAGGTAACTTATTAAAAGGAGCCAGTCTGATACATCCTTCTTCAAGCTAAGATTTAAGCACACTGGTTTAGCATGCGTCAGGGCACACATTCAGTGTGTTCAGTCAGTTCACTACTCGGTGAACTGCACGACCTGCAATATACCTCATAAACCTCCACAGCAACCAACCTGAGCACATGCTGTGATCCAAGCACAGTGGCAGCCAGCAGTAGAGAGGTGCTTACTCTTTCACAGCACTGCTGGGTGCCACACAAAATCTGTCCACTCGCTAGCCTTGAGAGGCTTGCCTGAAGTTGCTGTTGCCAGGCTCTCTTCTAGTTCTTCAGCAGCACGGACATGGTACAGCAGGAGAAAGCATCTGTGCTTCTGCTGTCTCAGCTGGATGTCTTTCAAGGACTCTCATCAGCTCACAGGGGCTGGAAGAGCTCCTTAGGCTGGGCAGATAATGGGTAACCAGCTCCTTACAGGTCTCTCCTCCCCTACAGCACAAGTGTAATTAGTCAGCATTTTGCTCCAGGTAAATATTAATTAACTGAGACGAATCTCCTTTTTACCTTAGGATTTCAATTTCATTTTTAATTCTTGGATCCAGGATACATGTCATGCAAGAAGAACATATTAATTCATTAGAAATGAACATTAGTGGAGACTGTGAAAGGATGGGAGGTATAATTAACTTTCAAATAACATACAAGTGTAAGTAGGCAGTATGATAATATACATAACAAATAATAATAATATATGACTGCTGAAGATAAAATATCTATTTTAACAAAGGACACAATTAAGATCATTTCTAAACATGGTTTTTGAGAAGTGCCTGTTCATCCCAGCTTTGTCTGAGCCAGGAATATTCACACGGTCTTAAGTTCCAGTGTGGCCATGTCCCATGCCCACTCAGGGGCAAGACCAAAACACAACGTTCTTCCCGCCCCCACCGTCACTTTATTTTCTCCTGGGAGCACAACTCAGATGATGAGGTTAAAAGAAAGTCACAAGGTTTTGGTAAAAATTACTCCAGTCTTAAGTACTTGTCTTTTCTTTTATAATACATTGCTGGGGGTGGGAGAGTTTTAGATATGGTGATTTATAGCCCCTCCTCAGCAGGAACAGAAATAGAACACGTTTTCAGAATCACAGAACATTAGATGTTGGAAGAGACCTCCAGAGATCATCAAGTCCAAACTCCCTCTCAAAGCAAGATCACCCAGAATAGTCTGCACAAGAATGCATCCAGACAGGTTTTGAAAGTCTTCAGAGAAGGAGACTCCAGAACCTCTCTGGGGAGCCTGTTCCAGTGCTCTGACCCTCACTGTAAAGAAGTTTCTCCTCATGTTCAGGTGAAACCTCCTATGTTCAAATCTGTACCCATTTCTCTTATTGCTGCACACCACTGAAAAGAGATTGGCTCCAACCATTTGACATTCATCCGTCAGGTATTTATAGACATTGATAAATCTTCTCTCAGTCTTCTCCAAACTAAACAGCCCCAGGTCTCTCAAGTCTGTCTTTGCAGAGGAGATGCTCAAGTCCCCCAGTCATCCTCATGGCTCTCTGCTAGACTCTTTCTAGTATGTCTTTGTCTTTCTTGAACTGGGTAGCCCAAAACTGGACACAGTATCCCCAGCATGGTCTCACCAGGGCAGAGCAGAGGGGGAGAAACTCTGGATGAAACTACTGTTTACCCAAGCTGGTACTGTATTGTTAGTTTATAAATGCAATTAGACTAGGTGTAAATCCAAAAACTTGATCACTGACTCCAGGCTGCCTTACTGCAGATGGTGGCCTGATTTGGCCAAGTTTGGCTTTTACCAAGCAATGCTGGAGTAAAGGCTGTGTGTCAAGGCTCACCAAGCAAAGGCAGGAAGCCTGACCAGGTCCCATAGCTGGGAAGTTAAGCCCTGACTCTTTACACAGCTTTTCAAAATCTTTCTTGCATGCTCTTTAGAATTTGGTCCTGTCTGATGTGACATTTTCTGGACGTGTTTCTGGTCCCTGTTGACTTTGGTGAGGTCAGGCTTTCACTGTGTTTCATTCAGCTAGCAGAAAAGTTAAAGCTGAGAAGGCATATTCTGAAAAGTGGATTTTGGATTACAAAGAGAGAAGTCCTCTGATTCAAAGTTCATGTGATTTAAGAATTGTAAATCATAAAAAAGAACAATATTAAATGTATAGTTTCAAATTGCTTCACAGGCATTAATTATTTGGCCTTAACATGAGTAAAATCACTAGATGTCAAACTGTTCATGGATTTAATTGGGGTCCAGATGTCATTACATATAAAAAAGCCTACAGAGCCTTGCAACAAACTCTGACTCCATGGGAGATTCAAAGGCATTAAAGAATGAGCCCCATGAAAATGATGAAGGGAAGTGGAAAATGGCTTAAAATCAACAGTACTTTTGAGCATCACAACCAATTTGTGGCATTTTTTTTCAAGGAGACAGGTGAAAAAAATATTGCAATCGCTTTAAAAAATGAAGAGGAACAGATGCAGCTCATAACTCAGGAAACAATGATTCATTAATTAAATTAGGGATCAGAGTTCTTGAAACATCATGTGAGGAATGAAAAATTGGTCTGATGGATGACATTAACATCAGACAATTAGGATCACATTTGACAGAAGAGAGGTTTAGCAAAGAAACTTAAAGTTTATAAAGATTACTGTAGTATCTCTGGAAATGTTTGCATTTGATAAGATTTTCTTAGTAAAGCAGGTGAGGATGGGATTCTACCAATGAAGGCAAGCCTGAAATTCATAAAAACTGATTGTCAAGACTATTTTAGTATTACTTTGTTAAAACACTTCCCATAACAATGTGCTGATCTTTGACCAACACTTTCTCATCTGGCTCAAGATGTTTATTGCCCTTTCAGATATAAATTGCTAGAAAAAAAATTCACAGGCTTGAAGGTTTATTTTGATGATGGTCAGAAAATGTCTCTGTTTACTAAATACATTCACAATGGCCTTTTTCTCCACAGCAAAGAGACAAGCAACAGCATTTCTGATCCGGAAATCCTTGTATTAGCGAGAACAGGTCTCAATGGTTACTTTAAGTGTAGTATAGGCCTTGCAATGTTTTTTCTCATCATTTGAAGATGTCACTCTATACTTTCCTCTGTTTTCTTCTTACCTTTGATGCTTATAAGACTATAAGTAGTACACTAGACCATGTGTGATGAACAATTTTGCAGGTAAAGTTGCTCTGTTATTACCTTTTTTATCATAACAGTCACAGTGGTAAAATGGAGAGGCAGATGCCATGATTTCAGGCTCTGTAATGAGGCACCCTGACTTAACCCTAGGCCTTGTTCCCAAACTTGATGTGATCCAGACAATCCAACCTATTCTATTTAATCTGGCCAGAAGCAACTGATTTCAAATGACCTTGATGGGGGAAACATTAAGTTCTTGTTCGCCATTGAATTTTACCTGAACAAAGATTTTAGACCTGCCCTGAAAAAGTATACTACAGCAAGTTTTGAGATGTAAACAAAAGTCTCTGCCCAGCAGTGTGCATTCACTGCATCTCCAGTCAGTGTACCACCACAAGATTTTCAAGGGTTCAGCATTCCACAAAAGCCAGTCCTAATATTTCTCCTTCATGTGAGCTCCCAACAAAGAGCCAGTTAATTTGGGTAAATTCCTTACTTGTTCAAAAGCAATAGGAGTCTTTCTACCACCTGATGAGAATTTCCCTTTTTGAGTGAAAATTAATTTTAAGGTATGTGACTCCTTGTCTCTGTACTGAATCTATCAAGATGCCCTTTCATTTTCCATCACACTTGCTCCTTTTCAATCCACCTCATCACACCATTTCAGAAGAAGAAAGTTTCTTTTAGGCTTCAGTGCTATGTATACAACAAGTTACATCTTTAAGTGGTAAGACAAGTGAGCTAAATGACTGATAATGAATAAATACTCATTATGACATGTTGTCATGTTAACCATAGGGTGTAGTACTACTTCCCTTTTCTTTGTCATAGAATGGGCCTTTCCCCATACTTATAGGCTGTGCAACTAAGTTGTGTGCTTATATCCACTGACTGTTTCTGCTGTTGCCCACATCCTGTGGATTTTTCCCTCCACTTTCCCTGCCAGCAGCAGACCAGCCCACCCAAAGGATGCATCATTTACAACTATGAACAAGTAATCGTAGAAGAGGAACAGATTTTCTGGCCTCTGAGTAATTGGTGGTAGTATCTAGTAATTAAGTACTAGAGGCTTCACTAAGGTGACATACAACTTTTGCTGTGCAAGGCAAGACCTGAAACAAGAGCCAAGAAGATGAATTCTATCCTCACTGCCTCCATGGATGTTTCTAGCATTTGACGGATAGCAGCTGCACTTTCTTCCAGCATTCTGCCCGGAAAGGTTATGGGCTCCTGAATCTGTTTATATACTGGTACACTGATCCTTCCCTGTGCTTGACAGCATTCCCTGAAGTGATCTCTGCAGGGCTCGCTCCACTGAATACTGGCTGAGATAGTTTACCCGCACAATTCGATTGCTCTGCCAACACTTTCACCCAGGCATGGACAATCCACCAGTAGGTGTCTATATTCCAACCTTTGCTAGAATTACAGTGAGGAGCACATGCTTTCTCTTCTCTAGTATGTGTTTCCACGTTTTAAAAACATTACCATTTTAATTAAGTTAATAAATAATAACCAATCTATTTTCCTGAGTGTTCAGGAAAAGCCTGGATGAGGCACTTAGTGCCATGGTCTAGTTGACTGGATAGGGCTGGGTGATAGGTTGGACTGGATGATCTTGGAGGTCTCTTCCAACCTGGTTGATTCTATTCTATTCTATTCCAGAAATCATAATGTACAGAGAAGTAACAATGAGGGAAAAATGGAAATTTAGGACCTTCATGAAAGAAAGAAGGCAGAAAAAGAAAAGGAAAGTAAGAGGTCTACCCGCTATGTCAGTTATTAAAGTGTATAAGGTGAGTCATGATCTATAAAGGACTGCTTCCTTCTGCTGACCATAAAGCAGCCCTGAGTGACTAGCTCCTCAGAAGACATATGAATGATACCATGTCCTACAAGCACCTACAGTTAGGTTCATCCTTTGGATTTTGCTATAACAGAACGATAAGTTTATTTCTCAAATCTGCCCATGCCTTCATTTTGCACAAGAAATGTATAAACATAGGAGAGTAGATTTAATAGAAATTTTCTCCCTGTGGAAAATAAAAATCTATGCTTGAAAGAAATACTACTTTTTGTTGCCTTTCTTTTCAGTTTTATTATCTTATAAGATTTCTTATAAGATACATTTCTTATAAAGGTGCTCCTATCAATCTTATGGCTGGGAATTCAAGTGTTAGTACTAGGGTTATTTGATTGTTTCTTTTTAGTGAAAAGGTCTTTTTAAAAATATGAAAGTGTTGAAGAAATCTCTCCCAAAAAAAGGTCCCCTGAACTGACTGGTCTTACTTGCAAAATTGTTTCCAATCAAATTGTTCATATGCATAAGACTCCAGCCTCACCACTCAGAGGATTAATTCTGGGATTTATTATGTGTGATGATGCAAAAGAATACAGCTGCATGAATTATTCACGGAAGTGTGGTCTCCAATACAGCAGGGGCTTTACTGGAAATTTTATTCCTCTTAAGGTTAGAAGCAAGATCTTACACTACAGTCACAGGCTGATCAGGCAGAAGGGAAGAAAGCCGCAGTAACCCCAGCCAGAGAG
The DNA here is from genome assembly GCA_013400475.1 of Tricholaema leucomelas. Lineage (NCBI taxonomy): Eukaryota > Metazoa > Chordata > Aves > Piciformes > Lybiidae > Tricholaema lacrymosa > Tricholaema leucomelas. Next base: position 33,580 of record WAAF01002798.1, on the reverse strand, counting down.
AAGGTGAAGAGACCCTTTTGTATCAGATCTCGTCACTATCCTTGCCTTTCCCTTCAGACCAAATCACTCAGTCACTTATGTCTAGACTAGAAATGACATGACACAGCTTCTGTTTGAAAGATATGCCACAAATACAATCAGAGTTCACAAAACAAGCAACTTGCCATTCAAAAATTTAAAAGCAAAAACAAGAAGAAAAAAACCAACAGAATTTATGTAGGCTTTGACTCCAACAAGAGGTCTTGTACTTACAAGTCAAGTATCTGTGCTTAAATGTAAGGTGCTGACTAAGAGACTGGATTTCATTTGTCCAAGGACTCAAAAAACTCTTCTCATTTCAGATTAAAGTAACCCAGGAACACCTTGTACCTATAGGGTATCATGCTGGTGTCGTTCACATCTTCCCTGTAACTTACTCCCCTAAAGAGTGATGACAAGCATTTAGATTCCTTTCCTGGTCTTCATTCAGACAGACTAAGCAACCTTGGCTCTTTAGGTCTCCTCTTAAACACACAAATTCTTCATCACACAAGATCTTCCCTGGTGACTTTTTCAAAAAGTGGACACAAATGCATTTGCAGATACTGTATCTGGGTCCAATAAATATGCTTTAGACCACAACTGCCCAATTAAGCTCTCATAGAATAGAATAGAATAGAATAGAATAGAATAGAATAGAATAGAATAGAATAGAATAGAATAGAATAGAATCAACCAGGTTGGAAGAGACCTCCAAGATCATCCAGTCCAACCTAGCACCCAGCTCTATCCAGTCAACTAGACCATGGCACTAAGTACCTCATCCAGGCTTTTCCTAAACACCCCCAGGGACGGTGACTCCACCACCTCCCTGGGCAGCCCATTCCAATGGCAAATCACTCTCTCTGTGAAGAACTTCCTCCTAACGTCCAGCCTATACTTCCCCCGGCACAACTTGAGGCTGTGTCTTAGAAATTTGGACAGAGCTTCCCCTTGAGCTAGCTCAGACACAGGTACATAACAGGGCTAGACTGATGTGCATCACAGCTGCAGGTGTCTAGACAACCTTCAGGACAAAGAAAGATCTAAGAGTTTGATGAGACACATAATTGTTTTAGGGTTTTAAAGTAACACACCTCAAGTCCACTTAGAAGTTCTGCTGAGTAATCCTGGATGTAGGCAATCTTGTCATCATTATCTGGGCAACTCACAAATTCCCAGGGTCTAGTTCTGATTCAGAAAAAGCATTTAATATATGCTTCAATCCATTGGTATTCAGACACTGATAGGCAAGCTTGTCCCAAATACAGCACCTGTCCTGCAACAGGATGTGGCTCAAAGGCTTAGTCCACACAGCCCACCACCTTTTTCCCAGGAGAGAGGAAGGCTGCTCAGAGCCATGGACTGATCAAAGTCCTCTCATCCTCGCATGTATTGTGGTGCTGAGGCAGCCATGGATACTCTAACTCCAAGCATAAGGTTGATGCCCTGAATTAGAAACTCCCTGAGCACATCCCTCCTCCTTGCACTGCATCCCTGCCCCTGCCCGGCAATGTGGCTGGTGACCCACAGTTGGACCCTAATCCATGGGCCCATTCTCATCACCACAAACCACAAACCAAATGACCTGGGTTTGGAGTAAACACTATTTTACCCTTCTTGCCCTTCTTCTTTCACTAAACTATTGCTGTTGAGTACTGGAGATTTCTGGGGATGCCAGAGGTTCTTCAGCTTCCCAGAGGAAAGCTGGTAATACCTCGTAGACCCCAGTTCATAGATGTGGTGTCTTCCAATGAAACAAGATAGGAAATAAGATTAATTCATATAACAGATGAAAAAAAGAGAGAAAAAAAATCCTGATTTTTAACATGGCTAATCTGCCCTAGCAACACTTCACAAGCCTTTACACAAGGCAAAAGTAGAAAGGACAATTACATAAACTGCACAAAGACAAGAAAGAGAAAGTTAAAAAGCCAACAACAATATATCACAAACAGCTCAGTAAATAACAGTGCAATTTTCCTAGCTAATAGAATGGTTTAACACCTGAATACACTCACACGCCTGATTAAACACTAACAACATAAACCCTTGAAAGAAGATTATAAGTTGTAATATCTCTTTGCAAATAATAGCATATTAACCACTATTGCCTACTTCTCCAATTACATACCTTTAATTCCTTTCATCTGGAAAACAGTTCACATTAGAATAGTCAGCACCATCTGTGTTTTAAAACAAGCTATTACTCTGTATGCAGTGCATATTGGCAAATAGCAGGGCTCTTCCTACATATATCTAAGTATACTCTTGAACTCAATATTAAGTCGGTAATTGGTAGTGCAAGTAATTACCAACTGTAACTCTCTTTCGCACTGGACAGTTTTCCTAAGCCTTTTCTTGTTTTCTTACTAGAAGTTTCCAGGAGCAGGAATTATACTGACACCAGCACCCTCATATTTAGGAAAATTCATGAGCATGCCCAGATCCATGTCCATACAGCTTTATTCAGCTTCTCTTCAGATGACTGCAAACAAATGCGGGGTGGTTGGGAAAGAAATGCGGAAAGCCAAGGTTTCTGGTCTCAGTCACAACAATCTCCATCCACCCCCTTTTCTAATCAATCACCTCTACCCCTCCTCTTTTCCATCCACCTTCAACGATGCAATTCACTGTCTCTTCTTCCAACTCTTCAACAAATGAAAATGACTGACTTTCAGGCCTGCCCTCCTGCTCCAAGTACTTGGAAATCCCCAATTAATTTGAAAATTCCCCAAGTGAGGCAAGAGAAAACAGCCCCTGCAGATTATTCTGCTCTGGAGATTTAAGTTAGTGAATGAACTTTCCAACCCAAATACTGGAGAGGTGCAACTCAGTGCATTGTAGCATTTTGACTGCTAGAGCTTTTTAAGGACAGGATGAACAAACACTTCACAAGATCACTTTGCTTATACTCTATCTTGTTTTGGTACACTTGGTGAGACTCCATCATTTGCTGCATTTCCATGGTTCCTTTGGAGTACAGCTCTGTGGTAAATGAAGCCAGGGGCTGAGCCAGTACAACTTCATGTGTTTCAGAGGATGTACAAAGTGAGGAAAAATCAGCTGTCTCTTTAAAGCATGCTGTTTGAAAAGAAGTGATACTCATTCATGAAAGGTAACCTAAGTGAAAGTAAGTATTAGAGGAAAAGACAGTCTACCTTGTAGATAACAGCTATCTCTTTCCTTCATATTCACCATCACATAGGGAAGACTGTATTTTAAGATTTCTCCTTGCTCTTCTAAATTATCAGGTTCTGGTTATTTGCTAAGACAGAGCAAGAGTGTTCTGGATCAGCTTTCATAATCAATAAGGCTAGTAATAAATTTCCTACCAAGAAAGTTCAAATAGGTTAGATTTTTTTCACTTCACTTTTTTGACTCAGAAGTTTACAGTTTGGGGGGTCTTTATTGTCAATGTGTCTATTTATATCACAGGATGTTAAGAGTTGGAAGGGACCTCTAGAGTTCTTTGGATCCAACCCCTCTGTCAGACCAGGACCATATAATCTAGCACAGGTCACACAGGAGCACATCCAGATAGGTCTTTAAAATCTCCAGAGATGGAGACTCCACAACCGCTCTGAGAAGCCTGTTCCAGTGCTCTGTGACCCTTGCAGTAAAGAAGTTCTTTCTCCTGTTGAGGTGCAACTTCCTGTGCCTCTAGCTCATTTACTAATTTCCCAGTGGATTTCACAGCAAGATCATTTTTTAACTACTCTCATAACTGAGTCAAAATCAGACATGACATTCCTACTATTTCTAGTGATCATTTTTCCTAGATTTTAAACTCTCTTGGGAGTGGATTATCCAGTAATATCCTTATAGCATCAAAAACACCTCTTACTGAAGAGCTCTTCATTGGCTAAAAAGCCTTACTGGCTCCAAGTTTCCTTGGAGATAAAGCAGCATATTAAAAGGTTCGTGAAGGAGCTATGGCAGGGGGTTGGAGCTAGATGATCCTTGAGGTCCCTTCCAACCTAAACCATTCTATGATTCTATGATTCTATGAGCTTAACATGCTCTGGGAATTGAAACTGACTTTAGTCCACGACTACCACTGTAGGAAGAGGACAATTTAGAAGGAGTTAAATTAGCTAGTTTTTTTCTCTTTCTTATGGAGAATGACAGATACTGCAAGGGTTGTTTTGGGTTTTTTTTTCATTTTTGGTTTGTTTATTTTGTGCGTGTGTGTGTGCAAAACTATGCACCTCTACAGAGATGGTGTTAGAACTGAAATCTAATTTGATCAGGAATCTAAATTGATCAGAGAGCTGGAGGACCTCTGCTATGAGGACAGGCTGAGAGAGTTGGGGCTCTTCAGCATGGAGAAGAGAAGGCTTCGAGGAGACGTTATAGTGGCTTTCCAGTATCTGAAGGGAGCCTACAGGAAGGCTGGGGAGGGACTATTGACAAGGTCTAGTAATGTCAGGATGAGGGGGAATGGGTTTAAACTGGAAGAGGGGAGATTTAGACTGGATGTTAGGAGGAAGTTCTTTACAGTGAGGGTGGTAAGACACTGGAACAGGTTGCCCAGGGAGGTTGTGGATGCTTCCTCCCTGGAGGTGTTTAAGGCCAGGCTGGATGAGGCCTTGAGCAGCCTGCTCTAGTGGGAGGTGTCCCTGCCTATGGCAGGGGGTTTGAGCTAGATGATCCTTGAGGTCCCTTCCAACCTAAACCATTCTATGATTCTATGATTCTATGAAAAGCAGATAGTACAAAAGGGTGAATAAAAAAAAACAAACAAACCACAATTATAAAAGTAAGAGAAGGCCTGAAAATAGTTGCCTGGTATAACATCATAGACAGCACACATCTTAACAGCAACAATAATAATGAACTGAGAACTGACATTATCTGCCAGAAAGCTTGTCTGCCACAGGCTTGCAGACACTCTAGGTTAATAAAGGGTCTCTTATTGTTCTTATTATTGAAATAGGTGGGTACAAAGAGAAAACAATTATATCTAGACAACCCAGTGAAAATATGAATTTTGTTCACCTTTCACTACCGGCACTGCTGAGGATTGTTTTAAGCTTCATATCCCTCTTAGGAGTTCAGGATGAATTTACACTGACTGCAAAAATCTCAGCATTTATCAAAGTAAGCATAGACTATGTAATAGTGTATAGACTTATGATTCATGTCAGTAACTTAGGACTAGGAGAAGGGTGTTTTAGAAACATCAAGTTTGGGCTGGAATGTGACTTAAGAGGTCACCCTGTGTACTGCTATGAGATCAGGGTGGGAATTCCAGACAGATATTGCTTAGGTATGGCCATAGCATATAAAAATGAAGTGATAGCAAGCAGGAGTTTGCAAATGAGTGACCTACATTATGCCAAAGCAGGATTAATTTCAGCTGTCCTCAACAGCAAGTCACAGTTTGCCATGCTGGTCTGTTCTCAGATGTGCAGCTTGCCTACAGTTTTAGGCCTAAAACTTTAGGAACTTTTCCTTTAAAATTAGCCTGCAAAGTTTTTATGGTAAATCAAGGTTCTTGACAAGACACTGATCTATCCTCTTAGGTACTGCAAGACTACTGCCACGGCAGTCTTCCATGCTTACCTCTTTCTCAAATCTAGGGTGCAAAGCCAGTCACATGATTTCACTGCAAACTTCACCTGCATTTTCCAGTGTCTAACCTTTGATGTTTCCTCTAAGACAATCTGGAATTAGGTACTTCTGTAAAATGAACCTGTCACTGATTTTGACTAGGCTTTTCATCTCCTGAGGACCCATCATCCCTCCCTATGATGGTTTTACTTTGAGAGCTAACACATATTCTCCACATTTGTGCACTCATTTCTTCTTATTATGTTCAGCACTTGTGCTAGTTTGAAGCTAGCTAGAATGTTTTGGTGAGAAAGATTAGATCACAGGTTGTGAAAGAGAAACAATGGTGAAGTCTACTTCACTCACAGGCTTGATGAGATGTATAAGAAAAGAGTAAAAACACAGATAAGGCATTTGGGAACTGCCTGGGCTTTGAGCTATATTTCTCTCTAACCTCACCTACCATCCCTCTGATTAATCCACTTGCTTCCTAACCCCCCTGGCTGACCCTCCATTCTTCCTTGGGGCACAAGGCAACATCTGGGGTAAGGTAGAGAGGTGGGAGAAGGTGGAAGGGCGGTTGAGAGCCCCTCCTAGGGACCCAGGTTTCTGGGAGGGCTGTTGTGTTTCTGTATTACCTTTTACTTTGTATATTTCTGTATATAACTACATATATATATTGTAAATATCTTCTTGTATATTGTGCTAAGCTGTAAATAATAAGCTTGATTCAATTTCCAGAGCTGGCTGAGTCTAATCTGGGTGATTTCCAAAGTTGGGGGTGTGTGTGTCAGGTAACACCAAAACCACCACAGTACTTCACATCAAATGTTTTTTTTTTTTAACATTAGGTTATCTCTTCAGTTACTTAAAATCACTACAGATTGTGAATCTGCCCTCCAAAGTGTGTGACAGATTACCCCACATTCAATGTTATGAAAATTTCTTACTCATATGTTGTCCTTTAATACCAAGGTAGTTAATTAAAATAATGCATTAATGTTGGAACATTAATGGAAACATTACTGGAACAACTTGAAAAAGCTGTGTATGACTTCAGCATGGAAGAGTCTGAAATGTGTACCTGTCCATGTAACTTCATGTGGCAATGTGGAGGATTTAGTTGCCCACTCCTCAAGTTGCACTAACTAGTAGTCACTGACGTAGAAAAGATGTATGTGAACAGCTCCCATTCAAAAACTCACCAGGAAGTTATTAAATAATAGCAGTGGTAAGGTTAAAGTGTTCAGATATGTTAAACATGCTGAGTACTCACATCTCAGTGACCTGATTTTATCTTACAACTGCAATTGGCTCGGGGCATGTCTGTACCCTACAAGAATCATAGAATCATAGAATCATAGAATGGTTTAGGTTGGAAGGGACCTCAAGGATCATCCAGCTCCAACCCCCTGCCATAGGCAGGGACACCTCCCACTAGAGCAGGCTGCTCAAGGCCTCATCCAGCCTGGCTTTAAACGCCTCCAGGGAGGAAGCATCCACAACCTCCCTGGGCAACCTGTGCCAGTGTCTCACCACCCTCACTGTAAAGAACTTCCTCCTAACATCCAGTCTAAATCTCCCCTCTTCCAGTTTAAACCCATTCCCCCTCGTCCTGACATTACTAGACCTTGTCAATAGTCCCTCCCCAGCCTTCCTGTAGGCTCCCTTCAGAAGTCATTTCCTGAACAGGTTTGGTAAACATCACCGTCTGAAACAGAACCAGTCAAAGCTTATTCTTGTGGTTGTGGCTTAAATGGTTCCTGATCCTGTAAGTAATGTTTTGTTCTACAACAAAACTTTAAAATACTTACGTTTTGGTTTCATTTCCTTGCTATAGTCACTTTGTGTCTACATTGTTGGTAAGCACCATCCACACGTGATGGACTGGAAATATCAGTGAGAATTAGGTTCCTAGCTGGACCACTAATAGTGTTTTAAAACTAGTAACATCAAAGCATGGAATCAGACACGCAAAATACTAACCAAGCTGAAAAGTAGGATTCATGATTTGGATGGTGTATTTTTGAGCCATGCTTGAGATTCAAACAAAGCATATGGTTCTGCAGAAGAGAAAACTAAAAGAAAATTATAACATAAAGGGCAATCTTTTTGCCTGGAACACAAGTTTCCCCACAGGAGTTACCCTGAATATGCGGTAGTGGGATGAGTTGGGAAGCAGACCTGCAGTATCTGAACTGAAACGCTCAATGGCAATTCAGTTTGAGTTTCATTCAATTCCTTACAAATCAGCTTTGGGAGAAAGACAGTATAATGATATAAACAAAAAAGGGGGGGGGAGGTAGATATATATTTTTTTAATATGTCATTATATTGTCTTTACATGTAATTTTTTTTATATATGTACATACTTTATTTTTCATATATATGTCACATGATTCCCAACTCAGAAGGTGGATCTTGAGGAGGAGCAACAAGGTAAGTGCAAAAATCTAAGTTCACACTAGTCACTGGGTGATTATTTGATCACCACTTCAAACAGCTAGAATCTCTTGAAATGGATGGGCACAGTTGTATGGTAGATGATTGTCTTGCACATAGAAAAGCTGTGGTTCAGGCTCTGCCACAAGCCCTGCTTTTCTGCAGGTGTTAGATGCAATGTCAGAGCCTTGGTGACAAAGCAGCTGAACAAGTGTTTGTGTCCTTTCTGTTGGCTTATTCATGTTTTTTCCCCAGGCTATGTATTCTTGCCTCTGCCCTCCCACGTCGCAACGGTGTGGCTGGTTGGGGTACATGTCAGGTGTCCCCTCTGAGGAGGTGGGTAGAGCTCTTTGCCATCCCCACTTCCCCCTTGCTTCCCACGGAGGGATGATCTGAGAGCTGCCAGCCTGGAGCGCCCAGTAGGTGCTGCAGAGGTCGGTAGGGGTCAGTGGGTGTTTAGGTCACACCAGTCCGCTCCCTGCCCGCGGTAAGGCAGCAACGCGACGCAGTGTGTGCTCGCATCGAGCTTCTCTTGTAATTACGGCAAAGGCGCCGTGCGAAAACTCCGTCTGACAAAGTACTCGTGTGATGCAGCTGTATCCGCTCCTAATCCTCCATTAACGCCTCATCAAAAGAGCACTGTACTTTCTGTGTGTTGCATTTACTGAAGGTCAGCATACTTGGAAGCTATTGTCATACAGCACTGCAGACTTTTTACATATTTCTCCGGTATTGTTCCAAGCTATCGTATATGCAAATGAGCCACTTGGTATGCAGATTGTCTATCATTAAAACCATTTTAAAAATCAGCTTTGTCGTTAGTTTAGGCTTGGATCTTGCATACCCTTCCTGAATGTAATGTGTTGTTCTGCATGGGTGCACTGAGGTGGTTGTGCCAGTCTCATGCTCCTGGTTTTCATATTGGGGGAACTTCCATGAATTCCAGGGAAATTTTCCCTGGGCCTAGGAGGGCAAGCTGGAGTTCTCCTCTTAACACTACCTCCTCTTTGTGAACGCCATGGGCTACTCTCTGCCATACCCATGCCTGTGCTTGTCCCTCTTCTCCTCCTCCTTTGTTCACTGAGTTGTGTTTTGCCTCAGCCTGTGTATGTCAAAAAGGCTGAATTTTTTTCCTAGCCACCTTGGACGAAGTGACAGCTCCGGCACTGATCCTGCATTTCCAGCTACTGACACATCTCCTGCAGCTACTGGGGCTGCCTGCTCCAGCATCTACCTTGCTGCCAATGGCACTGAACACTCACAACATCCCAACGCATCCAGAGTTCACACACACAAGTAGCAGAGTCTTCTGCTTTGTCTTTACTATTGAATTTTAGCTTTGACCAAGGAATAGTGTATAAAAAAAATAAAGGTCACTTGCCTTTTCTGTTCATACATTATTTAGTTCTTGCACAGGCTTAGAATCGTGAAATAGAATCACAGAATCAGTCAGGATTGGAAGGGACCACAAGGATCATCTAGTTCCAATCCCCCTGCCATGGCCAGGGACACCCTACCCTAGATCTGGCTAGCCAGAGCCCCATCCAGCCTGGCCTTGAACACCTCCAGGGATGGGGCCTCAACCACCTCCCTGCACAACCCATTCCAGGCTCTCTCTACTCTCATGCTGAACAACTTCCTCCTCACATTCAGTCTGAATCTCCCCATCTCCAGCTTCGCTCCATTCCCCACTAGTCCTGTCACTCACTGATAGCCTGAAAAGTCCCTCCGCAGCTTTTTTGTAGGCCCCCTACAGATACTGAAAGGCCACAACAAGGTCACCTTGGAGCCTCCTCTTCTCCAGACTGAACAGCTCCAACTCTTTCAGTCTGTCCTCATAGGAGAGCTGCTTCAGTCCTCTGATCATCCCCATGGCCCTTCTCTGGACACACTTCAGCACATCTACATCCTTCTTGTAATGGGGGCTCCAGACTTGGATGCAGTACTCCAAGTGGAGTCTCACCAGAGCGGAGTAGAGGGGGAGAATCACCTCCCTCCACCTGCTGTGCACACTTCTCCTGATGCAGCCCAGAATCTGGTTGCCTCCCCTGGGCTGCAAGTGCACACTGCTGGCTCATGTTGAGCTTCTTGTCTACCAGCACCAACGGATCCCTTTCCTCAGGGCTGCTCTCCAGCCAGTCACTGCCCAGCCTGTATTTGTTCTTGGGATTGCCCTGACAGATGCAGGACCCTGCACTTGGTCTTGTTGAATCTCATAAGGTTGGCTTGTGCCCACCTCTCCAGCCTGTCCAGGTCCCTCTGGATGGCATCCCTTCCCTCCAGCATGTCTGCTGCACGACACAGCTTGGTGTCATCAGCAAACTTGCTGAAGGTATTTTGCTGTTTGAGTTCGGGGGGTTTTGTTGTTGTAGTTTGGTTGGTTTTGTTTTGGTGGGGTTTTTTTTTGTTTTGTGGGGTTTTTTTTTGTTTTGTGGGTGGTTTTTTTGGCAATTCTTATGCAGGTACCACAAGCTCTTGGTGCAGAATCTGGATTCACTCATCTACAAAAACTCTTTAATGACTTCTATGTAAAACAAAAAAAAAAGAAAGAAAAGAAAAAGAGAAAAGTATTTTTATTTGCAGCTGCATTATAGATGTGTCAAATGGCACAAAAGTCTTCTCTCTTTAACAAGTGAACTATATAATCATAATCAGAATAAAATGAAAGTAAAAATTAAAAAGTACATGCATTTAAAAAGATTTAATGACAGGAAATGTTCATTTTAACAATGTGCAATTTATCAGGGGGGTTGGAAGAACAGGAAATGTAGATATACAATTCTTAGCAAGAGTGGAGGAGAGCTGAGTTAGGAACCATCTGTACAAACCTAGTATTTACAAGTCTATGGGACCTGATGAGATGCAGCTGAGGCAGCCAAAAGAGTTGGCTGACCTCTTTGCAAAGCCACTTTCTACCATGTTTGAAAGATCGTGCAGATCAGGGAGTCCCAGACGAGTAGGAAAGGACTAATACATTGTTCAGCAACAGAAGGGTAAAGAGGAAGATCTGGGAAACTACACACCAGTCAGGCTCACTCCTTTTCCTGGGAAAACGGTGGATGTAGTCCTCATACAAGAAAGACATGGAACTGCTGGAGCGAGTCCAGAGGAGAGCCACGAAGATGCTCAGAGGGCTGCAGCAGCTCTGCTATGAGGACAGGCTGAGAGAGTTGGGGCTCTTCAGCATGGAGAAGAGAAGGCTTTGAGGAGACCTTAGAGTGGCTTTCCAGTATCTGAAGGGAGCCTACAGGAAGGCTGGAGAGGGACTATTGACAAGGTCTAGTAATGTCAGGACGAGGGGGAATGGGTTTAAACTGGAAGAGGGGAGATTTAGACTGGACGTTAGGAGGAAGTTCTTTACAGTGAGAGTGGTAAGACACTGGAACAGGTTGCCCAGGGAGGTTGTGGATGCTTCCTCCCTGGAAGCATTTAAGGCCAGGCTGGATGAGGCCTTGAGCAACCTGTTCTAGTGGGAGATGTCCCTGCCTATGGCAGGGGGTTGGAGCTGGATGATCCTTGAGGTCCCTTCCAACCTAAACCATTCTATGATTCTATGATTCTATTTCCAGGCCAAGGAAGATGACTGAGAAAAGCTGTAGGGTGATTGACAGCCTTGTGTGTTGAAACAGCTTGCTTGGTAGGTGCGGGGAGAGCTGTAGGGAACACTAACCAGATTTTAGCAAGGTGTTTGACGGCATCTCCACAAACACCCTTTTGGACAAGCTGGAAATTTATGAACTGGGCAAATGGTCTAGAAGATGAGTGGAAAACTGTCTGAACTGCTGTGACCAAAAGTGGTGTTTAATGGTTCAAAGTCAAACTGATGGCCACTCATAAGTGTAGTTGCTTAGGAGTCAATACTATGCTGAACACTGTCCAAAATTTTACAAACAATGTTAGCTCAACAAGAGTAAACGCCTCCTTGCCAAGACTGCAGGTGACACCTGTGCTAGTTTGAAGCAAGGTAGAATGTTTTGGTGAGAAGAATTAGATTACAGGCTGTGAAAGGAAAATAATGTTGATGTCTACTTCCCTCATAGCCTTGCTGAGATGTATAAGAATAAAAGCAAAACATAGATAAGGGAGTCTTCTCCTCTGCTGCTGGCGAGCTCTGAGCTGGACCTCACTCTCTAACCTCACCCTCCATTTTCTTTTCTAATCCACTTTGCTTCCTAACCCCCCTGGCCAAACCTCCATTCTTCCTTGGGACTGCGGTAAGTTGAGAGGGGTAGGAGGAAGGTGAAGGGGCAGTTGAGAGCCCCTCCTGGGGACTCAGGTTTCTGGGGGGGGGGAGTTGTGTTTCTGTATTACCTTTTATCTTGTATATTTCTGTATATAACAGTATATATATTGTAAAGTCTGCTTGTATATTGTGCTAGCTGTAAGTATAAGCTTCATTCATATTTCCAGAGCTGGCTGAGTCTAATCTGGGTGATTAATAAAGTGTGTGTGTGGGTGGGTGACACCCAAACCATCACAACACCAAACTGAGAAAAAGGCATCATACAGTTAGACCTTAACTGGCTGGAAGATTGGGCTAACAAGAACTGTATTAGATTTAAGAACAATAAATTTGAAGTCCTGCATCTGACAGAACAATTCCAAGCAACAACACAGGCTGTTGGTTGGGTGTCTGACTGGCTAGAAAGAACTCTCCCTAAAGGACCTGAACTTGAGACAGCAGTGTGCCTTGGCAGCAAAGGTGGCAAACACCCTCCTGGGTTGTGTCACCAAATACAGAGTCAGCAATTCTAGGGATGTGATTATTTCACTGCTGTTGGCATATTGTGTCCAGTTTTGGTCCTCCTAGTTCAAGAAAAATGTAGAAAAGCTGGGGAGGGTCTGATGATGGCCATAAAGCCCATTAGAGGGTTTGAGAGCATGATATGAAGAAAGGTTGAAAGAATTGCATTTTCTCAGCCTAGAGAAAAGAAATCTCAGGGGAGTTTTCAGTCTTCCAATGTGTAAAACAGAACTGTAGAGGAGATGGAAGTGTCTGCCTTGTCCATTTTTCTTAAGGTTGCACAGTACCAGGATGAAAGGCAGTGGACAAGAGTTGCTTCAGGAGCATTGTGGTCTGGATGCAAGAAAAAAGGCATTGCTTTAAAAACAACTGAATGTTGAAATAGTCTGGCTAGACACATGGTAGAATCTCCTTCAGCAGAAATATTCAAGACTCCTCTTGTCAGAGCCCTGGCAGAGTCTGCTTCAAGCAGAAAATTAATCCACACAAGTCTCTTCCAACTCAGTCTTTCCTGTGATTTCTATGGTTTCTACCTCAGTAATGGCAAAGTTGTATGTACGCTATGTACAAAAATCTAAGTTAGGCAGAGGAATGGCCACTGGAAGTACCATCTTAGGTGATTTAATGGAAATTACAGATGGAGTTGGAAATGACCTCAAAAAAGCATTACTTCAGGACAAGGTGACATGCACTCATCCAGCCAGTCAGTCACCATAAAGGTTCCATCTGGAGATATTCTTTTCTCATTCCCATGGGGGAAAATCAACCAAATGAGTACATGCTTATATAATACTGTGGAAGCTGAAGAAGTCATCACCTTTTAAGCTAGTTATAATAAAATGCAATCCCATAAACTTGGATGTTCTGGTCAGTGAGAAAGCACTGACTGGGCACAGAAATTGTGACACTACACAGCAGAAGCTGTCCAAGTGATTTGCCCTGGGTGATGTTGAATAGCAAGGTCACTCATGTCTTTGTGTCCCAGCTTCTTTTCCAGTTGGGTGCGTTGTTTAACCACACGTTATGTTGCTGCAGAGTAGGTGGAACCACGCGGCCTCAGAGCGCTAATGACATGCTATGTCAGATGTCAGACCTTTGTAGTTCTCTCTTTTTGACCTCATACGCAGGCTCGTTTCTTATCACAAGGTTACAATTAGTTTGCACTCCCAAATATCTCCTTCAGAACCATTTACATGGAGTTCTGTGCCACCTTTCCTCTGTATTACAGCAAGGATTAGTGAGAACCACCTTACGATGACATTCCATGTTACACTTTGCATTTTCTGGTGAGTCACACAGTTGGTCTAGAGCCTTTTCTAACAGTTTCAGTTCAAGCTGAGCCCCAGAGACTGTTGCTACCGGGGTCTTAAAATTCCTGCTCAGACTTGTGCTCTACATATACTGGCATCCAGATGTTAGAAACTGGTGAGTACTTCAGCTCATGCATGAGGCCTGTTTGCAGCTGGGCAAGTTTAAGGCAGGAATGATGTTGAAAGAAATACTGCCTGCCCTTTTCTCATGCAGGAAATCAGGTCAAAATGCTGATTCCCGAGGCATTGCTACTGATGCTTAATTTTCAGTCTGTAAACTGTCATGTGCCCCACCACTGGGAGTGTTCAGTCAGGATGGATGGGGATTTGAGCAACCTGATCTAGTGAAAGATGTCCTTCCCCATGGCAGGGGTTTGACCTTTGAAGGTCTCTTCTACCACAAACTCTTCTTTGACGCTGTGATTCTATACTTACGGTTGCATGTATGCAGCTGTTGATGTTGCTTACATTGCAGCACACAAGGAACTTGATGGACTAGCTCCTTATTAGCTGTCATAGGACAACAGCCATCCAGTTTCCCAAGGGGAGAATGACCTTAGGCCTTGAAGATGTGCAGCCAGATTTGGCTTGCTGAGACTAGTAGACTTTGCATGGCCTGCAGGCAGTCTCCCAGCCTGAAATGGAGTGAGCCAGGCTGGTCCAGACTCCTTCTTTTCCACTACCTCTGAGGACTTTCATCAAAACATTAAAGCAGGATGCTACTTACGTGCCTGCTCTATGTGGCCCAAGTCAAAAAGGTCTATCATATTGGAGACATGAACCCCCATGTCTTTTGTACTTCTATCTGCTTTTGCATTGCTAGGGACCTTCACACTTCTCAAAGGTGTGGCTGTCAGAAAGCAGTGACTGCTAGCAGGAATTATTTCATCTGTTGCCCCAGTGTGAGGGTGCAGGACAAGCAAGAGAGTCACTGCACAGAAACAGAAGCTGGATCATTAGGCTGTGTCCTGCTCCACGTCCTGTCACTATGCAGTTTACTGCCTTGCTAGACTTGCCCTCCTTCTAGCTTCTAGCCTTCTCTCTGGGAAATGAGAGCATTAAAAACCTTTTAGCCTTGTCCTGGAGCCCTGGATACCTCAAAATTCCTCTCCTGCCATGGTTTGAATGGGAGAGGAAAGGTGTGGAAAATCTGTTCCCCTCCCCTGCCCTGCAGGCTTGAAGTGGAGGTGGGGGGGGAGCAAGGGGCCCTTCCAGCACAAGGGGTGCCCTGTGCAGTGCCCGTGCTGGAATCTGCTGAGGATTGGCTGTGGTCTTCGCACCTAGGCAGTGGTAACTCAGCTCTTGTCTAGGAAGGGTATAAATGTTGGAGGACTTCCCGCCTTGGGGTTCCTGCCTTAGAGTTCTCCCCCACCTGGATAGTTTTCTGCAGAGAGTCCCCTGGCGCTGTGAAGGACAAGCTCCTGAGGGACAGGACGGTCCCTGCTTTGGAGGGCTCCCCACTATAAGCACTCTTTGTGCAAGCCCTAATAGGCCTAACAGGCCTTGGATGTCTTTTGAAAGAGAGAGAGCTGCAAGCATCTGGACTGCCCTTTCATTCAGATGCCCTGGCTCACGTGTGAGGAGTGAACTTTCTGCTCAGCCTGACTGATACTGGGAAAGCTGTGCTTATTGGCTTAGCCTTTTCCATTCCCTGACTTCTAAAATAGCCAAAATTACCTACAGCACCCTTTGTAAGACATCCTCAATGGCACTAAGTCTGCTAATTAAACTAAATCAATTTCTGTGTGTAGTTTTGGGGGTGAGGTTTCAGGAAAATGAAATAATTCCATTTTTATATATATTCCTGACTCAGCCATGTTAATTACCTGCCTCCACAACAAACCTCGCTTTAAGTTCACGGAAATACAAGCTTATATTACAACTGAAAAAGAGGCATAGAATGGTCCGAGTTGGAAGGGACCTCCGGAGGTCATCTATTCCAATCCCCTTTGCAGTAAGCAGGGACATCCTCAACTAGAGCAGGTTGCTCAGAGCCCTGGTGAGTCTCATATTTAGTATCTCCAGTGATGGGGGCCCAGCCACCTCCCTGGGCAGCACATTTCAATGTTCCACTACCCTGATGGTTCCTAATATCCAATCTAAATCTACTTTTCTATAGTTTGAAGCCATTGTCCCTTGTCCTATCACTACAGGCCTTTGTAAACAATCTCTCTTCATCCTTCATGTAGGCTCCCTTCCAGTACTGGAAGGCTATTAGGTCTTCCCTGAGCCTCCTCCATCACCACCCTCAAAGTAGTTTTCCTCAGGGCTGCTTTCTCTCACCTCATCCTTCAGTCTGTATTGACAGCAAGGATTGTTCCAGACCGGGTGCAGAACCCTGAGCTTGCTCTTGCTGAACCTTTTTAGGTTCACCTGGACCCACCTCTCCAGCCTGTCCAGGTCCCTCTGGATGACATCCTATCCCTCTGGCATATTGACAATACCACTCAATTTGGTGTCATCTGCAAACTTGCTGACAGTGCACTCAATCCTACTGCCTATATAATTGATTAAAATATTAAACAGCACAAATTCCAGTAAGACCTGCACTGAGGGTCTGTATTGAGAGGCTGAGGGGAGACCTCTTCACCCTCTACAACTACCTCAAAGGAGATTGGAGTGAGGTGGAAGTCAGTCTCTTCTCACATTCAACAAGTAACAGGTCAAGGGGAAATGGCCTTGACTTGTGCCAGGGAAGCTCTGCATAGGAGACTGTGATGGTTTGGGTGTTCCCCACCCCCCCACACACTTTAGAAATCACCCAGACTAGACTCAGTCAGCTCTGGAAACTTGAATGAAGCTTATATTTACAGCTGGCACAATTTACAAGCAGATATTTACAGTATATACAGTTATAGACAGATTTACAGTGTATACAGTTATAGACAGAAATATACAAGGTAAAAGTAGTACAGAAACACAACTCCCCTCCCAGAAACCTGAGTCCCCAGGAGGGGCTCTCAACCACCCCCTCACCTTCCCCCTACCCCTCTCAACCTTACCCCAGTCCCAAGGAAGAATGGAGGTTCAGCCAAGAGGATTAAGAAAGCGAAGGTGAAATCAGCCACAAGAGCAAATGGAGGTGAGGTTAGAAAGCAAGATGGAGTTCAGCCAGCAGCCACGAGCTCCCCAGCAGGCAAAAGCTCCCAGCAAAGAGAGGAAGTGAGTGACCTAATCTTTGTTTTGCCTTTCTTCTTTAAACATCTCAGCAAGATGGTGAGCGAAGTAGACCTCACCATTGTTTTCATTTCTCAGCCTATCATCTAGTTCTCACCAAAACATGGTAGCTAGGCTCAAACTAGCACAGAGATTGATAAAAAATGTTTTCACAGAAAGGTTTTCACAGAAAAGGTTATCAAGCATTGGAAGAGGCTGCCCAGGGATGTGGTGGAGTCACCATCTCTGGAGATATTTAAAAGACATGTGAATGTGGTGCTTAGGGACATCATTCAGTGTTAGTGGCTTGGCAATAGTGATGAGATTGCAAACTCTAGGCAAGCAGTTGGACATGACAATCTCAAAGGTTTATTCCAACCTCAATAGCTCTATGATTCTATGGTTCTAAAATTGATCTACATTCTAGCAAACATGGAATTAGATCAGCTCTCATCTACTGAAACCTACTGCCAACAAAAAGTATTTTTGCATCATGGCTTTCAGAGACCTAAGTCAAAATAATAATACCAAATCATTTTCCATTACTTTCAACTATTCATCTTTTCCAAGATTTACTGGTGCAAGTTAGCCATTCATAATTTGTCAATGGCCTTTTTTTGTCTGCATCTGAAGAAGTCTGTTAAAATAGATATCAAATCCAAACTGTGCTAGAACGTCAGCTCTTAGTTCCAGAGTGATTGCCTCTGTCATTCACGGGTGTGTGGGAGAGAGATAGCACTGTTTTTAGTCCGGGTGGTGGTTAGAATACCCTTGGGGACAGTTTGCTAACATCCTTAAAGGCAAAGTTTAGGCTAGCACTGAAGAACAACTTGTGTTCTACTGCAGTTATATGGACTAATGGTTGTTTACACACATCTCTGTTGAATTGAAGAGCAGTTTGTACTTTCCCAGAACACTGGATGCTACATACTGGTTTAAAAGGGTACTTGCAGAAACGGCACCTTTTGCACAATAAATGTTTTGTCTTTTGGTTTGTGTTTTAAAGAATCATTATATAAAGAAAGTTGATTTACGTTTTGAAAGCACTCTCTGCCCTAGCATCAGTTCAATTTGTGCCAGAGAAAATCACTCCAAATAAATCTCCTCACTAGAGAAAAGGGCAGCAAGTTGTACATGGAAGTGTGATGCCCGATTGAGCACTTCTGTGATGGAAACTTCAGCAGTGGATGGATGCTTAGTGCTAGCAAAGTATCTGCACTTAAACCATTTGTCTGAAAAAAACAAAACAAACCCACAAAGGAGAGGAGGAATAACTAGGGAAATATGCCTTTTCTGATCCATTTTCCCTGACATGCCTGAGAAGAAAGATCTACTCTCTGGTTCTCTAGGCATGTTGAAGAACAAGGAGAATTCTGTTGCCCACCAACATCCTCTACCCGCCCCATGTCAGGGAGTTTCTACTAGCTCTTCCTAGTCCTCAATAAAAGCAACTATGTCACTTCAGTGCAAGCAGCAGCTGCACTGAAATAGCACCCAAACACACACAAAAAAATGTCAGTTTATGATTTTCAACTCCAATATGGCAGCTTAGCAGCTCTGGAGCCCTAGGATAATGAAAGGTCCCTTCTACTCCTTATCATATCTTTCCCTCCATGGACAACAGAGACACCATCCAGCCAATGTGGGAAACATTCACCTCCAAGGGCAATTCACTCCAGATAGGATATGGATGTTTTTCATCTTCCTTCGGTTTCCAAGGTCTTTCTGCTTGAAATACTTCTCACATTTCACTAGGTAGAGTGTTTACCAACTCATCTAGTCAAGACTGCTTAACATGGTTTCAGGAGAGAGATATCTCCACCACTTCCTCCTCCTCCTCCTTCTCCTCCTCCTCTTGGGATTTTCTTCCTTCTCCCTTTCCCTGCTCTTCCTTCCCTGCTTACCTACCTCTTTTTCTTTCCTCCTTTTCACTGCCTCAAACAAAAGTAGCCCTTCTCCTTGTGGCAGTCAGCAGAGGTGCTTTGTCTACCTTGGATACTTGGAACTGGTACTGGGCTGAGCTGCTGCACCCAGCAGGGGCCATGGTGGAGAGAATAGTGACTACCTGGGTGTTACTCGTTTTACTGGTGTTACTGGGACTAACAATGGGTGGTGGTGGAGTGAGTCACCCCAAACAGGAGGTTGAGCAGTGGAAGGAAGAAGCCAACGTAGTGTTGATGGGTACAGTGGAGGAGATCATGAATGTGGACCCTGTGCACCATGCCTACTACTGTAAGGGTCAAGTCTTGTGCTACCTGAAAGGGAAAGACATCATTACCCATAAGATCCTTCTGGCAGGTGGGAACAAAGTGGTTTTTGGTGGCTTTGGGGACCCCTTAATCTGTGACAATGAAATCTCAGCTGAGGACATGAAGAAGTGGGATGGTGAACAGGAGTTGTCTGTACTAGAAGCTGAAGTGAGCCTAACAAGGAACAAGTGGGAAAAGCATCATGTGACTGGCCCAGGGGACCCTTGTACTCTTGATACAGATAACCTCAAGAGAGGGTAATTCTAGGACCCAGGGGGCTATCAGGAGGGTTTTGGTGTGCCCAAAAGATCAAGAGAAGATCAAACAGCTGTCTACTCTGCCTGGCCTTTCAGAGGATTCCTTCATTGTGGAATTGCTGCAGGTTGAGGAGCAACAGGTGCCAGTTGCTACCAGGATGGTGCACCATCAGCAATATCACACAAATCGAGACTCCCTGGTTCCCATCCATGAACTGATTCATTAACTGAAGATCCAGGGAGTGATCAGTAAGACATACTCACCTTTTAATAGTTCCATCTGGCCATCTGATGGAGGGGTGGGTTTAACAGTGGACTATCATGGCCTGAACAAAGTGATGCCACCACTGAGTGCTACTGTACCAGAGATGCTGGAGCCCCAGTATGAGCTGGAGTCAAAGGCAGCCAAGTGGTATGCTACAATCCACATTGCCAGTGCACTTTTCTCGATTCTGTTGGCCACAGAGTGCAGGCAACCATTTGTTTTCCTGTGGAGGGGTATGCAATACACCTGGAATCCACTGTCTCAGGAGTGGAAGCACAGCTCCACCATTTGTCACAGACTAATTCAGACTGCACTGGGGAAGGGTGATACCCCTGAATATCTACAGTACATTGATGACATCATTGTGTGAGAAGACAAGGCAGAAATGGTGTTTGAGAAGGGAGAAAAAATTGTGCAGATTCTTCTGAAGGCTGGATTTGCTATAAAGAATTGCAAGGTCAATGGACCTGCACAGGAAATTCAGTTCCTGGAATAAAATGGCAGTATGGACATCGTCATGTACTTATGGGTGTGGTCAACCATATCTCTGTCATCTAACAAGGACACATAGGATTTCCTCAGCCTCGTGTGGTTCTGGAGAATGCATAGTCCAGGTTATAATCAGGTGTGAGTCCTCCCTATTGAGTAACCCGAAAGAAGAATCATTTTGAGTGAGGCATTGAACAATAACAAGCCTCCAGACATATCAAAAAAGAGACAGCTTGTGCACTAACCCTTGGGCATATCCAAACAGGACCATTGTGCAAAATACCCTCTACACCTCAGCCAGAGTGCAAGGTTCTCACTTGGAATGCCTGGCAGAAGATGTCAGGTGAAACCCAAAGTCAGCCATTGGGATTTTGAAGTAGAGGATATCAAGGATCAGAAGCCCACTATACACCAACTGAGAAGGAGATCTTAGCAGCATATGGAGTTTGTGCTGCTTCAGAAGTAGTGGGTACAGAAGCACCTCTCCTCTTAGCACTCAGATTGCCTGTGCTGCACTGGAAGTTCAGAAGGAATATTCCTTTTATGAATGATGTGATGAGCACTATGTGGAATAAGTGGGTAGAGCTGATTACACAGCAAGCTCAACTGGGAAAACCCAACCACTCAGGGATTCTGGAAGAGATTCTGGACTGGCCAGAAGGCAGAGATTTCAGAGCATCACCTGAGGAAGTGGTTCATGCCCAGGAGGCACCACCATACAATGAGTTATCCAAAAATGAAAGGTGTTTGCTTTGTTTACTGATGGATCCTATGGTATGGTAGGAAACCATCGGAAGTGGAAAGCTACATGACAAGTTGTTGAGGCCACTGAAAGAGAAGGTGAATAGAGTCAATACACTGAATTGAAAGCCATCCAACTGACTGTAAAGACTGATGAGAGAGAAAAGTGGCCAGTACTTTATACAGATTCCTGGATGGTGGCTAATGCCCTGTGGGGCTTGCTACAACAGTGGAAGAAGATAAATTTGCAATGCAGGGGTAGGCCCATCTGGGCTGCTTTATTGTTGCAAGACATTGCTGTTCAGGTAGAAAACATGACTCTGAAAGTACATAGTGTTGATGTTAACTTACTTAAGAGTCGTACTAATGAGGAACACTAAAGTAATAAGCAAGTGGACAAGGGTGCCAGAATTGATGTAGCTCAAGTGGATTTGGTCTGGGAGCATAAAGGTGAGCTGTTTGTAGCTCGATGGGCCCATGAAACATCAGGACATCTAGGGAGAGATGCAGTGTACAGATAGGCTTCTGATCGAGGGGTGGACCTGACCATGAAAGCCATCACACAGGTCATGCATGATTGTCAAACATCTGCTGCAATCAAGTGAGCAACCAGAGTGAAATCTCCCTGGAACAAAGGGCAGTGGCTGGAATTTTGCTATGGTGAGGCCTGGGTGATTGACTATATTGAGCCACTGCCATGAACACACCAGGGCATGTGCTACATCCTCACCATTGGTAGAGGCAACTACAGGTTGGTTGGAAACATATCCAGTAAACCATGCCACTGCCAGAAACATCATCTTAGGACGTGAAAGACAAACCTTGTGGCAATGTGGTGAACTGCAGTTTGTTCTTCCTGCCCATCTCTGTGCAATGCAGGGTTGTGTAATTAAAATGAGTCTTACCTAATACAAGAGGTATGGCCTTGTTGTCCTGTATTTCTTGACTTAGTAAAATTCAACTATTTTGATGCTGGCTTTGAACCCTTCCTTTTGGGGTTTGTAGTTGGGTTTTATTCAGCTGAAAAGACAGCAAACATTTTTCTATTGCTGTATGACCTCAGCTACAGTAATACTGGGGTGTATTTTGTTGTGGTTGTTATTGAGTCATTCAGAATACAAGCAAAAAAATCTAGCAAAGTGATATGCAAGAATTCGAAATGAGACACTGCACAAAACCAATGGTCTATTTGCTGCATTAATTTTGAAATCCAGCTGTGCAAATTTGGTTTGAGAACTCATCAGACAGACCCTAAGAAAACACTTTATGAATTAAAGCTCACTAATGGGTCTAGCTGAGCAATATTTTTCAGCTGAAATGTGTTCTACAGAACAAAGACAGTTGAGCAAGTGCAGTAATGCTCTTAAAATTGTAATAATAATGCAGTAAAAGCATATGATACACAATTCCCTCAAGCAGCACATCTTCAATGGGAAGCCTACAGATTTTGTAGTTTGTAGGTGGTAGATTATGGAGTCATGGGCTGGAACTGTGTTGCATAGAGGTAAGAGGAGCCTAACAGAAATGCTGTTTATCCCAGAAGTCTCCCTCTACTGTATTGAAATATTTTTCTTTATTCTTCCTTTTTTTTTTTCACCCAGACAGATGCATTTGGAAGCTGATTTTTGAATGCCAAAGGAATATGATGTTTAAGTGGCAGGGGAATGGCAGCAGGTGGACTGCAGGGGTGGCCTCGGTGAGAGGGCTGCCCGTGCCAGACACGGTCATTTCCAGCTCTTTCTGCTGGATCCACCACTGGCCACAGCTGATAGCATCAGTGAGGCTGGTGATGCTTCATGATAATATATTTTTAAAAGGGTAGAAAGCACTGAACAGGCAGAGGAATGAAAAAACAAGGTGCAAAATAACATTGCAAACATCAAGGTCAGAGAAGGAAGACCAGATATCCATGCTGCAGTCCATGAAGGGAGGGAGCTGCACCAGAGCAGTTGGAGTGATTGGAAGAAACAGCATTTGCTGCTCTCAGGTTCATAAAATCATAGAATTACAGAATATCTCAAGTTGGAAGGGATCCATAAGGGTCATTGAGCCCAGCTCTCTGCTTGTCAGAGGACTACCTTAAACTAAACCATATGACTAAGAGCATCGTCCAGAAGCTCCTTGAACTCTCAGCTCACTGATGAAAGACCTTTTAATAAGGCCATAGCAATAGGAAGGATGCAAGCTCTTTCAAGGTCTGTCCACCTACAACCTCTCCCAGTCTAGATGATAAGAGCCCCTTTGGGGCAGCAGCTTTGATCCTAAGCCTGCACTATAAAGCCCAGACTGCATGCGCAGGTATTAAACCCAAATAAATAAAACAGCAAATTTAAATTGTCATCAAAGCTTGACAGATATCACTTGAATGCTGAAATTACAGCTCTTCAGATTAGTGCTTATTAAAGTTCTACACAGTTTAGTAGGAAAGTTTTTAGTCCCTGACACAAGAATGACATACACAGGAGGACAGCAGTGACCCCTCTCTGTTACTGTGCAAATAGGGTGCCAGGACGAGAGAGAACGTGTCTGCGTCCCAATTAATTAGATCATTAAAACAGTCAGAGCTGCCACAGTCATAAAACAAGTTCTAAAGACAGCCTGCAGAGAGGCTCCTCAGCACATTATTTTGCAGTGACTTGGAAGTTCCCGTTGTTGCTACTGAAATCAAGAAAATGCTGCTGTTCCAGGAGTTTCACTCATTCAGAGACACTTACAAGGTCAAAAAGAATATTTCCTGTCAGTGCTGAGACAGATTATACAAGATCACTCAAGAATGTCAAACACTCTGTAAGATTATCAGTAATACAAGATCTCCCTCTTCAACATATGGATTGTGTGCTTCCCTCCAGACAGGAGGAACACAAAGGCTGCAAATCATAAAGACACATGAAAACACCGTACAATAGTCTCTGCAGCAGTTTCTGGTTTCATGTTGGTTGGCACAGCACTGACATCAGTAGTTGCTTCAGTGATAAAGAAAGCGGTTGCTTTACCCTCTCCCCCATGCAGATAATTCTTTATTAGATGGCTGGTATTAACAATTAAGTTTATAGTTACAGTATTCACTGCTGAACTCTGGCATGTGATGTTACCTGTCAACTATACTCTCTCTACTGAGATCAGTTGTAAGGTTGTTTTGGTTTTGGGTTTTTTTAATTGGCCTCTTAATTCACATCAGCAGGTGTCCTTTTCTGAAACATTGTTATTGTCACAGAATATTTACTAGTACACTGTAAAAGAAGAATAAAAAGTAGATGATCACATGCAAAGTTCTGGAATATTATAAAAAAGGAAGATATGATTAGTGTACAAAATGTGAATCTCATGAATAACTGCCATGAACTGTCTGTGGCTGCCAGCAGAGATATCCTAGGGCAATACTACGGACTGAGCAGCTTCAGAAGAGCAGCCTGCTTGTGAGACATCTTACACTGACACAGCAACAAAAGCAAGTGACGAGAAGACCAAAACTTAAGCAATTGGACTGTACCCCCAAACACTGAGCAGCTTTCACAAACAGCTATTATCCACAGTCACCCTTCAGGAATGAAAACTTTCAAGAACCACAGTGCTTACCTCACAACAGTGGAGAAGTTGCAATCTCACTTAATAATTTTAATATTAGTTGTTTCATACTATGAGAGCTTAGCATCTGTAACTTGGTCCTACAAGTACTGAAAGTCAATTTTCTTTTGTAATGCTAAAAAAAAAAATGCAATTAGGCTTTGGTACCTGCTGATATTAGAAATAATTGCCTATTAAGAATGTCTCACATAGCAGCAAGAAATTAACTAACCAAATCTCTTTTATTGTCTCCAAAATAAACATGTCTGACTTCAACAGAACACATTCTTGGTGTCTGCAACCAACACAGAATGTGGTGACCACCAACACAGAGCTTGTTGCAAGCATTAGCTATATGACATCAGTTCACAGAGAATAAATATGTGGGGCTTCAGAGACTTCTGCGACAGCTACAGTAGCAGATACAGGGACCATAAAACTATTTAAACGTGTTTAAAGTAATATTGAGGCTTTAGCAAAGTCCAGAGCTGATGTGACAACACAGTTACTATAACAGTGATAGATAGAAGGTGGCTGTATTCACAGAATCACAGAACTTTAGAGGTTGGAAGGGACCTCCAGAGATCATCCAGTCCAACCTCCCTGCCAAGGCAGGATCTCCTAGGGTAGTCTGCACAGGAACACATCCAGACAGGTTTTGAAAGTCTCTAGAGAAGGAGACTCCATAACCTCTCTGGGGAGCCTGTTCTAGTGCTCTGTCACCTTCACTGTAAAGAAGTTTCTCCTCATGTCGAGGTGAAACCTTCTGTGTTCCAATTTGCAGCCAGCGCTCCTTGTATTACTTCTGCTGATCAGCTAAGAGAGCGGCCCCATCCACTTAACACCCACCCCTCAGATATTTATAGACATTGATAAGATCTCCTCTCAGTCTTCTCTTCTCCAAATTAAACAGTCCCAGGTTTCTTAGTCTCTCTTTGTAGGGAAAGTGCTAAAGTCCCCCAGTCATCCTCATGGCTCTCTACTGGACTCTTTCAAGAAGGTCCCTGTCTCTCCTGAACTGGGGAGCCCAAAATTTGACACAGTATTCCAGGTGTGGTCTCATTAGGGCAGAGCAGAGGGGGAGAAGAACCTTCCTAGACCTGCTGGAGCCCATTGGCTCCCTTGGTCACAAGGGCACATTGCTGGCCCATGCAGAACTTGCTGTCCACCAGGACTCCAAGGTCTTTCTTCACAGAGCTGCATTCCAGCAGGGCAACCCCCAGCCTGTACTGGTGCCTGTTGTTATTCCTCCCCAGATGTAACATCCTGCATTTGTCTGTATTGAACTTCATGTGATTAGGCTTTGTCCAGCACTCCAGCCTGTCCAGATCTCACTGGATGGCAGCACAGCCTGATGGGTTACCAGCCACTTCCCCCAGTTTTGTAGCATCAGCGAACTTGCTGAGGGTGCACTCAATACCCTCATCCAGGTAGCTAATAAAGATACTGAGCAAAACTAGACCCAGTACTGATCCCTGCGGAACACCACTGGCTACAGGCCTACAACTTGACTCTGTGCCACTGATGACAATTCTTTGAACTTTGTTGTGGAGCCAGTTTTCAACCCACTTCACAGACCAGCCATCTACACCACATCTCCTGAGCTTATCTATGAGGATGTTGTGGGAGACAGTATGAAAAGCCTTGCTGAAGTCAAGGTATATGACATCCACAGCTCTTCCTTTGTCTACCCATCTGGTCATGGTATCATAGAAGGTTATCAGAGTAGTCAAGCAAGATCTCCCCTTGGTAAATCCATATTGGCTATTCCTGATAACCCTCTTTTCTTCCATGTGGTTAGAGATGGCCTCCAGAGTGAGCTGCCCCATCATCTTTCCAGGGATGGAGGGTGAGGCAGTAATCAACCCTTCAGGGTGTTTGCCAAACATCTCTAAATGGGTGCCTCTGGATTTCCAGATGCAACTTAGTGTGGCAATTCTTTAAACTAGAATTCTCTGAATTCTTCACCTTCCCCTTTGTACGCAAAACCCCCACTTGCCTCATGGGCCAAATTTTATTTTGGCCGAAACACTGCCTGCAAGTGATCCCACAAAACCACATTGATAAGTCACTTAAGTGGAAGATAAATAAAAAACTTTAGACATTTTATTTCACAAGAGAGGAGAATTCATTCCCTAAAACATGTCTGAACTCATAATTGCAATTGGTAAAGCCAGAGTTGCTGAAATAACAATAAAAATGCAGAGTTTATATAGTTTGGAGAGAAGAGAGGGAAGAAGAAGGAAAAAAAAAACAGACTTCTGGTTTAAAGGAGAAACATCGCTTTAACTATAGCTAAAAGGAAGAAAAATAGACCCCAGAGGAGGAAGAAAAGTAAAACTTTCTCAAGTCCATCCTCAGGTCTCAGGTGAAAAAAAGACTCAGGGAAGCACCAAGCAAGTCCCCATGAGTTCATTACAGACCTCCGAGAAGCAGAGAAAGAGAAGAGGGCTGCACAGCTGCAGCAGGGAAGACATAGCGAGAATTCAGTTAATGCTCACTGAGTAGAGCAAAGAGAGGGCAAAAAAGAAGGAAAGTAGTCAGACAAAACAAGGCAAAACTTCTTCATTAAACAAGGATGTAAACTGCAAGTGACACTGAAAAACACAAATTTAGTATTCCAGGTCTCCACAGGTTATAGTTAGTTTTAGCAAATATCACAGTATCACAAAGTTTGGAAGAGACCTACAGATCATCAAGTCCAACCCTTTACCACAGAGTTACCATACTGGATTTTTCTGTTGCAAAACTTGGAGATACATGTACTGTCTTGCCAAAAATAACTGCTTCCGAGAAAAATCAGAATCCCAGCATAGCTTACCTAGGACAGGACAGAGCTCATCCATCCCATAATGCAGGTGAGGAAAAAGCTGATGTAGGGCAGCCTTCTCTCATGTTTGTAAAACTCCTTACTTAACCTTAGAGGTTTGATTGAGGTTTTTTTACTGTTTTAGAAGCCTAATGCTGATTTAGCCTAGATGTATGTGATGCCAGACCTTTGAATCATCAGGGAGGTACTCCTTGCTGGCCTAAATCAGTGACTTGATGCTGAGAGATTACCCTCCTCTGTGAGACAGCAAGACAATGGAAAAAGCAGAGTAGCAGTGTAAATTGCAGGTTGTATCACCCAGATTCTTTCTCTGACAAATACAAGGCACATTACACTGGAGCTGGGAGTAGGCAAAACAATGTCTTTGCCTCGACTACAGAATCTGCAAAGTCTTGGTCAGCAGATTTGTTTCAAGGGATTGTCAGTCTGCTAAGAAGTTAATTTGCCCCTTTTGAATTCAGTTTAAATGGCTTCGTCTGAAGAGTGATTTGTCCAGTTGTCTATAAAGAAAATGCCATCACTGCTGAGTTCCTCCCTCAGGACTCACTCAGTGCTTGTTCCCAGGACTCGCTCAGCACCTGAATTTTAGCTCTTCTTTACAGGTCTGTTGTGGGTTAGGAACCTCCTCCCCTGCTATTTGAAATTTATCAGACCAGCTCAGACGAGCTGGAAGTTAAAGCTATATTTACAGCAAAGCAAAATTTACAAGTATATATATGCAATATATTTAAAGGCATTTACAAGTATATACAAATTAGAAATAATACAGAAATCTAAACTTCCATCTGGACAAAGAAACTGCCTAGAAGAGGCTCAAAGCCACCTACTCTCTCTCCCTCTCTTTCCCAAACAGAAAACAAAACAAACCAGCAAAGTTTACTTTGTTATCTGCTAGCCAAGGTTAGTGGAGACATTAGAATGGGCTGCAGGAGAAGTGGAGGGAAGAAGTGTCCCAGAACGAAGAGGGACAAATTATTTACATTTTGGCTTTTTATCCCTTTTAGCAAACTAATGAATGGTACAACATTTTACAACCAATGATCTAATTTCTCTCATTAAAATATTCCAATTAGCCTCAAACCAGCACAACGTCCATCCCTTTTTAATGATACAATGCAACTGAAAAGTCAGTGTCCTTCCTACGTGGGAAGCACTTCCTATTGGAGAGCATGGGTTTCACCACCAGCAGTATCTGGATATCTAGAGGGCAAACCTCTTAGCATGGACCTGTGTGTTTGAAACATCACCCTCATTGATGCTCACCTCCTTCATGACACCCAGCAGCCTCTCCTGGATGGCCTGGGAAGTGCCTCTGCTTCTCAGGGGTTCACATGGAGTATGGGCAAAGGGCAAAACAGGCCACAAACATGGTTTGTTTGAGGAGAATTTTTAATCAGTGAATTCCACGCAACTCTAGCTGTAGTTTGTGCTAGTACCAAAGCCTTGTAATATTGGGGGGGTTTGCTTTGTTTTGCTAGAGAGATCTGTAAACCAAATGCACTCTGAACTGAAGGATTCTCCTTGCTTACCCTGCTCAAGTATTAATCTTTCAATTGCAAAAGACAAAACAAGTGTTTGAAATATAGCTCTTATTCTGAATTTGTACTTGTGGAAAATGTTGGGTGGGTACTTCAATTAAGTGATATAATGACATCCTTGCAAAGGGAAATAAAACGGAGATGTCACCCCATCCAATATTTGTATAGCAATAGATAAATGTTTACAAAAGAAAAACAGGCAAGAGAAGTAAAATAGCCTTGATTACCCAAGCCATTTTCTTTCTAACACATCAGAATTTTAAAATAAACTAAACTTTGACAGTATTGAGATTTAAACTTAAGCTCTTAGGATATTTCAAAAGCAATAAGGTAATTCCTGCTCTGCTTCTGAATTTTGTTTCTGCCCAGTAACTGTAGAGTTTTCCTACTAAATTACTTTTATTTGTAATGGCATTCTTAAAAACAGACACAGGAAAAAAAATAAAGTATGCCAGTTTGCCATAAATATATCACATAACTGAAAATGAGCGTAATTATATGCCTTATATAGCTTCTTGACAAGAGGCTGAGGCTGAGTCCAAAACTTTTGGCTTCAATCAAAGTGATTTCAAATAGAACAAGTATATATAGAAGAATAATATGAAGTTAGTTTGTTAAAAAAGTAAAGGGTGCTTTCTTCAACAAAAGAATGTGATTTCCTGGACAGAGACTCAAGTTACGGTGGGGAGAGCTCAGAAAGCTCCAAATTAAATATTGTATTGATTAAGGATGATTTAAGAAGCTGACTGGCTGAGGTTCAATAAGCCCATTTAGTCTGGAAATTCTAGAAATGTCAGTGTAAAAATCCAACTTTATTTTTTTTCTTTCTGCTCTACAGTGTCAGATAAACACACGAATAGAAGCACTGCCTTGCGAAAGAGTAGGCTCTGATCATGAAGTAGTGTTGTATTGTGCTAGTGTTTAACATTGATTGCCTTGTCCAACAAGAGGTTCAACATCCTTTGGATACCGAGATGCAGTCCTTAGCAGCTGTTTCACATATGTGAGCTTTGTCTGCCTCTAGTGCCAATGATACACAAAGCCTTGGCTCTCTTGCTTATTATTTGTAGTGTTTATTGAAGTCTCATCTAAAGTTAAGAAACTGAAATCTTTAGTCAGAACTGGTCATCAGCAGTTTTATCTTCAAATTCTGCCATGCACATCAGAGTCTCCAGTGAAAACACCTTGACCTTTAATATTTTTCCCTCCATGTCCTGCTGGCACCCTCCATCTGTCCAAAGGATCCCAGCCTGCAGGATAGATGCTCCTGTGCCGCTGCCCTGGACCTCTCAGGGCAGCCCTACCATACCTCAGACACTGTTCAGGACCCAATCCATGCCAACAGAAGACCTCACCCTGATTTGGTGTTGCATGTACAGTGCACGTCAGGCCAGCAATGGGCCACTTTTTGGTTTAAAATCACATATTTTATGTAGGCCATACCTACTGCACCAAGTCACTCCCCAGAATGGTAGAGCATCTGGCCAGTAGAGCAGTTGGTGCTGCTGACCCAGTCCAACTATGACCTAATCCTTGCTAACAGCTTTTAAAGGATTAGGTCCAACTTTTCCCAGGGAGAGAGAAGGGTAACACTTAAGCCCAGATAGCAAATTTCCCATATATTTAAAGCCCTCATGTCAAAATCCAGAACCACTTCTGGCAAGGGTCACCAATATTTTTTGTCTGAGGACACTGTTCTCTCTTCCATTAGACCTAAACATGAAGCACTGATCTCTTTTTTGGCAATATAGCCATGCATTCCAAATGGCTTTAGCTTAGCTGGCTGGGAATTTCAATTCTTAATAATAGAAAAGATTACAATATGATTAAAAATACATGGCTGGCTCCCACCTTTCCTTCGAAAACCGTAGCACATAAACAGCTCACGTTAATACAGAAGTTACACATCATCTGCGCTGTGAATGAGAACTCATGATTCATACGAAAACCCACAACGATCCCGGACTCTGAGACTAGAGCTGAAAATGTGTCATTTGCAATTCTCCGCTGTCCTCTAAAGGCTGTTGCAGGTATTTCAGCAAATTCCTTCTGCTCTGTGTTCACGTACTAGAGCGCAGGCTAGCGGATCAAAAAGCAGATTTAGGCAGAGCTTCACCTAGAACTCTGCAAGTCACTGCCAGGGATGGGTCTGACCAGACAAGGAGAAACCATGTCTGCGAGGTGTGTGACACTGTGCTGCTGCCATCCTCTCTCTGGCAAGGGATGGGATCAGCAGCATTTCTATTATTCTGCATCATGATACAGTTCAGTGGACTGGTGAGGCTTGGAAGTGCCTTAGCATGTCCGAGTGCACACTGCAATGTGTGTCCAAACCAACTTGCCAGGTAGAACCTGAAGATTTGATCTTGTTTGGTACCTACCAATGCCTTCATAAGGTGCTCCTGAGGAGTTCTTTATTTATAACATAGAAAGGCCAAGCCTTAAAATAAGCCTACAATTACATAATTGCTCATTAAGAAACCCTATAGTTTAAGTCACAAATGCCTGTAAACTACTTCCATGCAGCGGTTTCTCATGAGTCACCTACAGTACTGCCCTTAATGTATTAATTAAGGAAATGGCAACAATTGTCTTTTCTTATAGTTCCTGGCAACCATCCAATTAGCCTTTTTGTAATTATTTCCTGTTCTGCTGTTAATGCCTGTTTTGCTCTTTTTGGTTTGGAGGACCTTTGATTTATTTTGCTTTCTAAAACTTTTGCCTGCGACACATTGGAACTTCTGCACATGTTCAAGCTAGGGCAAGTGTGTATATATAACAGATACCTTCCTCTCCTACTCCACCTCTTATAGCTGATTTACTGCTTTTCTCATAGAAGATGGGGCACCTTGCCAATAAAATTGCCTCTTCATGATGGCCAAACTGATTTTTGCCTGTTTCCTTTATGTCTCCAGAAAGCTCTATGTAAATGCATATCTGTTTTCTTTCCCCAGTGGGACTTAGAGAATAGATTTGATCAACTAATTGCTCCAGTGGGCAATAAGGTGATGTGGTTGATGGAATTATGAAAGACCTGGAGTATGTTTTTTATAAAGCCTATTTCATGTAATGCTGGAGCACAAAGGCAACCTGAGTACAGGAGGTTTCAGTGTTTGTGTGCTATTAAGAGTGTTCTGGGAAATTCAAAGAGGTGTCTCTGTACTTCTGTGGTTATGATTATTTGTTTTCCCAAAGGATTCACCTTCCCTGAAATTCTTGACTAGCTGCATCTGTCAAGAACAGCATTTGTAACATCCTTTAAACTGTCTTTCTTAATTGTATCAAGGATCCCAGAACTCACCTGGGTATTTGAAAGGGTGAAATGAGGCTGGTGATGTGGGCAACCAAGGTGGAAGGGAAGGTGTGACATGATTTATTTCCAAAATGCATCCATCTTCTTTATTTCTTAATCTTCTTTGAAAGCAAGATGGTAAGAGGTTGTGTTAGGCTAATGCCTGGTGGGGGGCACTGGCAGTGGGGAAGTGGGGCTCTGGCATGGCTCTTGTATGAAGCTTTGAGAAGTTTCTACAGCTTCAAGTCAGATCAGCCTCAGGCCAAGGCTGAGCCAATCAGTGTCTCTTCAATGACATATTTTAGGGGGGGAGGGAAATCTATTTGGATGAGTTCTTTTCTTTTTGGGGGGAGGATTTTTTGGTTTGTTTGTTTTTGAGAGAGGCGGTATGTGGTAGAGACAACTGTGTGAATCCACCAAAGTCAGTGAGGAAGGAGAGGGCGAGGCACAGTGGAACAGTAATTCTGCTTTAATCTGCAGTGAGATGGCAGTCTGAGCCCTTGAGCCTTTCAAGATCAGTCCTGGAGAGGAATCCCATCTGTAGGCCATGGAGGATCCCATGCTGAAACAGGGGTCTGCTCCCAAAGCAGTCTGTGACTGAGGGGAGCCTGTGCTGGAGCAGTCTGTTCCTGGAAGGACCACAGCTCACGGAAGAGACCCAGGCTAGTTGGAGAAGTCATGGAAGTGTGAATTCCATGGGAGGAATTCTACATTGCAGCAGAGGAGGACTGTGAGTTCTCCTCCTGAGAAGGAAGGAGTCCAGGAACAATATGAAATGGATGGGAACTGACCAGATACCCTTATAACTGAACCCACATACCCTTATACATAAGAATCCTATAAGTATAGAATTGCTTCAGTTGGAAAAGACTTCTAAGGTCATTGAGTCCAACCATTGACCTAACACCACTGTGGCCATTAAACCATAGCCTGGATCACAGAGNGCAAGATCACCCTTGTAGTAAATAAATTTCCCCTAAAACTCAACATAAACCACCCCTGGTGCAATTTTCAGGCCATTTCCTCTTTTTCTATCACTTGATACCAGGAAGAAGAGATCCTGCCTCACTACAGCCTCCTTTTAAACCTCCTTTTAGATAGCTGTAGAGAACAATGAGGTCTCCCCTCA
>WAAF01002796.1:80726-122484 GCA_013400475.1 Tricholaema leucomelas | reverse complement strand
CTCAGTGTGGGCTTATGCAACCTGTTTACTACACAGGCCTTAGCAGGGCCGGGGCCAGGCAGACACCATGGCGCCTTGGCCTTTTGTACCTTTTATGCCTTTTAATGTGTTTACCCGTTTTGGGCTTGTTTACCCCTGGTTTGGGGAGGAACATGCCTGGGCATGCAAAGCAAAGTGAGGCATAGAATGAGCCTATTTTTTGGGCCTATGGGCCCTCCACAACACTACTCTGCTGGGAGATGAAGGTTTTCTAAAGGTTTGTTTGGTTTTGGGTGTTTGTTTTTTTTTTTTTTAATGAAACATCTGGCTAATTTTGAAGCAATCAATTTATTTCCTGATATCACATAATCATATAGATAGCCTGAGCTGAAGAGAAGCCCATTACTACTTGGTACCCAGATTTTAAACTTAATTCTGGTATGCATCTAACAGGGAGCTATCTTTCTTCTAGAAACTGACTTTCTAGCAGTTTTTTGCAGGGAGTTTCTGTTTTACAGAGTGGACTGGACACAAAAGTGGTATCACCAGTTACTTGATAGCGCTTCTGCTGGCTTCCAGACAGGTGGAGAATTAATTGAAGTAACAGTGGTTATCACTGGGCTGGTAAAATGGTAAAATCACATCAGTGGTGTACCGATCTATGCCTTATATTACAGCCTCTGTGTTAATACGTTTGTGGAGTCATGAATAAAGATTGCAGGAGAACTGACCCCTTATCAAGCTTTATTACAGCAAGTTTTATCCTGACAGACTTAGAAATTGCTGAGATTCAAGAATCTCCCCAAAGCAAGAAATGTGGTGTGTTACACAATGCAGAATTTCCCTCTGCATGTTTTTGAATGACAGGATACCAAGAAAAGACATAATTAATGGGAGAGGTTTTTTTATCTTACCAGAGTCTCTATAGCAACTGCTCTTGCCTATCATTGCCCCATGTTTTCCTCAACCTATGATACTCTCGGTTCAATCACTAGATTATTAATGGCATTTATGTTCAAAACTAATAATTTTAACTGTGTGCCCAGAAGTACCATTAAAAGAGAGAAATTCTAGGAGCTGTGCCCTTTACAGTAAATAGTTTGGAGAAATGTTAGACTTCTTACTAATTTTGTTATTATGATGACAGTACTCCTCTTTTCTGTTGACTGTGACTCTTTCAGTCTTCTGTTAATACAAGGTCCAGCATTGCACTTCTCCTTGTTGGTTCTTTGACTGCCTGCAGGAGAAAGTTGTCATCAGTGCACTGCAGGTACCTTTTGGATGGTCTGAAATGTTTCAGACTTTGCTGTAGGCTCTGGATCTGCTGCTGTTTCTATATTTTCATGATAGTTCTTACATCTGTTTAGGTCTAAGCAAAGCATTTATTTTGTGCTGATGTAAACTGCTTCTGCATTCATACACTGGCTTGTAATTTTAACATAAATCTAGGACTTTGCAACTCGTTTGTCTTTGATGATACTATTTTTACTTTTTAACATAGTATATACAGCTGGTTTACTCACAAGTATGCCTTAAAGCCATCAAAGAACATTTAGTGATTGATACAGGAGGTTAACAATGGGTGGAAATGCTTGTTGTATCAGGAATTCAGCTTGTCATATCTCAAGCAAGTCTAATAACTGACTGACAAAGTGGCTAGGTCAGTAAAGGATAAGCAGATCCTAGTCAATATATGGTTGATGCAATAGTCATTGTTAGAAAGACGCTTAGTGAAGCTGAAGTTTCAGGAATGTGATTTTGAGTAACTGAATGTTGACTTCTGCCCCTTCAGTTGTTAAGAGAGGGTGATACACTGAGACTTCCTAAATGACTGCATAATGTGCACTTTTACCCAAAATATTATCTCTCCTTGTTGGTGAGGACAAGGTCCAGCATAGCACCTTTTCTTGTGGGTTCCTTTTCTGCTTGAAGGGGTTATCAATCAGTACACTTTAGAAACCTCCTAGATTGCTGATGCTTTGCTGTGTTGTCCTTCAACAGATGTCAGGGTGGTTGAAATCTCCTATGAGAACCAGGGATCATAAATGGAGGGCTTATCCTATCTGTTTGTAGAGGGCTTCATCCACTCTGTCTTCTTGGGCAGGTGGCCTGTAGCAGACTCTCACTATCATCACTTTCTCTTCCCTTCCGTTTAATCCTCACTCTCTGTCACCACTTCTTCTATCCCCAGATGATACTTCATGTACTCCAGTCGATCTTTTCATGTACAGGGCAACACCCACCTCTTCCTGTCTTCCCTGCCTTCTTCCCCACCTGTTTTTCCTGAACAGTTTATACCCTTCTCATCTTATGGTCCAGTCATTAATCCTGTGCTCCTCCTCTTTGGAGGACACATTAATCACTGATGTTACAGCTCTGTGCAGCTTCTGAACAAAACATGTTGTGCAAAAAAATATGCATTCATGTAGAGGTAGAGTGAGCCTAATTTTGAAAAACTAATTTTATGATTAAAGTAATCAAGAGCTAAATTAGTTTAACACCAAAGATAAGAGGAAGTCAATAGAAATTAAAAGAGATCTGATTGTGGACTTTGTTCAGGAAGCCTGCAAATGACTTCTCGTCTTGTATAAGAGCACAGTTTTGCCTCAGTGTTAGAATATCCTTTAGTATAGTGGACTTGTCTTATTTTTAAAAAACCTGTCACTCTCCTGTTAATGCTTTTTGATAATTTCTTACACTTTGTATGCCAGTTGAGTTTTTTATTTCATCACAAAAGGAAACTGTTCCTCTGTATTTGCTTCAGTGCAGTCAGTAGTGCATGAGGTATTTCCTGTATGGGGTGATAGTTTTATTTGTGAAATTTTTAAAAGGGTGAATGCTAACTGAAGTGTAGGGTGAGATACAGGCAGAGAAAAGATGCAAAGATAAAGTTTTGTTTGTGTTTAAAAGGAAATTTCAGTCAACAAAGGCTTTTTTTTTTCAGGGCTGCTGCCTTTAACAATGAGCAGTGCCTCTGGGTACATTTGAAATGCAGACAATTTTTCCCAAGGCCTGTAGCTTGAAATGGCAGACAAAGGCAGAGTTTTGGATAGTGTTTCTTTAGCCTTCCAGTTTTCAAGCTAAGCCTTCCTGAAATTCACTTGATCATTATGCATTGTAGCTTAAAATATGTGCCTGGAAAGAAGAACACATGGCATTGCCAAGGAGCTTCACAGGCCTATATGACTTATGTAAAATAAAGAGTGATTTTGGATTCATCCAATGAGAACTTCTTAACTGCGTTGTCCCTTCAGTGGTACTGTTGCAGGACTTCTACAATAAGGAAAGAGGGAACTCTCACCTCCACAGAAACTACCTCTTTTAAGGCACACTGTCAGGCCAAGCTGTGTCACACCCTGTTTGTGACAATAAAGCAACTGATATCTTCACCTGTTTAAGAAAAGCACAGTAACAAAGTGTGGAGATTGCTTAATATCCTTTTGTTTATTTGTTCACTTCCTTACAATGTGTCAAAAAATGGTACAAGAATCTCTGTAGCGTAAGAACATAGAAGAATGTGGTAGTATGAGAGGTATATCCAAGTAGTTGGTTTTATGCATGGTAATGCAAAATTAGCAAGTGAAATTTAAGAAGTCTTTAACTGGAGGCCTAAGACTTCACAGAGTTGTCTGCACTGAGTATGCAGACCATTACAAAATACTTTCTCACTAGGTCAGACACAGTTTGAGAAAGGAATAGGACTTCTTTTCCTTTTTCAGACATGGAGGTAAAAGAGAAGAATAGCATATGGCACAAAGATGGCCTTCAGCATTACCAAGAATTGGATCGACCCTTAAGAAAGCCAGAGTATAAAATGAGTGTTTCTGATCAGCTTAACAAAAAATGAGAACAGAGCTGCTGAGCTGGCTTTCTTTCCATAAGCTAAGTGGCTCCTAGTAGTATATTCTACAGAACTTGCAGATTGCTCCTGTAATTCATCAGATTTTCCGTCACCAGCTTCCTCATTTTTTACTGTCCCCAAAGCAACTCCCCTGTACTGAGCTGAGGTAGATGATACAATCCAGTATCCTGGTGCTTCTGTTTGCTCTCAGACTTGCTGTGTGACTTCCTTGAGAATACATGGTATGTGAAAGCAGAGCTAGAGTGCATCACCACTTGATGGCACCAAACAATTTTGAAAAGTAATTTTAAATAAATAAATAAGGACAGCAACTCAGCTTTTCTACAGTGTAGGAGGGCAGCAGCAGCAGCAGTTATGCTTGCTGTGTTAGTACAGCACTCCATAAAATGCTTTCAGCATCTGATGCAAACTTTCTCGTTCAGATTCTTCAACAGCATGAGTACTTTGGCACTGTGGTAAGTAGTGAGCAGCAGGGCCTCATGCAGAAAATCAATCAACTAAAAAGGTATTTGTAGCACACTGTGCTGGTCAGTTTGTGAGGAATGGATAGTCTCTACTTTTTTGGCTTAAAGTATTCCGTTTGCTTTGTACTGAGGGTATGCACTCAGTGTATCTGTTCTAGCTTAAAATAATTTAAAATAATTTTACAAGTAGAAAGTGGTGGTTTAATGAACATAAGTGTCTGGACTGCATAATTTGAATAGTTTTCCAAAATTAGGACAATTCTAGTAACATGGCACTGTATGGTGTTAGATTCACAGTGACATTGGTATTTCAGGAGCAGTTTGTCTTACAGATATTCCTTCTGTTGTTCTCTACAGGGACAGATGTTCTTAATCACTGACTGGCAGGATGACCGTATTGATTCTTTAGCAAGCAACATTAAAGTGTACCAACAGGGAGCTCCCCTAATACGGTTACAGATGCTTCTCCTTGTCTGTTCTGAACACGTTTTAAGAATCTTGTGCTTCCTGAGTTTTTATTAGTTCTCAGAAAAATGAGTTTCAGCAGCAGACATCTGCAAGATAACCTCCTGATCTTTTTAATACAGAAATTGCTAGTGACTTCCTTTATTTAATTCACTCTGAGTCCTCTGTTCTCTGCAATTGAAGCTTCCTTCTGTCTTTTCGTCTCTCCCTGAACATACTGCCTTGCTTAATTATATCCTGTTTTGTGGGAAAGAGAAGGAGGAAGATGTTAATACGTGTCAAAGTGACCAGCACTCTCCTCTTTTCTCTGATTCACTTTCAAATAAAAAAGTCTGCCACAATGTTTGTTTAGTTTTTCTAGGTTAGCTATTAAAAGCAGATGGCTTCTCAGTTCGTAAAATAGAGACAGCTCATCCAAGCATTTTAAGGATCAGAAAAAAATAAGGATCAATGTATACCTGTTTCCCTTCCACTTCTGAATCTCCTTCTGCCACATCATGGATTAATGGAAGTGTGTAGTGTTGAGGGATCATGTACTCATGTATGTATTATATACTTGTTGACATGGAGACAGAAAAATATTGGCACCATTCCATTGTCTTCATTCCCTGTCAACTATTTTGTAATTAATTATTAGAATTAACTAGAAAAATTCTTCTGGCTGAGAATCTGTTTCCAGTTAATTTGTATCATTCCTAGCACAGTGGTCTGAACATAAAGATCTTTCTAGTGGCACACAGTAATTATATCTGATGCACACCATGGTTGTCCGTATACACACATACTGAAATCAGGCCAAACCGTACCAAGCTCATGCAAAGTTTTTTTTTTTAAGGTGTTTTTATAACATGCCTGTGAATTTTGTGCATGTTGATTTTAGAAATTCATGACGATGAAGGATCATTTTCATCCTGTTTCTAGACCACATCACATCCCTATTAGGCCTTTTAGAATCATAGAATCACAGAATGGTTTAGGTTGGAAGGGACCTCAAGGATCATCCAGCTCCAACCCCCTGCCATAGGCAGGGACATCTCCCACTAGAGCAGGCTGCTCAAGGCCTCATCCAGCCTGGCTTTAAACGCCTCCAGGGAGGAAGCATCCACAACCCCCCTGGACAACCCATTCCAGTGTCTCACCACCCTCACTGTAAAGAACTTCCTCCTAACATCCAGTCTAAATCTCCCCTCTTCCACCTTAAACCCATTCCCCCTCGTCCTGACATTACTAGACCTTGTACATAGTCCCTCTCCAGCCTTTCTGTAGGCTCCCTTACTGCCCCAGTAATTTCTTTTTGAAACGTAGAAGCATTTCAGCATCACAGCATGCTGTGGTGTTCTTGAGGTGCAGGAGGTATTGGAGTGCTCTCTCACTGTGTTGTATTCAGAACAAATGCAGCTGTACAGAAATGTGTATATCAAACCCTTTAAAACCCTTGTCTTGTTTGTGGGATTTTCAAAGTGTTTACTTCCCTCCTGTGTAACTAATTAGTAGGAAGGATGACAATCATTGTTTCAAAAGAAAGGCTTAAATCTTTGAGAGAATGGGTGTGATTTTTATAAAGCAAGTAATTTTGTTTTCCGATTGTGAAAATATTAATTATTTAAAGATGCAACTCTAAAAGATGCTGGCAATTCTTGCGTTGGATGCTAGTGTTGTACTGTGCCTTCTCTTAAATGGCTGGTGAAACAGTCTGTTGTAATTAGATAATCGCTTCATCAAAATATGGTTAAATCCAAATGCCTGTAATTGATGCTTCCTGTAAGCATTATTGAAACACAATTTTAATGAAAGCAAATGTAAATTCTTGCTGTTCCCAGTATTTGAACTCCAGAAGGAGGAAAGTTGGAAGCAATTAAATTGTAAATGTCCATTTTGTTGCTTTAATATTGAAAATATACTTTTGTAGTTTTGTTAATTCTAATTTAATGGGAAGATTTCATATGCTGCATACAGAACAGTTATTTAAACATTGTATAGTTGTCGAGCTCTGCTTTTGGCATGGATGTCTTCTGGATTCTGAAGGCTCTGGAGGCTGTAGTACTTTTCCAAGCTTTGTCATCTGTGTAGTCCTCAGCTGTGGGATACAATACGCAGAGATTCACTGAAGGGGAAAGAAAGTTGGTGGCTGTGTTAATCTGATAAATGTTCTGGAAAGCATGCTCACCCAGATGGAAGAGGCAACCCAGCCTCTGAATGGTGCTACAGCTTGGCTTGAGGCTGCAAGCATCTGCACATGAGCCCAGCTCAGTTATCAGTGTTTTCTGCTGGAAGTGGCAGTCACTCCTGTGCTCGAGACTGAGCCCATTTTTCATGCATACATTTTGAATTGAGAAAGATTGTGTGCATCACTTCATACTGGGGTGTGAAACTCAGCCCAGGACCAAGGCCGCAGCTCCTGCCTCTGGACTCTTACTTGGTTTTTGAGTCTGCAGAAGTTAAAACTTCACATGCTTTTTGTCACCACTTCTCCAAATAAAGAGAAATGTATCTGAATAACAAGTAAAAAAGGTTGAACTTTATGTAAATTTCCAAACTGGTTGAGTACCAGAGATTGCCTGGGAAGACTGCTGAAGCCATGGCATGTTATGTCTCAGAACAGTTTAGAGAAATGTCCATTGGAAACAGTGAGGAGGTGGTGGAGGGGAAGACTCTCCAGCAGTGTTTCCTCGTGCATGAGACGTCTCACTGATGAAGCATTTCTAAAGCAAATGAAGCATACAGCAGCCCAGGGATGGCCTGTACTGAACCACAAAGTGGTTGAAGTGAGGCTTGAGTTAGAGAGGGTGGGAGATAACTGATTACACAGGCTTCAAAGGATCAGACTCAGATGTATTTTGATGTAATTCTGGTATTTGTTGATGTTGACAGTCATGGAGCAATGTTGCTCTTTGATGAGACCAGCAACAATGCAACGTTATGCAAATACAGAGCAAGGTTAGCAATTACTAGTGTTTATAGCAATCTTATTTGGCCTTCATAAATATACTAAGTTAGTATTTTATAAACTATTCCATCTTTTTGGTGGAAAAGTGGTACAATTTAATGAATGTGAGAAGTATAAAGTGTTAACGCATTTGTGAAAAGGCCAGATCCACCTTTTCTACGCATATTGAAGTGTATCCAGGTTTTGTTTTTCTTACTTGCAAGGGCTAACTGGGGCTCTTTAGAGAGCAATGTTTGCAGAGTCAAAATGCAGATAAGTTTATATCTGCAATCGTGAAAGGCAGAAGTTTTGAAACTGAGTTTGAGTACAGAATTTGTTTCTGTGTTAACAAAGAGTCATACTGTCACCTGAACCTTTTATTGTCCTTTAGATTTCGCCATAGTCCAAATAGCTGGTACTTGAGAGACTGGACCATCCACAGCTGGATCAGGCAGTGCTTAAAATATGGTGCCCAAGAAAAAGCCTTGTACACATTAAAAAACAAGGTAAGTTTTTACCAGGAAAATCCATTGATGTATTGTATCAGCTTGTTGAGACAGGTGTGACTTAACTGAAGTTCCAATTTTAGGCATGTTATGTGAACTGTGGGTCTGTGGGTTTAAGGTCAGATGTTTGCCAACTCAAAAATTAATGTTGCACTTGGATTTTAGCCAAAGCCCTTCATAGCTTTTATGTCCTCTTCTTTCCCAAGAAGCTTTTTGTTTTAAACAATGCTCGTTTCCAAAACATGCTACATTTAGGAAAGGCATGAAAACCTGATAGGCAGTGCCCGTCCTGTTCCCAAAGGCGCAGATAAAATGCCACAAATCAAGTATATAGAAAATTAGAAGATACATTACAGGAGCAATGCTAATCTCTTTCCATTGCTCGACTGTCAAATTACAACATTGTGCAATGCCATGCCTCTGACCTTTCTCATACTTGGAGAAGTACTTGGGAAGATACAACTACAGGGAGGCTGTAGCCAGGTGGGGGTTGGTCTCTTCTCCCAGGCAACGAGCAACAGAACAAGGGGCCACAGTCTCAAGTTGTGCTGGAGGAGGTATAGGCTTGATATCAGGAGGAAGTTCTTCCCAGAGAGAGTGATTTGCCATTGGAATGGGCTGCCCAGGGAGGTGGTGGTGTCACTGTCCCTGGAGCTGTCCAAGACTGGATGAGGCACTTAGTGCTATGATGTAGTTGATTGGACAGGGCTGGGTGATAGGTTGGATTGGGTGATCTTGGAGATCTCTTCCAACCTGGCTGATTCTTTGATTCTTTAATTCTATGATTTGAACAGCATGTTTTCACA
Organism: Tricholaema leucomelas; assembly: GCA_013400475.1. Taxonomy (NCBI): domain Eukaryota; kingdom Metazoa; phylum Chordata; class Aves; order Piciformes; family Lybiidae; genus Tricholaema lacrymosa; species Tricholaema leucomelas. The sequence continues at coordinate 113,476 of WAAF01002796.1, read as the reverse complement.
ATTTCTTATTCTTCAGGTTCACTATGGAATTTTCCCAGATAATTTTACATTCAATATTTTGTTGGATTGTTTTATAAAGCAGAAGAAATATGAAGGTAGGAAAATATGAACCAATTCTACATCTGTCTTTGTATGCTGTTATACCTGCAGAGCTTTTCTTTGAATTAAAAGTTTCAGCTATATTTTCTCTGAGGTCACTTTAAAACCACTCCTCCTTTCTTTAAATTAATTTTTTATATATCTAATTTCTGTTGGATTTCTATTTATTACATTATTTTGAAACATACAGTTCATAGTTTCTACTGTGATTAATCCCATTCCAAATGTAAACCTTTTTCACCAGATTTCATAAGTCTGACTTATCTGCTGATGACATAGGAGTTATTGTTGACAGAGTGTTAATCAGAATCAAAATGCATTTTAGTAGAGTTAATCTTAACTACATTTCACTATTAAAAAAGCTACATCTCTACACTGTGCACTTTTGTTTACTGGAGAGCTAACTATGCTAAATTGCCGTGTTGAGGTGTCCATTTTCCCTATTGACTGTTTAAGTGTTGGGATGAATAATTTTCTCATGTTTGATGATGTATTTAAGGTAGTAATTTCACTGCAGCCACTTGTAAAACAAGTAACTGAAAGGGACGATTGAATTGCAGGAACTTGTCTGTAGTTTGTCTCATGAAGGTCCTCATAGACTTGTTTAAGTTGTGAAAGACCTTTAACATCATTAAGTCCCACCATTATCTAGCTCTACTAACTCTGTTCTGCTAAATGGCAATTTATTACATATATTTATTTTAATTTCAGAGTCCATTTATCTGTGAATTCCTCCTTATTCCATCTACATTTCTGTTCTGTGACATGCTCAAGGCCTTTTGTTTAACAAACTATCCTTCCTAACAGGGAGTATCACTGAAACTCCCTGCGGAGCTCCTCCAGAGCACTGTTTGCTGAATACAGTGAGTGCTGTGTGTGATCTGTGACAACATTTCTTCTCCATTGTACTCTCTTGCCACCTTAAGGGCAGTGATTGTAAGCCAGTCTTCTTTGGTTTGTAAGCTAAGCACAAGAACAAAGAAGGTCATTTTTAGAGATTTAAATAAAAATGTTAATAATTAAAGGGCTGAGCAAGGAAGTGTAGAACTGAGTTTGGAAAGCTCCTGTGCTGTGGTGTCATGCTTTTCAATCCATTCTTCCTTCTCACAGTATGTTCGATTAACCCAAATGAGGAAGACACATTCTTTAACAATGCCATTAGAAGAAGTCTTTAACTTTCTTCCTAATTAATTCAAAGCATAATACAGCAATAAAGTACCAGTGAAGGTGAATGGGTATGAAAGGGAGCTGTAAATTTGCCCTTCTTGATGTATTATTGTTTTTGTATTGTTTTTCTCCATAGATGCTATGGCAGTAGTAACAGAAATTATGCTACAAGAAAGTTTTGATGAGTTATCAACACAGATTCTTTCTCTCTATGTTTTATACCAGTACCTGGCAATGAAGTCAGAATATACGGTAAGCTGACCATGCTTAAAATGGTGCACATAGCCTCTGTTCCTGAGTGTCATACAGTCAGTTGGGCATTCAATTTTGAATATATTTTATTTCCCATAAATTTACTTGAGGAAAAAAATTACTACTTTTTGGGGGTTTTTTGGTGGATTTTTTGTTTGTTTGTTTGTTTTAAGTTTCATTTTCCTTATTATTTTTGTAATGTCAGAAGAAAGGGAAGAAAAATAACTAAAAAATATGAAAGCCATCAAATAACTTATCACCCTGTTTTACTCCTTTCTCTGAAAGAGAAGGTGTGTTGGGATTTTTGGATGTAATGTATGCCCATGGAAAGGTTATTAAATGAGAGTTTAGTTCAAAGAGAGATTTATCAATTACCACAATAAACCCTGTCTCCTATTGTGTAGGAACCTGCTAAGTTAACTATTGCTTACCATTAGAAACTCATAATATTGCAGATTTGTAAGGCATTTTATCTAGGATTTTTACTCTCCCATTTGTCTTGGAGAGCATTGTTTCTAATACTTAGGGTTTCTTTAACTAAATTAAAACAAAATTTCTTACTTGTCTCTTGTCTGCAAGGATTAATCTTCACATCTTGCTTGCTTAATGCCAACATGACAGTTCAGGCCCTTGGAAGTGGCATTACTCTGCCTTTCTGTAAAGGGCTACATTAGATATCAGCAAATAGGTATCTGCCATATCTATAACTAGTCATATCCTTTTCATGTATGTGTAGCTTATGTGAAAGCTGAACGTGCAAGCAAGGGAAATGAGGACATACAACACATTTAAGGCAAGCATATTTGTATCATTTTGACTTATGTAATATGCGTTTTAAAATAACCCCATTCAAAGACAGCAGTAAGCTATGTTTTAATATGTATACATCATGCAGAATGCCATTCCACACCTTATAATGCTCACTGCCGGTTTTCTGTTTGTGATTTAAGAAGTTGGTGTAGACAGATTTATGTGATCTGCTCAGCTACTCCTGAAAATCCTATTTGCTTTTCCCAAGATGTGAGACAGGTCAACCAGAGCCCTGTTGCAAACAAGCGCTTAGAATCGTAGAATCATAGAATCAGTCAGGGTTGGAAGGGACCACAAGGATCATCTAATTCCAACCCCCCCTGACATGGGCAGGGACACCCTACCCTAGATCAGGCTGGCCAGAGCCTCATCCAGCCTGGCCTTAAATTCCTCCAGGGATGGGGCCTCAACCAGCTCCCTGGGCAACCCATTCCAGGCTCTCACCACTCTCATGCTGAACAACTTCCTCCTCACGTCCAGCCTGAACCTACCCATCTCCAGCTTTGCCCCATTTCCCCTAGTCCTGTCACTACCTGATAGCCTAAAAAGTCCTTCCCCAGCTTTTTTGTAGACCCCCTTCAGATACTGAAAGGCCACAGTAAGGTCACCTGGGAGCCTCCTCTTCTGCAGACTGAACAGCCCTAACTCTTTCAGTCTGTCCTGACAGGAGAGGTGCTCCAGCCCTCTGATCAACCTCATGGCCCTTCTCTGGACACACTCCAGCATGTCCACACCCGTCTTGTAATGGTGGCTCCAGAACTCTACACAGTACTCCACGTGGGATCTCACCAGAGCGGAGTATCACAGTATCACAGTATCATCAGGGTTGGAAGAGACTTCACAGATCATCAAGTCCAACCCTTTACCACAGAGCTCAAGGCTAGACCATGGCACCAAGTGCCATGTCCAGTCTTGCCTTGAACAGCTCCAGGAACGGCAACTGCACCACCTCCCTGGGCAGCCCATTCAGTAGCCAATGACTCTGTCAGTGATGAACTTTCTCCTCACCTCAAGCCTAAATCTCCCCTGGCGCAGCCTGAGGCTGTCCCCCCTTGTTCTGGCGCTGGCCACCTGAGAGAAGAGAGCAACCTCCCCCTGGCCACAACCACCCCTCAGGTAGTTGTAGACAGCAATAAGGTCACCCCTGAGCTGAGGCGGAGAATAACCTCCCTCCACCTGCTGGCCACACTTCTCCTGATGCAGCCCAGGATCTGGTTGGCCCTGTGGGCTGCAAGTGCACACTGCTGGTTGATGTTGAGCTTCTCATCCACCAGCACCCCCAAGTCCCTTTCCTCAGGGCTTCTTTCCAGCCACTCACTGCCCAGCCTGTATTGGTGCTTGGGATTGCCCCAACCCAGATGCAGGACCTTGCACTTGGTCTTGTTGAACCTCATGAGGTTGGCTTGTGCCCACCTCTCCAGCCTGTTCAAGTCTTTCTGGATGGCATCCCTTCCCTCCAGCATGTGTGCTGCACCACACAGCTTGGTGTCTTTAGCAAACTTGCTGAGGGTGCACTCAGTGCCACTGTCCATGTCACCGACAAAGATGTTGAATAAGACTGGTCCCAGGACTGATCTCTGATCTCCACTTGTCACTGGTCTCCACTTGGACATGGACCCATTGACAGCCACTCTTTAGGTGCGGCCAACAAGCCAGTTCTTTATCCTATCCATCTTGTGGTCCTACACTTATCTGTAGCTTAGAGTCCAGCAGTCTGATCAAATGCTTTTTAACTTCAAGTGCTGAATCTTGGGCAATGTGACTATGTTAGTCCTTAGCATGTATAGCAGTAATGATAGAGAGCTTGTGTTTTTCTGCCATTGTACATGCCCATTGAAAGCCTGACTGGTCTTCACTGTCCAAAATTACCCCCCTTGACTGCTGCAAGCCATCAGTATGATTGCTGCCTTCCATTTCAGGGGTGTTAAGTTCTCGCAGTTCCTCCAGTTCTTGCAGCCAAATGGGCTAGCTTTCAAAATAATCTAGATGGCTAAAAGCCCTGTTTTTTCCAGTTGCATCTGATTTTCCTGTAACATTCAGCCTGAGCTAAATTCATTGTGAAACAGCACTGTCTTCTTGTGCCCCATGCCTGCCTGTTAGTTGATGGCATTTTGCATCAGACAATAACATGCAAATTCTTGTAGCACTCGAGTAGAGATATAAAAAAAATACCATATCTTGAAAAAACACCTCTGAATAATACTATAATTTATACTATATGTATACTATCCTATAATGTTGTATTAATATATTCCTGTTCCTCAAACTCTTTACCAGTGGGAGTTGTTCTGCTCCTTTCACTTGAAATAAGTAGGTGTTTATTCTTGATGTTTGTGCTTCTGTGGTCATGAAAAATGTACTGTGCTGTACCATAGCAAACTAAAAATCACTCTGCTGTTGTGGTTTTAATGTGTTTACTTATTGGGTACCCTTCTTTGGACAGTCTGGCTTAGACAGCCTGTACTCCTGTGTGGAGAGAAAGCTTGGTGAGATGTATGTTTTCTTCTCACAGTGGTGTGATGGTTTGGGTGTTACCCACCCCCCCCAGTCTTATGAAATCACCCAGACTAGACTCAGCTGGCTGGAAATTAAGGAATGAAGCTTTATGTTTACATCTTAGCACAATATACAAGCAGGTATTTTTAATATATACAACTATATGCAGAAATGAGTTAAAAATTATACAGAAACACAACACTCCTCCCAGAAACCGTAGTCCCCAGGAGGGGCTACCAACCACCCTTCCACCTACTTTCCACCCCTCTACCTTATCCCAGATTTTGCCTTATGTGCAAGGTGAGTTTGGAGAATCAGCATGGGGGTTAGAAAGCAGAAGGATTAGTTACACAGAAAGCAGGTTAGGGAGAAGAGCTGCTGCATTATCGATGTTTTGTGTTCTTGTTTTTATGCATCTCAGCAAGCCTATGAGTGAAGTAGACATCACCGTTGTTTCCTTTTTACAGCTTATAATCTAATTATTCTCACCAAAATATCCCACCTAGTGTCAAACTAGCACAGGTGGAAAGTTTAGACTCAGAGCAGCCAGTAGCAGCACCTTCTCTCAGCATTTTCCTGTTCTAATGAGGGATAGTGAATCCCTTAAAAGAAAAGATTGCTCTGTTACAGAAGAAGTGTGTTGCATTGAAGCAGGTAGTAGGACAGAGACAGAGAGCTTGGTCAGTGTACATCAACACAGTCCTCTGTCCTTAAGGAAGTGCACCAACTGACCTCCATGAAGAATCTCAACCACTTACATTTACTGTCTTCTGTGTTCCTTGGCATAATGTGTACTGTTCCTCAGTACATACTGTAGATCTGAATATTATACGTATTTAATGATTCTTTATTGCTGCAAGATCTCTGATGAAAGCAAGGTATGCAGTCTGTGAGTGCTGCCATTTGATGTTTGTGTTTGTCAGAGAACACTTACTTAGCTTATGTTACTTGCAGTGGGAAGAGGAGAGAAATCTTGGGGCATCGCTAGTGCATACGGGTCTAAAGCAAACAAGCACTGTGGGTTTTAGCTCCCAGCTGTATGGCTATGCACTCCTTGGTAAGTTTACCACTCTGACAGTCATCTTTTCTCTCTTGTCTTCAGTGACTGAATTAAATTGGTATATTTGCTGTATTAAAATTTAATGAGAGAGAAGGCTATGACAAAACAAGGGAGAAATAGTGGAAGGTACAGACTAAGAGTTAAGGCTGAATGTGTTTTGTAAGCCCAGGGGGTAGTGCTGATTTGAATGGTGTGCCCTTTATCAGACAGCTTCAGAACCTACTTTAGGGCTCCCCACAGGTTTAGATTGGCAGCTGAATGAATGGGGATATTCTTAAAGAGCAGTAGGCTTGGTTTGTGTGCAGACCAGCATATGTTCAAAAAACCCAAGAGTTCATAACACAAATTTAAGGTTATAAACAGTAGACTATTTCAAGTTACTGAGCTTAAAATAATCCTAATATTCTTAAACCTCAAGAAGTTCAGAGGGCAGAGCCTGAAAACCACTATGTTTAGAATGTTTTCTAGTGACTCTAAAATGGTTTCTGTTGTGAACAGTAGATAGCAGTACCTTTGTCCTATATCTGGTAAAGAGTCTTCACTGCTTATGACATGATTTATTATTAAAGAGCAGTTAGAGTGTACCCAGAACTGGAGCAAAGGAGAATGGGGAATAAGATAAGCAATACTTGCATTTCCTCTTACCTTTAGAGGAATATAGTTCAGATAGATTGTGTCTTTCTCTACAAGATGTTTATTTACTTGAAAATAATTAATTAATGTAAAATTCACAACTGTGCACTTGTTCCACTGCATTATGTTTTATTCCAAGATTTATTGAGGGCAATAAAACATGCACTTGTTCTTAAAATGTGGCCTAAAATATGATACGTGGGGGCAGATTTTGATGTTGATGTGAATTTACTAAGACTGTAAGACAAAAAAAGAGGATTAATGGGAAAATTTCTTTGAAATTAAGATTTTCCATAGCGCTGTAGTTTGTTTTCCAGTGGACATGCTAACATGAGTAGGAGCTTTGCTGTCCCATTGCCATTCAGGTTGAAATGTTTTTTATGTCACATAGATTAAGTTGTGGATGCATTTCAAAACCATACTTCACTGTTGCCTGTAAGCAGTAGTACTTGTTCCATGACATAAACATTCAGTGGATCAAAAGCTGTTTACTGTTAAGTCACATATTCCACAGTCTTGCTGACACTATTGGAACCTACGTCTGAGACAATTAAAGATCTATGGGCACAGAGTAGCACCTCAGCTGTTTTCATTTACCCCAAGTTCATAAGCTTTGTCTGTACGTTTATTACCTTGCTTTCCCTGAGCTGTTCTCTTCCATGTAAAGAAGAGTAAGGTGTGTTTCATAGTTTTCTGATGTTACAGAGTCATAGAATCACAGAATCATTTAGAAGAGACTGTTAAGATCATCAAGTCCCACTATTAACCCAGCACAGCCGAGTCCACAACTAAACCACATCTCTAAGCAACACATTATCCCAAGTACAAATTAGACTGAGAGCCTGGATGCAGCTCTTGGAAGCTACACTGAAGTGCTGTTATTTGTTGCATTGACAACAACAAAATCAAAACGTTAAAGAGACAGTCATTACCCAATGCTGTTCAGTATCTTTATTGATGATCTGGACGAGGGGATTGAGTCCAGCATCTGTAAATTTGCAGATGGCACCAAGCTAGGAGCAGGTGTGGATCTGTTGGAGGGTAGGAGAGCCCTGCAGAGGGACCTAGACAGGCTGGATGGGTGGGCAGAGGCCAATGGGATGAGATTTAACAAGGCCAAGTGCAGGGTTCTGCATTTTGGCCACAACAACCCCAAGCAACGCTACAGGCTGGGGACAGAGTGGCTGAAGAGCAGCCAGGAGGAAAGGGACCTGGGGGTACTGGTGGATAGTAAGCTGAAGATGAGCCAGCAGTGTGCCCAGGTGGCCAAGAGGGCCAATGGCATCCTGGCCTGTATCAGGAACAGTGTGGCCAGTAGGAGGAGGGAGGTTATTCTTCCCCTCTACTCAACACTGGTCAGGACACACCTTGAGTACTGTGTCCAGTTCTGAGCTCCTCAGTTCAATAGAGATGTTGAGATACTGGAATATGTCCAGAGAAGGGCAAAGAAGCTGGTGAGGGGCCTGGAACACAAACCCTATGAGGAGAGGCTGAGGGAGCTGGGGTTGTTTAGCCTGGAGAAGAGGAGGCTTAGAAGTGACCTCATTGCTGTCTACAGGTATCTGAAGGGAGATTGTAGCCAGGTGAGGGTCAGTCTCCTCTCCCAGGCAACTAGCACCAGAACAAGGGGACACAGCCTCAAGTTGTGCCAGGGGAGGTATGGGCTTGATATTAGGAAGATGTTCTTCCCAGAGAGAGTGATTTGCCATTGGAATGGACTGCCCAGGGAGGTGGTGGAATTCAAGATGAGGCATTTAATGTCATGGTCTAGTTGATTGAGTAGAGCTGAGTGATAGGTTGGACTGGATGATCTTGGAGGTCTCTTCCAACCTGGTTGATTCTATTCTATTCTATTCTCTAAATTAGGACTTACCACATGCAAGACAATGTACATTTCCCATATTATATATTTGGCGTTTCTCTAGTAAGAGGAAAAGCCATGTTGTCAGTAGTGTTGCATATCACAGCAACAAAATTAGTGAAGGCCTTGTTGAACAAAAAGTCCTAAATCAAGAACCAGAATTTGATTTTGGCTGGTCTCCCAAGTTTCCTCATGAGGAGGTCCATCAGAAACAAGGGTACTAAGCTATATAGTTATCCAGAGCACACGCTGTAAACACCATACAGTCTGTCCATGCCACATGTGTACTTACGTGTTGTAAAGACCACAAAGGTGAGTCCAGAGTCTCAGACTTAGTGCACATATACTGCACAGTCAGCTCCTGAAGGCTAAGGAGACATTTGTCAAACATCAGACATCCTGCTCAGAGCTGCTGTTACAAATGCCATACAACCAGAAAACCTGACCACTTTTCCTCTCCTCCATCTGGAGACAATTTCTAGGCAGAGGGGAGAGGGAGTGAGGAGGAACCAGAAACAAATCTGTAGAGGCCGTGACATTAGGTAAAAAGAAGACACCTTAATAAAATAAGCTAATAGCATCTGTCAAAATTAGATTTTAGAAGAGTGTGGTGTTTCTTCTACAGAAGCGAAGACACTTGCTGTCACTTATTGAAAAACAGATTCTTGCCAAGACTTAAGTGTTGAAGTACTAACACCGAAGTATTTTTTTTTATGACAGGGAAAGTAGAGTTGAATCATGGGCTAAGAGCTGTATACCATCAAATGCCACTGATGTGGACACCTGGGTACTTGAATAGAGCCTTGCAAGTGATGGAGTATGTGGCGTCATCGTCAGGGAACAGCAAAATATGCAAAGAAGCAGTAAGTATGAGGGCTATAACCTGCTGAACAGAGAGAATTTAATCCAGCGTCCAGTGAAACCTGTGAGTGCTGTACCTTGCTAATAAGAGGTGCAGCAGTACTTCATAGGTCTTTGGAAGACAGAAGTAGTGTTTACAACAGAACCACATCTTCAGTTGATGAGCCACAGATGATATCTACTGGCATGTCCTTGGGAATGAGTGTTGTTGTCACAGATGGTTTTAAGTACTTCTCCAAAGTCTTCATCTCCTTGCAGAGACACCTAGCTCTGTGTCACAGGAAGCGCTTTGCAGTTAGGATCGGAGGGGACTTTTATGTCTCAAGCTTTGAACTCGCTCAGAGACATACTTGTTAGCAGTGAGGATGAAATATTTCATCTCATTCCTCTCTTTACTTGTTCTCCTCCTGGCACAGAATTCCATGTATCCTGTGCCTTCTGACATGGTGACCTCAGTGATAGTCTTCCAAAAATGGTACACAGTGATTTTGAGAAGAGCTGTAGTGCCTTCAGTTGGAGAGCATGTGTAGATTCGGTCCATTTGTAATGTCAGCAGTGAGGGACCTTAGGGCTTAAGAGTCCATCAGACTGAACCTGGAATCAGACATCTTAGGACTAACGTAGGAGACTGGAGGCAACTCAGAAATATCCCTGAAGAGATACTTGGCCTCCTTCAAATTTTAGGTAGCAGTATATAATAAACAGTAGTGAAAGTTTCATAAGTTTCACCAAGCTGAGGACCAAAGGTAGGCCTGAGTGATTTGTTGTTATCAAAATAATTCTTGTGCATTTTTGTGACCCCAGTGTGGAAAGAAAACAAGGAAAGTGCATTGGTCCCTATCTTTGTGATGTAAAGTAATTACAGTCTATTGCTTTGCATTGTCTGCTATTTTCTAACAAAGTGCTTATTAAGATTTTACTATTAAAATCCATACAAAATATTTTTGATCAGTATTTCCAGCTAAAATGCAGTATTTCTAAGGGTGAAGTATTAAGAGCACTGACCAGGTTAATACTGCAGTCAGTCAGCTTTCACTTAATTCAGCAGTAGATAGGATGAAAACAACTTCCATTGCCATAAATCCATTTTTCTGTAATGTCATGGACCTCTCTTGGGCAGGATTAGGTTTGCCATTATGTAAGTCTAGTAAATACTGAGAAGTACAGGCTGTGTTTGCAATCATTGTCCTTACATGCCTGCACATTCACAAAGGTAGAGAAACACAACGTTAGTTTTGTGAACTTGTCTCTTTTCCAGAGTGTAACATTATTTTCTGGATGAATACCATTATCTAAAAGAGAAGTCTTTCTTCTTAGCTGTGCATTTTTTTAGCTGTGCATTTTCAAGTAAATATTTTCAAGTTATGTGCCCAATTATTATCACTTTCAGGCTTTAAACTTTCATTCATTGCAGAGTAGAAGTGTATCTCTTTTTACCTCTGCCATTACTTTCTTAACAATATACTAGAAATAGTGATACATTGTTTAACTGTGAACAAGCAAGACAAGTTCGGCTTTTTTTCTCTGAGAAAGTCTCTAAATGAGTGTCTTTATTTCCAAGCACATAATTACTATTTCATTGCTTATTTCATCCTGTTCTGTTACTGCTAGTTTGAAGATTATATTTCAATGTCAAGAATGTTATTTGCAATAAGCTTAATTTTTATTCCTTTATCACTGTATATTTATGCTAGGAAATTTAAACTGTAAGTATGAAGGTCTCTTTTGCTTGAAGAAGGCAACACAGATTAAAAAGGTTACAGAGAGTGATTACTGATGAACATGCAGAATTAGGATTCATGGGAGGATAACAGCTCTTTGCATTTGTAAAAGCTGAACTTTAAAATGCAGGTGACCTGCATCCAATAATTCCAATTATGGAGATAATGTTATTCCCAAAACAGAAGCAGCATTTTTAGAGCAGTTTCATCTTTTGTACAGAAACAATTTACCAAGTCCTTTAGTGAAGATAATGGAATCTCATGATAGAACTGCAAATTAGGAGAGGGTAGTTTTCGTACTACCTCAAGAGACAAAAGCACAAAAAGAACAGAACTATCACAGATTTAAAAGTACACTTATGCCATTGTATTATATGGCTGCATTTCCTTTTTTTCCTGTTAAATTATCAAACTAGTGATAGGGGTGAGTGACAGGGGAGGTTTAGTTTGCATATTAGGAAACATTTCTTTACAGAAAGAATGGTCAGGCATTGGAACAAGTTACCCAGGGAGGCGGTGGAGTCACCTGTAATACTCAAGAAGTGTGTGGACGTGGTACTCTGGGACATGGTTGATGGCCATGCTAGTGTAAGTTTGATGGCTGGTCTTGATGATGTTAGAAATCTTTTCCAACCAAAACAGTTCTATGAGTGTATGATTCTTGTTACTGAACAGGTGATTTCCCTGTTTCTTTTCACTGAGATGATCAACTGGAGATTATATTGTTTGAGCATTCCACAGTAACACCATATTTAGATGTATCTGTGATTGTATGTCATGCTGTTATCATTATTACTACCGTTTAGCATTAACAGATAGGGTTGGATATCTGGCCAAGAGCTGACATTACCCCAGTGCCCAGCAGATCTGCAGATACTGAGTCATGGGGAGTTTTAACAGAGGATTATGAAGTTGTTCTGTTGCAGGCATTTAGTGTCCAAAATGAAAGGTCTCAAGTGCAGTACAAAAGCCTTCCAAGTTCCATTTCCTTTTAGAATTTGATTTTCTTTTTTATCATACACAGAATTTATCTCAAAATACATAGTTGCTCATGAAGTTGATTGTAAATGTGACAGCAGTGTGGTTTGGATTGTTGTCCCAAACCATTTATGTTAACAATGACAAACGTTAATTGTTCAGATTGATGCTCTGGAGACCATTTTGCAGTCTGCCATGGAAGCAAAACCCAGTCCAGAATCAGCTGAAGTCAAGAAGTTAGAGCAGGAGTCACTGTGTGCAGAATCAGAAGAAACAGAGCAATCTAAAGTACCGGAGTACTGTAGCCGATTCAAGGTAAGAGACTTTAATTTATCTAAGTATTCTAAGATGTAGTAGATCTCCATACTAGACTAGAAAGTGATATGTACTGGCTTATTATGGCTACTAGACTGACACCCGATTGGTGCATCAGGAGTCCTACCTGGCGTTTTTGAAACTGATGTCACCTTGCATTTCCTCTTCTTCGAACAGGAAGTGGCAGCCTACAAAGACATAAATGCTTAAGGCCACTTGTCTTTTGTCTGTCTGCTGGGATTTTATCTTCACTTTTCATGCATCAAAATCATAAGTCCAGTCCTGTTTGCTGAAGTGGTATGTCATTAGAGATACGTTATCTGAACTTCTGTGGGCTCTTGATCATTGAAATAAATTGCAGTAGGCATGAAAGCATCCTGAATTTATTGTCCATTCGTGTATGTTATGATTAAGTTGTAATGTTGCATCCTATACTTTCAGTCTGGGTAGTTAAGTATGACCTCCATTTTATGTTTAGGTCATCATGCTGATAATGATGTGAAACACAAGCAGTTGTTTGTGAGGGCACAGGGTTATACCTGTGATCATCTCATCATCACCTGATCATGTCATAGCCATATAATGAGTTCATTTTATTGTATCATCATTGATTTGTGCTATGGTAAAAAAAACAAAAACAAAATGTGATTTATAGTTCCAGGGGAAGTACTTTTTCTGTAGCCCTTTAGTTTCTATTGCTGCTGTCAACCTTGGACAGAGACTGTTGTTCTCAAAAAGAAATTTCAAAAGTTAAAAGATTGGTATCCCATGATTTCACCTCACATACACACACACACTTTTCCCTTCTTTAACTTTATTTACCTGAGTAGGTTATTCATCACTAAACTTTGGATACTAAACTTAGTTTGGTGGCACTTATAATTAAAATATTTGAGAATCAGTGAGTGCTCAGAATGTGGTAAGCCACCGAGTTCTCAGTGATTTACAGTGAATTAGGTAAACAGAAATGCCCTTTGAAGGAGAGTGTGTGACATTTTTATGAGTCATAGCCCTGAATAAAATAATGGGGAGTGCTCAAAATATGGCCTAAATGTAAAACTGGGGGGAAACTAGTGCCAAGAAGGTAGTTTTCCTCTCACCTCAGCTTTTTACAAGTTCTATAATTATCTCCAGCATAGGCATTCCCTGTTGTGGCAGTGAATGCCTTCACTTTGAAGCAACAAGCTGGCAGCCCAATGCTTAGCTCTAAGCTCTCATCAGTAAGGTCTGACTATAAAAAAGAAGTGTGAAGTCTAAACCTCAATTAGTAATTTTTATGTAAATAAGCCATGATTTTTGATTGTCTGGATGAGAAAATGAGATTGAAATTCAAAATGCCATTTCATTTAAGCCTGAAAGCTCTCACACCCTTCTCTGAAATACATTAGGCCAGCACCATCCATCTATCCCAGCTGAACTAAACAGCTATGGGCATAGTTCACAGGCCAGAGAAAGTCACTAGAAGTCCACGTCCAAGGGAAGGTGGCTGCTCTGAAGCAGCCTGGTGATTTGCACTTCAGCTGCTGAAAATACTTCAGTGGCGTTTTGTGTGGTCCTGCATTAGCCAGCAAATCCCAGCCTTCTGCTTGAGCTCAAACCAGTTACTTGTCTCCTGCTTATCCATTTATCTTTCACAAGTCATGCACCTGGGTATGCAAGGAAATTCTGCTCCAGATATACAGTTCCTGCCTAGATCTGTAGCTTGTTCTGAATGGCTTTTATTTGCATACTTGGATTCTGCATCTCATACCAACTTCAGAACAGCCATTTGTAAAGGTACCTAAAAGAAATGACAACAGCCTAACCAGTAAGGTGTGTAAGAGGAAGCTTGTCCTTCACTTCCACTAAAACAAACAGAACCTTAGGGTATTTGGTTCTTTGCAGATAAACCCTTTAGAGCTGTAATTTAGATTCCCTGTCCGATGCTGTCATTTGTGTTGTGATTACCTGTTTTCAGATCTTGTATGTTGAGGCTTACTACTCAGTACAGTGTTCCTCAGGCAGTTCCTTCCATCTGTGTCAGTGATCAGTGGACAGGCATTTAATCACATAAATACTGGGAACACCCTCCCTAAAAGCAGTGCTTCTTCCCTAATTGTCTGTATGCTTGGAGAATACTGACAGAATTCAATGATGGAGACAATAACATGCTGTTTTGGTAACTGCAGGGCATAGAACTTGTTGCTTTCCTAAGTTAGTTTCATTAATGTATCATAGCAGATCAGGGAAGATTCTGGTAGTTGTACCAGTAGTTTCTTAGGAGAAAAGAAGAGAGGTACTGTTCTTTTTCAATTTGTTGCCTATCTGTAGTTCAGTTTCATGTTGCTCAGTACATAAAACCCCTTTCCATCACATTCTTGGTAGTGGTTAGTAAGGAGAATTGCAGGATCTAAGCCAGTTATGTTTAACCTGTAATACGTAATCTGAACATCAGTAGGGTCATCAGGTTCCTTCCCCAGACCCCAAAGGCTGTGCAGCCTCTTCCTGTTTCTTACTGATGCATTTTATATGTAAGTGACATCTCAAAGCACAGACATGTACACCTAAATACTAAGAGTTTGATTTAGTGTATTAGCTTCAAAGCCATTGGTTCTGTTTTCTTTCTGTATCATAAACCCAAAAAACATACATAGCCACATACCCAGGCCCTCAGATCTCTATGCCTAGAATTTTGAGAAGTCTTTAATCTGCTCTTGGGCCAGTTCAAGCCTTCAAGAGTCAGGCAAAACACAACAAAGACTGCAGTTTGCTGAGGCAGAGAGAAGCGGAGCAGCTCAGAGGGGAAAAAGAACAAGGCAAAACTTCAAGAAAGAAACTGAGGGGTAGTGATACTTTTGCCAGATTTTTGCCACCTTGGGCTAACATTAGATGAACACTGCAGGCCACTGAGAACAGAAGTCTGGATAGCTGCATGGCCCTAGAACTGCTGGTTTGTTTGGGGGTGAATGAGCCCCACATCTTTCCACGATCCTGCAGTGCAAAACAACAGGTTGTATTCAGGGGTCACAGAATCACAGAATGTTGGGGGTTGGAAGAGACCTCGAAAGATCATTGAGTCCAACCCTCTTGCCAGAGCAGGATCACCTAAACTATGTCACACAGGATGCATCCAGGTGGGTTTTGAAAGTCTCCATAAAAGGAGACTCCACAACCTCTCTGGGCAGCCTGTTTCAGTGTTCTATTACCCTCACAGTGAAAATGTTTTTCATTAGGACGTGTGCTTACTTCAAACATTTCTGCAAGTAAAACATTTTATTTAAAAGAACAATCGGGAAACTGTTACCATCTAATGAGTGAGCAAGGGGTGAAGAATTAGCCAGTGCCATGTCCCTCAGGAAACTCCTTGGTTGTGTATCTGCACTTTCTAAAAACAATTAATCAGGATGTTAGCAAGCCATGAGGCTAAACATTCCAGAAAGCCAGAAACAGTATCATTGGATGATTCATCATCTTAAATGAATTAATGAACATTTTTATGCCGCCTGAAATCCAGAAAGTATAAAGCTTAAGGAAGAAGTACTGCACAGTTTCTTATTGAAGCCCTGCTCTTAGTTTGTGTAGAATATCCCTGAAAAAACACCCATCACTTTAGCACTGCTGTATAGCCTCTGTAACCATAATCAAGCCTCAGGTCACAGTTGGGACTTCCTTAGCATGCCATTGAAAGGAAGGCATTTTGAACTGATGGGCATCTGTTGAGAAGGATGCTAATGCATGCAGTGTGAAGCGCATGGTTCATCAGTTTTGAGGTAAGACATAAACCCATTGTATTTAAATTATGTTTACTGTAGTTAACTGGTCATCTGATCTTTGTTAGTACCAGATTACTGAACCTGGAAAATAAAGACCATTTCAATGGTTAGTGGAAGTGAAACTTGATTGTTTTAATTTTGTTGCTTAAAAAAAAGCATTTCAAGAAGTGGTACTAGCTACCACAGTCAGAACACTGGGTTAAAACACTAACCTGGCCTGTGTAGCCCAACTAATAGATTCAAACAGCAATGTACTGGTTCTTACAGAAATGTGTTCTGTGGTGTTTTGTGACTGATGGGTTCTCTTTCTTACTCCCACCAAATCTCTTTTTATGACAGGAACTGTACTCTAAGCTGCATTCGCTTGGCAAGGTTGAATCTGAAAGCCTATTAACCCTGACCACCCAGCTTGTCAAGGAAAAGCTGCCAGCATGTGAAGTGGAAGACATTGCAAAACATGAACAGAAGCTAGAAGAGTGGGAGCAACAACATGCACGTCTCATTGAGAGGGAAAGAGAGATGAGAGAAAAGGCTAAAGAGGAAATGGAAGCTAGGGCGCTAGCTAAAGCATCAGCATAGTAGTGGAGCTCAAAGACTATTACAGCAGTATGCATTTCTCTGTCAGTGAACTGATGTGCTCACCGTTGTTAATCCTGCTGCAAGCGCGACTCTGTATGCTGCTATACACAAATTAAACTTCTCTCATTTTGCCTGTTTCCTGAAGTAATGCACCTGTGGTTTAGAATCCTCATCGTGTATGTGTTTTCCTCCTGCCATCAGCCAGACAGGGAGGGAGACGGAGGCAGCACAAAGAAACAAAGGCATAAGTACTTTGCCTGTGATGAAAGGTGTAGAGAGTACAATGAACAAAAGAGGAGAGAAGAATTTCAAACAAGTTGGTTCAGGACGGGTTTCTCATAGGAAGGAGTGCTTTGGCTAGTCTGAACTTCAGACACTAAGAGGATTAACACATAGTGATTGTAAAAAATCTAGGCTACTATATATGGAGTTGGAAGTCCAATTTTAGACTGTTTCAGAAACACTGTAAGAGTTTCATCCTAATGAGTTAGCGCTTACACAGGCACTCAGATGTACCTACTCTGTAAGGAGGTTAGAAATTTCTGACTTTACTAGGGCTGATCTCTATTTTTAGATAATAGAGAATCAGACACCATAACTTCAGCACACACCAAGGAGCCTTATACTGCTGTGCGGTTTTCTTTTATATTCTGGAATCTGTTTCATAGGGATTGTGACCTTACTCTTTTCTTGTCTCAGATGTGAACACAGTCCCATGCCCCATTCCTCAGACTGGTACAACGTAGCTATTCATACGCAGAGCACAAGGAAATAGCACAGGGGGAAAGGCTCATGGTGTATTGTTTGTAGGATTCATCAGCATCCATCTCTGCCTGGATTCCCTGTCACTGCTGAATTTAATGAACTACAGCCATCAGCTGCATGCAGCTTACCGTGGGGCAAGTTCTGTGACAATGGGGAGACCTTAGCAACAGCACTGCAACTTGCAGCTTCTTATGGCAACAACAGTGTTGTCTCGCTGCTTTACCACAGGGGCTGATAAACATATCCAGTTTTATCATGCACCTATCTAGTCTTGGAGTGATAAAACTCTTATCACAGACTCATTGTAAATCTAGTGAGGACATTTTCCAAATCTGTGGAGTAAACACATTTTAAGGGTAGACCTCTTGTCTGCATACACCAAGTGCGCCCTTTATTCCTAGCAAGCACACTCAGAATCTGATTACTCTTTTATATCCAAGGACTTGGCAATAAGGTCTTCACCCCAACAAAGTATCACTTCCATGACCACGTATTTCAGTTCTTCAATATCAGAACATGGATTGTACCTCCAGCGTTTCACAGTCACCCTTGTGTCCCGATTGCTTTCTTAGCTTCTCTTTACAGACGGCGCCTCTCCCTCCCAGGATGTTCTCTACACACCACAACCGTTTCAAAACTGTCCTTGCTGACATGGCCTGTAGCTGCTACAGCTGCTGATTTAACTGCTTATGAGACTCCCTTTGGCTGGGCCGCAGTGGGTACCCCCACATTTCTCCTTGCTTCTGGTTAGCAGCTGTTTCTCAGCTGCAGCAGGGGTCTGCCCGTTCCTGGCCCCACCTCCTCCCTCCCCTTCTTTTGTAGAGAAGCCAGGCTGCTGATGCTAATTGAGATGGAGTAAGCTGCCAGCTGCCATGCCCCCCACTGTCTCACACAGCGTGTTTCACTTCCCCCACAACTAACCTCCCTTTTTGTTTATTTACACTTAACATCAATAGAAGAAAGAAAAAAACAGCCTCCTCTAAGCTGTGAGTAGCCTGCTAATGAATATTTTTGCTTGTTTTACTCCAGGCATGAAAGCACTGAGCCCAGTCAAAGCCTAAACTTAGTTTAGATAGAACCTTTCTCTGCCTTTGCCTGAATCTCCCTCATAACCCCTTCTGCCCTAGGGACAGGGAGGTTACCCTGCTGGATGCTTTGCAGACAGCAAAGCATATACCTGGGCCAGATGAGGGGTACTAAACTTGAGGCCTGTGGCAGCATCCAGACTACCTGTGGCATAAGGAGCCAAAAGTTTTGCCAAGCCTTTTCATGTGTCTGTCTCTCCAGTATCAACCTGAGCAAGAAACCACTTTTGACTCTTGGACCAGCTAAGCCAGCTGCACACCAGGGCCAGCCCTTCTTCCATCCTCCTCATGGCCCACCCAAGTACTTCTCCATGATACAGCAGCATCCATCTTCTTCCCACCCCAAGTTTTGCCACTGTCTCACTCGGTAGCAGCCGGCTTCTGCAAAACTAATCTCACCTAGCAAATCCTGACATTTCCCATGTCTACTTGAACCGTCCTGAATTCCACGTCAGTCCTTGCTGCTTGTTCTTTGACTTCACCACGCTTGATCCCCTTTGAGGTCCTCTCATATGTCATTTCACAATTATTTCTTCCCCTTCTCCAAGGCTTTGTCTCTGCCTCATGCACCCTTCAGACAGAAGCATGCCCTGGCTCTGCAGACAGCAAGCAACCCAGGCTAACAGATCTTTGGGTACGCTGGGGTTTGAGGCTCCTGTACACAGCTTAGATGCAAGAGGCTGGAAACATGAATTACCAACTGGAGCTTGAGGGATTGGAGGAAGGTACTCTTCGCTTTGGTGCTTTCTCCTGCCTGCTAGCTTTGAGCAAGGTCAGCAGTAAGACAAGTGAGATGTGGTAATTTACAATGCTGGTCAAGCACATGCTCAGTGTCCTGTGGAAGACACTCTTGGACAACAAATGCAGGAGTGTAAGAAAACAACAGAATACCAACTAACTTGACTTACCTGCTTTTCTTATGCCCACTCCAGGAAAACTTAAGATAGGCTTGACTCTATTAAATCATGCTGCACACACAACCCATTTTTCAGCTTCTTGCTGAATTACTTGTAAGAAGAAGTTTGCAGAACACTTCTGTCAACACCCCGGAGTGCAGCTAGGCCCCAGGTAGTCAAAATCCCTTCTGTCTAGATGCCTGCACTTTTGCATGTCCCCCTGCAGTAGCCATCACCTGCTGTGATGCAGCCAGCCATACTGAGAAGGGGTACAGACAAGTCCTACAGCAGCTTTTAGAATTGTGGAATGGCTTCAGGTGGAGGGGATCTTAAAGATCATTTAGTTCCAACCACACTGCCATGTGGAAGGAGACCTACTCATTCATGCTGCTCAAAAAAAAGCCTCATCTAACCTGGTCTTGACCACTTCCAGGGATGAGGCATCCACAACTTCTCTGGGCAAGCCATTCCAGAGTCTCACCACTCTCATAGTAAAGAACTTCTTCCTGATATCTGATCTAAATCTACCCTGCTGTAGTTTAAAACCATTGTCCCTTGTCCTGTCACCACATATCCTTATACAAAGTCCCTCCTCCAGGCTTGTAGGCCCCTTTCAGGCTGCTGTGAGGTCTCCTTGGAGCTTTCTCTTCTCCAGCCTGAACAAATTCAAATGCCTCAGCTTGTTCTCATAGAAGAGGTGCTCCAGCCCTCTGGTCATTGTACTTGTGCCTCTCCTCTAGACCCTCTTCAGCAGTTCAGTGTGTTTCTTGTGTTCAGGGGTCCAGAGCTGGACACAGTACTTAAGGCAAGGTCTCACGGCACCAGAGTAGACGGGCAGAATTGCCTTCCTTGACCTGCTCTGCCTACTTCTTGATGCAGCCCAGAATACAGTTGGCTTTTTGAGCTGCCAGTGCGCAATGTCCACTTACGGTAAGTGTTTCATCAACCGGCACCCCCAATTTTTTTCTGCAGGGCTGCTCTCAGGCCACTCCTCACCCAGCCTGTATTTGTACTTAGGATTGCCCTGACTGAGGTGCACTTGCCCTTACTCAACTTCATGAAGTTGGCATGGCCTCATCTCTCAAGCCTGTCGAAGGCCCTCTGAACAGCATCATTTCCCTCCAGCATATTTGACAGCACCACACAGCTTGGTGTCATCCATAAACGTGCTGAGGGCACATTCAATTCCACTGTCCATGTCACTGACAAAGTGATTATTAAACAACACCAGTACTATTGCAGATTCCTGGGAGATTCCACTCCTCACAGGTCTCCATCTGGACATTGAACATCTAACTCATTCCTTATCTACTAAGTAGTTCTTCTATGAAATATATGTCCTTCCAATTTAGAGACCATGATGGACAATTTAGAGACCATGTAGGACAGTGTTGAATGCTTTGCACAAGTCCAGGAAGATTACATCAGTTGCTCTTCCCATATCCACAGATTCTGTGTCTCCATCGTAAAAAAATACCAAAATTGTGAGGCAGTTTGCCCTTGGTGAAGCTACGCAGGTTGCCATCAACTACCTCCTTGTTTGCCATGTGCATTAGTTTCTGGAGTCTTCAGGAGGAGTGCTGCATGATCTTGCCAGGCATTGAAGTGAGACCAACTGGCCTGTCCTTCCTTTCTGAAGATGTGGATTACATTTCCCCTTTTCCCGTCGGCAAGAACTTCACCAGACCACCATGACTTGTCAAATATGATGGGAAGTGGTTTTGCAACTTAATCTGCTAGTTCCCTCAAAATCTTGTTAGGTCCCTTGTGCACCTTCAGGTTCATTAGATGGTCTCAGACCTGTTCTTCTCTTACAGTGGGCCGCTTTTCATTCTCCCAGTCCTTGTCCTTGCCTTCTCCAACTTCTGTAGTGTGGTTAGAACCCTTACCATTGAAGACTGAGGAAAAAAAGTCATTGAGTACCTCAGCCTTCTCCATATCCTGTGTGACCAGATCTCCTGTCTCCACCTGGAGAGGGCTCACAGTTTCCCTATTCTTCCTTTTGCCACTGATGTACTTACAAAAGCTTTTCTTGTTAGCCTCCATGCCCCTCATCAGATTTAATTCTATCTGGGCCTTAGCTTTCCTAACCTGATCCTTGGCTACTTGGACAAATTCTTTGTATTCTTCCCAGGTTACCTGTCCCTGTTTCCACCTAATAGTGTTCAGGAGCAACACGTTCATCCACACAGGCCTCACTGTTGGAATGCATTTTCCCTGGACTTGGAGGAAGTGATCCTTGAGTACTAACCAGCTTTCTTGGGCCTGTCTTTTCTCGTTGGCTTTAGTCCACAGTTCCCTACTAAGCAGGTCCTTTAGGAGTTTGAAGTCCAGGCTAGTGAGCTTGCTATGTACCCTTCTTGTTCTAAGGATCATGAATTCAACCTTTTCATGGTCATGGTAGCTTCACATTGCCCACCAGTCCCTCCTTGTTGGTGAGAACAAGCATAGAACCTTTCCTCACTGGCTCCTCTACCACTTAGAGGAGGAAATTATTATCAGTGCACTCCAGGAACTTTCTGGACTGCTGGTGCCTTTCCATGTCATTCCTCCAATAGACATCAAGGTGGTTTAAGTCCCCCTTGAAGACTAATCATTATGAATGAGAGCTGTAGTCTTGGTCTGCTAGTGCTGAAGGAACGTAGCTGTATGTTGTTATGGAAGCAGGGAATTAATGTGGCCGAGTCAGGAATTTATAGAAAAAATAGAGTTATTTTATTTTCCCCAAAACCTGCCCCCAAAACTATATACAGATATTAATTTAGTTTTAATTAGCAGGTTCAGTTGGTTGAGAAGATCTACACGGATACCATAGGTAGACTTGACTAGTTTGGAAGTCAGAAGTTGGAAAAGACTTGAGCTATTAAATATATAGCGTTCCCCCACTATCAAGATAAGGCTGAGCCACAGTTACAGAAGAATCAGGCTTGCTTGAATGGAAGGGCGGTCTAGACCCTTATCCCTTCGGGTCTTTCAGAAGCCTCCGAGGGTCGTTAAGAGCTATAAAGCTGCATAAAGGAGGTGAGGCCGTCCAAAGCTGAGGCAGCCCTGTCCCTCAGGAGCTTGTCTTTCTGAGTGTCAGGGGCTCCTTGTGCAGAAGCTATGCAGGCGGGGGAGAACTCCAAGGCAGGAACAAACTCCAAGGCAGGAACATCCCAAGGCAGGAACCCCAAAGCAGGAAGTCCCCGCAGTATTTATACCCTTCCTAGACAAAGAGCCGAGTTACCACTGCCTAGGCGCGAAGAGCACAGCCAATCCCCAGCCAA
Source organism: Tricholaema leucomelas (assembly GCA_013400475.1). Classification (NCBI taxonomy): domain Eukaryota; kingdom Metazoa; phylum Chordata; class Aves; order Piciformes; family Lybiidae; genus Tricholaema lacrymosa; species Tricholaema leucomelas. Next base: position 90,880 of record WAAF01002796.1, on the reverse strand, counting down.
TTCCAGCGCAGGCAGGGCAGAGCGGGGAACAGGTGTTTTTGCGCCTTTTCCTCTGCCATTCAGACCACAGAGGGAGAGGAATTTTGGTGTATACAAGACTCCAGGACATATGTATATAGGCACACAACAAAACTAAGAAGGAAACATTTCTTCACAACACAAAAAAAGCTCATCCAGTCCTGTTCCCTGGTGCTCCTTGAATGTGAGCTCACAGTCCAATGACAACTTTCTTGCTAACACTCTCATGCGTTTTTGGAGTGTTGCGGCTCCTTGTTGCACTATTTCAGACAGCTGCCTCTCTGTATTTGGATGGCACTGGCAGAAAGCAAAATCTTTCATAGTAGTAACACTATCATCTCATTTTTTTCTGTCACCCCTTGTGCTCTCAGCTATGACTTAGATTAAAGCTATTGCCATTTCTTTCTTGTCAGCATGTTTCTAAACCAAAGGAATTCATAGAATCATAGTATCATAGAACTGTCAGGGCTGGAAGAGACCTCAAGGATCATCTAGCTCCAACTCCCCTGCCATGGGCAGGGACACCTCACACTAGATCAGATTACTCCATGAAAGTTTTTGAATGATTTCCCTAGTTATTACCCTGGTGTCTATGCAGCTAAAGGCAGAGGAAAGTCCCAGTGCTGCAGATTTGCATGTGCAGTCAAAGCGCTGTGTGTGCAAATGAGGTGACTACCAGCCTAAGTAGCAGCTGCCTGCACTCACACTCGCAGCGCAGTGCTGGCAGACTTGTGCGTGTTAAACAATGTTAGCAGCTTGCCTGTCTTTCCCCAGGTTCTGGGAGAGCCCTTTCTCTCAGCAGTACCAGCCAAGAGAAACAGAAATCAGTACAAATGCAAAACCTATTTTGGTATGTTGGCGTGAATTTGACGGCTGTTGGGGGGGGGGGGGGGAAAAACAGTACTCCAAAGGTGAAATCTCTTCCTTTTCATTGAAAAAACAGCTTTCCAGTTCAAATCCAGGCAGACACTAAATAGACTGCTGATTAGGCAAGAAAGTAACTCTCCCACAGGTGGCACTGGCAGAAGCACTTCCAGTGGCGTACTGAAGGTCATTATCCGTTACTCACAAGAGGAAAATTACATATTTATTCCCTTGCAGCTCAAATAAATGTTGCCTGAAGCCTTGCACAGATGGGCCCTATTTATGGTAACACCCGACCTTGCCAAGACAAGGTTACTCGATGCTCTCAGACCTAGTCAGACACTGTGTCCTTCACAGAGTGGTGGTATCAAGCCCCTTCCCACAGCTTCAAGCACCTGCTCCCTCCCCCAGTGGCCTATCCCAGCTGCTTGCCTGTTCATCCCAGGCTCTCTCATCACACTGGCACTGTGGGACCAGGGTGATGATTTACCTCAGCTGCAGATGAATGTTGACTGATGCAAGGGGCTTTCTGACCTGAGCAGCTGTCACTGTGCCACTGAGACATGCATATGACAGCACAGATTAGCAAGTGTCCATTTCCCCCCCACTTCTTCAGGAAGCTGAAATCATAGTTACTAAAGGGAATTGCACTCTTGACTTTGAAGGGTGCAAGATACACTCCACTGCGCAGCACCTGATTCTATAAGCATTGCTGCTGGTTTTGCTGGGGTTATAAAGACTTTACAGGTAATAGGGTTTTTTTGCAATTATTTTGTCAGTGAAGCTGGCAATAGATGCAGAGTCAGCTTCCACCTGCTCATGTGCAGGCAATGCTCATGTAGCAGCAGTACCGTGTCATCAGAGGCACTCTCTAAGAAGCCAAGGAGTTTTGTTGCAATGCTAAAATAAACTGACACTGAGATGTTGCTATGGCTACTACTGACGACTGTAGGACACCTCCTTTTATCTCATCCTAAGGACCATGAAAAGCTACAGTCTCCTTGCAGTCACAGAACACTGGAAATCAGTATTAAACAGTCTGCAGGTCTAGGATGCCAGAAGACAGATTCCTCATTTTACACAGATAATAAAGGTATGAGAGACTGTCATTTTCTCATGCTATCTGAAATACTTAATAAGATTGAATTTGATTGTTAATAGGAGTAGTAGAAATAAAATTTTTCCTCTTCTGTAGCTGCAGTCAAGAAAGGAGCTTTCAGATGCCAAATGAAAGCAGCATCTTAAAGCAGCAAGCCAAATGTTACAGACCAGGCTGGCCTGCCCATATTCACTGCTACCATGGGCAGTCCCATTTGTGCAAATCCAGAATTTCAGCCTGCAGCTGCAGGTGAATAATAGGGGTTGACACCTGACCTGGTCTGCTTTGCACAATCATTGTAATGCGTTTTAAGTAGCCTGATGCTACTCTGCCATCACAACTCAAAAGCCCTTGATGTAGACATGTGCATGATTATACCTGAAATACAAGATTTTTGTTGACTACCTTTATGTCTTTTTTGTTCCCCCCCGCCTCCACTTCACCATGCTTAGTCCCATTCAAGCCAAGCAAAGTGTTTCTTAATGATGTCATTAGAAGGTACAGATGAAAGCTTAGGCATTGGAGATGTAGAAAGGTCCACAAAAGTACTGCCGTTTGAGGGTGAAGCAATTCCCATAGGACCACTGCTTCTCCTGGGAGCAAGCATCCTTTGCTCCCTGCTCCCTCAGCCTTTACCTGCTTTCTTGTCACTTTCATCTCCCCAGGCTAAAAGTTGACTGTTGCTACAGCCTTGCCATGGCAAGCATTGCACTAGCAAGCAAAGCTACAAAGGCAGAAAGTATAATCTTACAGCATCCCTTTAGGAGCAGTAGAGGAAAAGACCGATGAAGTCTTCATGTTTCTGAAGTTAAAAAAATGAAACTGAGAGCAGTTTCTCCAAGTGTTCCCTTCCCTCTCACCAGGATTAGTGGGCAGCAGCAGTCAGGAAGTGTCCATGGCTGCTGGGAACAAGTTGCACACACTCTTGTTAACACCTCTTGGAACACCTTTGGAAAAGACCTCTTCCAAACCAGGGTGGGCTCGGTTTGGTGTAATTTTATTTGGTATCACCTCTGACATAGTCTCTTGAATGTTACACACTGAAAATGAGGTGTTTTTCTCATGCTACTGGATAGGAGATACGGAAGTGAAAACAAAAAGAAGCCACATCGTTGGTACCGCATGTGCCACAAAAGGTAAAAGTAATCTTCCTCATTTATCTTCCAGTTTCTAAATGGAGATCAGTTCTTGTCTAGTACTTGAATAGACATTGAACTTACGAGGAGCAAAAAAAAGGCAAATGCATTATATAGTAGCTAATCATGACTGAAGGGGAAAATTTACATATACATACACAAAGACAAGAAACACATCAACACCACTTTACCACTTTTGTATTTTATTGTGGAACTGAGTTTGTTTCCTTTACATCAAATATCCTCAATGGAAGAGGGGATATTGCACACAAATATCATAAAAGCACTACATATTACTTTCACTGGAAACTAATTTTCTACATTAGATATGACTGGATAGAATAGAAGTGATGCAGGATTATAAGACATAATACCATACACAGCTGCAGACCGACACAAACACCATTCAGAACAAGAGAGAGGAGGTGTGTGAGGTGCTTCTCAGCCAGCAACAAGACTGTATCTTTCCATAGTCTGGAAGATAATGGCTGCATGCAAATGTGTGAAAGCATATTTCAGGTTTCTTCTTTTGCAGTGGTGATTACAGCCCAGTCTTGACGAGGTAGCTCCTGCCACCTGGAGCTCCTAGCTAGTTTAATGTGGAGAAGCTGGGGTTTTAAAATAAAGGGTTTTTTATCTTTTTCTATTTTTTTTTTTCCCCTCCATATATTTTAATGCCATTGTTTTATTTTTTTTTTTTTTAAAATTTTAATTAGCAAACAGTTTTAAACCAGGTGAATAATATAATTGCGTTCTGAGAAATGCTTAACCCCTAGTTGCTTTTAGTGTTTTGTTTGTTTGGTTGGGTTGGTTTTTTTTTTTTTGTGGATTTCAATTAGTAAGTGAAAAGATGAAAGCTTACAGTTTCTGGCAAGTGTAAACATTATACTTTTTGCTTTTCTAATAAATCCAGACCAACAAAATTACTATTTCTCTCAAAACATCATTACTGAGCAAGAACCTCTGGCGACAGATGAACAAGGAGAAGCGTATGACAGAAATGTCCCAAATACACCGTAAGCACTCTTTGGAGCTGACTTGCTTGTGGTGGGAGGGATTGAAAATTCAATTAACAAATTGATTAAATCTTAGTAAATAAGTATCAGAACTATCCTAAAATGTGTAAGCTATCATAGACAGTTAAAAAACCCTAACTTTCATGTACATAGTTATCTCCATTCACCACATGTAAAGTAAGTGGGGAAAAAAAAAATCAAAAGTGATTTCTATGAGAGATGGAGTGAGAGGTCAATGAAGGCAGGCCCACCACAGGACTTTGAAAAGGCATGCAAGAGAGGCCCTGTCCAAGTTTAGGAGTGGAGTGGGATGTCCAAAGTTAATTCTTCACTGAATGAAGCAGTATAAGCGTAAAGATCATGACTGGGGATGCTGTTATGGGTAATACCATCACTTATGTGGAGTGTCTTTACACTCGGATATTGAATCTTTATAATTAATCAATAACAAACCATGCTCCTAGAAATTTATGCTGATCAACAGCACTCATCACTAATGTACATGGTACATTTTGTTGACTGTTAGACTAAACTAATTGTGTAGTACCAGGACTAGCACAGTTAGATTAGTTCCACAGGCAGGAAAGACATTAAGGGCAAGAGAAGCTAATGGAGGAGTTCATAGCTGTGTTGCACCCATGTGCCATTGCCATTTGAAACTGAATGGATGGAAAAAGGCATTACGATACCTCAGAATAGCCATACTGGGGTTGTAATGTTCTTATATCAGCAAAAAAGGTGAATGTACCTATTAAGATCAGCTGTAACAGTCTAATTATTACTTTAAAAGTAAAACAAATGCTTGAGCCATCAAAAATTTGTTTGGGGAGATTTAAGGCTTGATTCCAATATCATTTACTGTAGAACCAAATGACTGTAACATCCATGCCTGTAGTGAAATTGCTCCTGATTCCCAGGAGTAAGTGGCATAAGTGAGATTAATCTCAGGACCACTGCTGTACTTAGATTTTCTACCAAAGCAGAGATTTTTGTCAGGTGTTGTCAGAAAATCTTTTCCCACCCACTCAAAAAGTTTGAAATCTGACCCATATAAGAAAGTAGACAAAGCAGAAAGAACTGTAGAGTTAGTACAACTATTTTGCCTATTACTTTGTAGACTATGTATTACAACAGCAATTTTAAGTGAATGAATATGAGCCCAGCAAACATGCTTGTTTTCACAATACATTTCCATCTGCCTTTTGTGCCATAGTCATTCTAAGTTATTCTTAACAACTTAAAAGGTATAGCAATAAATAAAACAGCATTGCTAGAGGAACCTAAGAAAAGAGAAAACATTAAAAATAAACCAAACCCACGACTGACAAACAGTAATTCACAGCATTAAATGGGCCTCAGGAACCCATATGTAAAGGACCCTAAAGCAGTATATATGTAAAACAAAAAAATCCTCATAAAAATTAGGAGTGCAAAGATATACGTATTAAACAGAAATACCCTAACAATGTAAAACTGAAATAAATAAAACAACATGGGGTCATAGTTCACTACATTGTGAAACTTAGTACCAGCCATAATGGTGAATCCTACAGCCCAGCACATATCTCCATTCTGGAGGCTTCTACACCTTCTTTAAATTCAGATTTGCAAACCTTCTACAATTGAACTGCTGGTTTTTTGTTTGCTTGCTTGCTTGCTTGTTTGTTTGTTTTTTAAACTGGGGTAAAACTTCTGAGACTGAAAAATCCAAACTGTCTTAAAACACAGAACAGTGATGCTGTTCCACTGCAAGCAGTCTAGAGAAGGAAAGAGAATAGGAACAAGGCAAGGACAGGAAAAGAACAGTAAAAGAAAAGGCAAAGAAAGGGGAAGGAAGGGGAAGAGAAGGGAAGGGAAGGGAAGGGAAGGGAAGGGAAGGGAAGGGAAGGGAAGGGAAGGGAAGGGAAGGGAAGGGAAGGGAAGGGAAGGGAAGGGAAGGGAAGGGAAGGGAAGGGAAGGGAAGGGAAGTATTTTATCTTATTGCTTATTCTATCTCTTTTCAAGATTTTGTGCGGGTTGAGAAAGTAGGCTACACCCTTGAAGCTTTAGGCAATCGGCTTTTCAAATCCCATTTTCTGTCATCATTAATAGGTTAATTTTGCCACCAGGGTGCCCTTCCACACACCCTCATCCCCAAAAAAGTATTGGCAGTTGACTATTTTTGATAAATTTTACCTCAATATCCATTCTCACTAGAACCTTAAACAACATTATTCATTTATCTTACAAAAATGCTAAAAAAATTGCCTTCACCTGAAAAATTTTTCATTGCATTTTCCTGTAAATGAAAAATTTTGTTAAAAATTCATTTATTAAAAGTTCACATAGCACTAAAAAAAAGGTTTCTGTACATTTGTTCCCATATCCACTCTTAAATTAAACAAATAAAATAAGGTATGACAAAGGAAGGCTGAATACTGTACAGGCTCACAGGTAACCTTTTTCATCATTCTGAATGTTTCACTCAGTTTCATAACTCTGATACTGGACACCACTTCAATCTTGCTTCCACAGCACAAAAGAAGCGTTTGGAAAAAATGCTCATCTTGCCCTGCTGACCTGTCCAGGTGCATCAGTGAAGCGTTCGCAGAACTAACGTACGAAATTCGTAGCACCAAGCCATTTGACCAGTCAGGTTTCTAGTACCACACATGCACACTCACACTTCTTTACTGGTGTAACTATGATCCTACACAGATGTTTTAGAAATTTGCTGTCTTGACATTAAAAATAAGTGCATCGAGTTTCTTTGTACATTCAAGTCACTTTCTAAGGCAATTTGTCTACCGTATGTACTCCCGACCGCTTTGGTATTTTGCTTCAGTTAGCTGACAGTGGACATGGGTGTTCAAGCATGTGGACTGGTCAGTTCTGGCTGGAGTGAGTGGACTTCCACTGGGGGCATGCCTTAGACCAACAATTCTGCATGTTGAAAGAATGATTTTAGACTTCTAGATGGGGTGCAAACTACATGCACATTTGGCCTATGATTGTTATGGTATGTCAGTATGCAGAGTTCAAATTAAAGTGGAAAACTGCTGATGAGAGTTTAGGTTGTACGGCCCTTCCTAGCCACGTTCTATTAGTATTTATTTTCTAGCTAACTTAATTCTGTTAAAAAAGTATCCCCTTTAAGATAGCTCAGATTGATATAAATTCAAGACTTTATTTTCATGTGAGAGCATAAGCAGGCTGCAGTTAAGCAATACATCTATTGCCATGAGACTAATGCAGATTTAAATATTTATTACTTCCTCCTCCTACCCCTCCCTCACTTTCTCTTTGTGTTTCTTTAGAGGGCAAATGCCTCGAACTGGAAGAAGTCAGGGTTGCTAGTGCGTGGTTTCCAAACGTTCAGCAGAGATGAAACTGGATCTGTATTTTCCAGTAGTCTGAACCCTACTGTGGGAATATTGTTACTTCCCTTAGCAATCAGCAAAGACTGAAAAATATTAGTGACTTGCATCACCGTGACAAGTATAGCATTAGGCAGGTATATAGTTCAGCACTTGAAACAGATGGGTTGGATTTTTAGAAAAGGTGTTTTCAAACTGGAGAATTTCTGGAAACAGAGTTTCATCTTGCGATGCACGGTCTCATTCTTACAGCTCAATCTTGCATGCGGGAAAGGATTCATCTTGCATAACAACAGTGCTGCTGCTTGCCAAAACCATGATGTTGAGGTCTTGCTGTTTCTCATGGGTCTCTTGGTACCATTCCCTCATCACTTCTGAGTCATGGGTTGGGATTAAAGTAACCTGCAATGCAAAACAGGAGAAGTCTTAAGGAACGGACTGCAGAAAAAGCAGAAAAGAAAAAGATCTTTGTAATAAGTCCCAACCAACGAGTATGTTTCGCTCATGGAAAGAGTGGGTCTTCAGTGTAATGAATACTTGCATGAGTGGGTGGATGAAAGGAAATAATTAAACACACAGGTAAGGTAAAATGACTGCAAAGAAGTAGCTTATCGAAATAAAACCTTGGATTTGTAAGGTGCTGAGATGCAGCTTTCCAGAGAAATAGCACTGATTGCTCTTACGGCCAAATGTTTGGTACATTCATGGATCACGATGGAAAGGGATGTGAAGTTTCCAAGTACCTATGATTACCATGTAAACCATGAAACATCCCTTCCTCCCTCCCTCCCTCCCTCCCTCCCTTCCTTCCTTCCTTCCTTCCTTCCTTCCTTCCTTCCTTCCTTCCTTCCTTCCTTTTCTCTTTCTTTCTTTCTTTCTTTCTTTCTTTCTTTCTTTCTTTCTTTCTTTCTTTCTTTCTTTCTTTCTTTCTTTCTTTCTCTCTTTCTTTCTCTCTTTCTTTCTCTCTTTCTCTCTTTCTCTCTTTCTCTCTTTCTCTCTTTCTCTCTCTCTTTCTCTCTTTCTCTCTCTTTCTTTCTCCCTCTTTCTTTCTGTCTTTATTACAAAATACAAAGATTCCAAACTTGGATCATACATGGTATAGTAACAAGATGAAACAGCCTGACAGCCCTATAAACCAGCTCCCAGCTGTTTGTTTTCTTCTTTTTCCACCAACAAGAAGCCAGAAGGGCCAGAAATGGGGAAGTGGCTGACTGGAGTGTAGTTCTGTGCTTCATTCTGGTGTCGTTACAAATCACCAGTGAAACAGGGTGTCCATCCTGAGGACCCCATTTCCCAGCAGCCACCATGCACTCCAGAGATGCTCTAGCTCACCATAGATGCTTCCAGAGAAAGCTCAATTTCCAGGTAGGGATAACAGTGAAGAGCCTACCTGCATGTTACTCTCCCATTGTGCCTTGCCCTCCAGGAGGGAGTCCAGAACAGCCCTGCTTGGCTCTTCAGCTGCAGAATCATTCCCGCTCACCACATAGTATGATGACCTGACCCTCTTGAAAAACTCAACGTCAACATTCTTGCTATTGCTGTGGTTGGGAATGTACACCAGATCCAAGTACACTGGAGGTCCTGGAGGCACTGCTGTAGATTTTGCCACCTTAGTATTTCCAGGTCCTTAGAAATCAAACAACAAAAGAACATATCATGGATTGGTTAAAAATATGCATTGATTAATTAATCATAACCACTGAGTTAAGAAGCATCCAGTAACAGTATTACCCTGCCATATCTAATTACATGTTCCAGACTTAATTGCCAATGACAATTGCAGTGAGAGGAGAAACTTGAATAACTGTAACAATAAAAACTCACTACCACATAAACAAAAAAAAAAGACTGAACTCTTCTCAGTAATATCCTACTATACTCCTATTATCCAACAATTACTACACAAGGCTGTGGTTACTGAATTATCATGCAGTAAATGGTGGTTTTGTTTTCCATATGAAGAAATACAGTTCTTCAAAAGCACAATTATAAAACCTAGGGTTGCACAGGGAGCCATGATGGTATGAACCAGTCCTGAGATTTCTGGTTATCAGCAAGATACCAGAAGATACAAGAGCTGTTGACATGCTCCAGACTGCCTTACAACATCAGGTAGCTGCCACATGTGAGCGGAGAGATGGCCAAATTGAAATATGAGAGGAGAAACTTGTATAGCAGTAACCTCAGGGAACTGAGAACAAGTGTTTGTTTGTCTGCTGGATCCTTAATTGCACACACAGGTTAGCCACTTCTGACAGATAGTAGAGTGGAGCATGTTTTTGCTGCTGTACATAGGATAGAACTTGTTCTAAGGGCTTAATTGAAAAGGATTTTAAACGTATTCCAGTCAAAAACACCACCTAAAAAACATGGCACTGCTACACACTAGTTTATGATGTGAACTGAAAAATCAAGGTATTTTTAATCCAGATGATCAGCATTTATGTTCTATCAGCCTTCTCATGTTGTTACATGAAGCTTGGTAAACAATTATCTGAGCAATACATGCTATTTATGGTCACATACTATAAAGGTAGTTAAATCCATGACAGGTGTCTGGTATGTCCTGCAGTTCATCATAGGGCAATATGCTAAACAGGCATCATAATACAATCAGGTTTCCTGAATTAGAGAATTTAAACTCCAATGTATTTTTATATAT
>WAAF01002796.1:66791-79121 GCA_013400475.1 Tricholaema leucomelas | reverse complement strand
TGGCCACTGGAATGGGCTGCCCAGGGAGGTGGTGCAGTCGCCATCCCTGGACTGGCGCCCTGTTCAAGGCAGGATTGGATGTGGCACTTGGTGCCATGGTCTAGCCTTGAGCTCTGTGGTAACAGGTTGGACTTGATGATCTATGAGGTCTCTTCCAACCTTGGTGATACTATGATACTGTAATGGCTAATAGTACCTTTGCCTCCCACAATATTAACTTCCACTGATGTATGTTAAGAGAACTATGCCTACTTGTTTCTCAAAAGTGGTTTATTTTGCTGCTGATTTCACTTCACCTACCATGGCAGCACTTTTAGTTCTATCTGTTGGTTAACAGTTTAGAAATCTGTATCAAGTTGTTTTGTATTTTGTGTATATCTCAGCAAACTGACACACCAAATTCCTCAGGTTACTGAAATTAAATTAGGGAATTTTGTGCATTCAAGTGGGGCCTCTACGTGATGAATTTCTCTTTACAACTTGGACTTTGGGGATTTGCTGTAAACTACACTCTCATGCCATATAAAATCAAACTGACTTCACTATGACAGCTAAGAAAATCTTAACATTAGGGAATTGCTGTCTCTCTTTACCTGTGGTTGCAGTCTTTGCTGACTTGGATGCTGTTGTATTTGCTGCGTTCTTGGTGTCTTTATCTTTCTCTTCCATTCGAGACTTTACTTCTGGAGAAGAGAGGTTTTTGGCTGCCTTCTCCACAGACTCCTTCTTCTTTGGAGAAGCTGTTTTGGAAATTTTGTCTAAAGATTCTTTTATAGCTGGCTTTGGTGAAGCCACTTGTTTTGATTTCCCATCACTTTTCTTAACAGGAGATGATGACTTGGTTTTAGTACCCTGCTTTTTTGTCTTTGTCTTTTCTTTGAGGTCCTTCTTCAAAGGTTTACCCAGATTCTGATCAACAGGAAGAGCCTCCGGATCAACCATGGAAACATCAGGATGTCTTGGGGAAGGGCTGCGATCCTGCATCGGGACAGGTGGCGGGTCAATGCTTTTGTACGTAATTGTCTTGTCGGTGGGAATGGTTTCTGACTCATCTTCTGAGTCAATGTTAGCATCTGCAGTGATGGAAGGACATTCCTCAGTCTCCGGGGGAACATCTGAATCAGTCTGAGATGGAGCAGACTCACTCACAGAAGTGGGGGGGGTTTCATCACACTGCCGCCCTTGCTGCTTTCCCCCCGAAGGTGGCTGAGCTCCCCCGGATTGAGTTAATGGCTTCTCTTGATCTTGAGACTGTTCTTCATTAGCAAACCACTCAAGGGGGTTTGGGTTGATAAACGAGGGTGAAAGTTCCGTTTTGGGGTGTTTATACTCGCAAGAGGACACCAGGCATAAGTCAACATCTTGACGGGACTCTGCCAGTGATTTTCCTGGAGTGAAATGGGCGCTTGCTTCATAGGAATAGCTAACAGCTTCAGGTGATCTGGTGGCTCTCCTGGCTGTCTCAAACGAGTAATCCGTAGCTTCGGGTGACATGGAGGCTTTCCTAGTAGTCTCACAGGAGTAAGCCATGGCTTCTGGTGACCTGGTAGTTCTCCCAGTTGTCTCATAGTGGTAGCTAATGCCTTCTGGTGACTTAGGGGCTTTCCCTGTTGTCTCATAGGAGTAATCCATAGTATCAGGCGACCTGCTAATTTTCCTAATGCTCTCATAGGAATAATCTGTGGCCCCAGGTGACCTGGTGGTTTTCCCAGTCATCTCGTAGGAATAATCTGTGGCACCTGGTGACCTAGTGGTTTTCTGTGTCATGTCATAAGAATAGTCTGTGGCTTCAGGTGACTTCATGTTTTTCGCAATTATCTCATAGGAATAATCTGTGTCCTCAGGTGACCTGGTAGTTGTCTTGGTTGTCTCATAGGAATAATCCATGGCCTGAGGTGATCTAGTGGATTTTCCAACTGGCTCACAGGAATAGCTAATATCCTCTGGTGACTTAGAAGTTTTCTCTCTGGCCTCATAAGAATAATTAAGCTCTTCTGGAGATCTGCTGCTTTTGTCAGAATCCTCTTTTTCTGGGCTGAGTGAAGGTTCTGGACTGTGCTTTGTTAGGGTTTCCTGGTAACCAAATGCTTTGACAGAGGACACCTGCAGTGTCAATGAAGGTGTGTGACTAGCTGATACTGCTTCTGTGACTCCAGGAGGTGAATCTGGAAAACCAGGGGAGTACAGAGGAGAAGATTCCCTTGGAGTTAATGGAGATAGGTCAGACTTTGGTGACAGCTTTTCCCCTAGGCTCTGCACCTTTTCTGAGGTAAAATGTAGAGACATATCTCTGGGTGGAGCAGCACCTGAAAAAGTTTCCTCTGGCAGTGGGGAAGTTACCTGGGAGGGTGTATGAGCTGATGAAGTTGAGGATGAAGCTTCAATTTGAGAAACTGAAATAATTTCTGAAATATCTTTCTCCTGAGAGTAAGATGAATGCTCCACAGGGGAAATCTTCCGTGCAAAAGTGGGCTCCTGTATATCTGAAGGGCTATAATCTACTTCTGTTGGCCCATTTTCAGATATGTGATGTATACTAGTGCCTAACGTAGGGTATTCTGGAGATTGCCTGCTAAAGTCCATTGCTAAAGACTGCTCAGGAGACTCCTGACCAAATTCCACTGACATAGTTGACTGCTCAGGAGATCTGTGATCACGCACTGGTGTTCTTGATTTTGCAGTTTTAGGTGAGAAATCGGGTGGAGAAATTGACATGGGCCTTGGGCACTCTTCCTTAGATGGAGACATCTCTGTCTCCTGAAAAGTTGTTGGTGTTTGTACAACTGACACTGAAAGGGAGTCGTCAACTTCAGTAGAGTGGGGAGACCCAACCTCAGCATGCAAAGAAGGAGACACATCATCAGTCGTTGGTTCTGGAAATGAACTAGTTGCAACAGATGCTGTCGAGACAGAAGCTACTCCTTCTATATGGGAATAGGTGTCTTCTGCTACGACCTCATCAACAGGAGTGGCAGACTTATCAGAAACAGTGCCCTCAGAAATTGACATTTTGGTATCTTCTTTCAAGGAACCGAACTGACTGATGTCTATTTGAGTAGGTGAGAGATCACCTGCTAACTTGCGCTCATCCAAGACCAGTGAAGACTGGGAGCTGCTGGGTTCTGTGTCCTCCATTTTCCTCTCCAGGCTGAAGCTTTCCTTAATTGCCATGAACTCCATGCTTTTTTCATCTTGTTTTTCTTGGAAAAGGCCAACAGAACTGGCTTCAGAGGATGGACTCATCTGCACAGGTGATTTTTCTTTTTCAGGTTTCTCCTCAGGACTTCTGTAATCTCTATTGTGAAACTTCAAATCAGCACTCAAAAATGTATCATAAGGGGTCTCTGAACCTATCAGAGGTGGACTTCGTAGAGGTGAGAGAACCTTTTCAATAGGAGATTCTGAGTCTGGCACAGGCTCATCCATAGGGCTTATTCTGGGTTTTTCAGACTCATCTTTGACTTCACTGAATTCAAAGCTAACAGGAGCTTCTGTTGACTTTTCACTGGTTTCAGAGGGAAGCTGACTGGACTTCTCATCAGTGGGAGACTGATAATAAGGTGTGTGGCCAGCACTACCAGCAGCAGACTGAGATGGAGATGCTACTTCTAATGTTTTATCTTCAGGGCTTGCACAGTGCTCTTCAGCAACTCCTTGATGTACCTCAGGCAACGCAGCAGCAGACACAGGCTCAGATGAGACCTTGATCTCATTGGGAGTGAGTGAAAAGTTGACACTACGTTCATTCAGTGGTGTTTTGGCAACAGGTGATGGAGGGGACAAACTGTCAGCTGGACTCTTGACTGGACTATGTTTTCCGTCACCTTCTTGATGTGGCTCTTTGATTTCTAGTTTGGCAGTGCCTTGAGTGTCACTTTCCTTTTGGCGATATATATCTTGGAATGCGGATTTGCAGAATTTGTCTTCTTCTAATGAAGAAGGTGGTGAGATGGTGGAAGCTGAGGCGTTATATTCTTTACCTTCTGTGGCCTCAGTTTTGGATCCTTCAGATAATCCATTAAAAGCATCTGGAAGTGGAGAAAGTTTAGGTCGGCCAAACTCTTGAGAGTAGAGTGATGTCTCATACTTGGTGATATTCACATACTCCTGAGAAGGTGACTCACTTTCCTCATTGTTAGTTTCATCACTCATGACATCCCGGGGTGTTGACATTTCATCCATTGGAGTTGGTTCACTGGATATTTCAATGGTGGACTGTGTGTAACCTGAAGTAGCAGTGAATTCCTCAGGTTGATCTTCTCTATTTTCTTCATCAGAAACAGTGGCTTCGCTTTCTGAACCACCAGGTAATGTCTCATCATGGATGGAAGAGGCTGGTTCAACTGCTGGAGACTGAGGCTCTGAGCGCTTCGTTGGTGTAATTATGAGTAGCCCGTATTTATCTTCAACTTCTCCAACTTCTGCAGCTTTGTCTACCACAGCCATCACGTAATCCTCTTCAGCCTCTATTTTTTCAGTTTCCTCTTCATCCCTGATGTCTTCTGCTTTGTCTTCCTCATCTTCTTCAGTCTCTTCAGTTTCTGCCTTTTCTATTGCTTCTTCTCTGTCTTCCTCAGCCCGATCATCTGAGGTTTCATAGTCGGCCTTTTCAAGATACTTCTCATTTTTAATGTTAGCATCCGCTTCAGACATTTCTCCTGAGCTCTCTTCAGTTTTTCTTGGTTTCTCTACATAAGGTTTTGTAGTGTCCGGCAGTGTCTTTTCCTCTTCATCTTCAAACTGTTCTTCAGCTTCTTCTGTCTCTGCCTTCTCCTCATAATCTCCTGCTTCAGATGATTCTTCCAAACCAGTTCCCTCATCTTCAAACTTCTCATTGTCATCAACCCTGTGCTTTTCCACAGGTTCCAGTTCTTCGGGTGTCTGTTCACACTCACCCTCAGCCTCTGTGGTAGTTATGCCTTCATCGGAGGACTCAGCAGGTCCTTCGTTATCTAATTTTTCTTTTTGCACTTCAAAGGTCTCTTTCTGTACTCTACTAGTGAGTTTCAGTTCATCCTCTATAAGTGCAACTTGAGGTTTTGTTTCTTTTACTATTTCTACTTCTTCAGCTTTTAATTCCTCAAAATCCTTTGTTAAGTCCTCTGGTGAAGACATAAGGGATCTCTCTGCTTCAAGTTCCTTTCCACTTGATGTGATTTCTGCAGCTGCTACAGCTGCTAGAGTTGTGGCAGCAGCTCCAGCTGCTGCAAGGGCAGCTGGTGCTCCACTGACTTTGGTCTCCTTTTTCACAGTCTTAACTTTTCCTTTTTCCTTTGACTTTGCAGCAGGTGCTGCTTCTTTTTTAGCAGGTTCCTCTTTCTTCTGTGATTTAGGCTTTGCTGTTGATTTTTTGGCTTCAGCTGAAGGAGTAGCTGTCTTTTTAGTTTCTTTAGGAACCTTTTTGATGTCCTTTTTCACTTCCTTTTCCTCCTTTTTGATTTCCTTTTTCTCTTCTTTTTTAGCTTCTTTTTTAGCTTCCTTTGGTGGAGATTCTTTCTTTACTTCCTTCTTAGTTTCTTTCTTCTCTTCTTTTTTCACCTCCTTTTTAGCCTCTTTCTTGATCTCTTCTTTTTTGGGTTTTTCTTCTTTTTTGATGGTTGTTTTCTCCTCTTTTTTAGAGACCTCTTTCTTTGGTTTTTCTTTGTCCTCTTTTTTTTCTTCAGGTTTTGCTTTGACTTCTTTTTTCACTGGCTTCTCCTTTGACACTTTTGGCTTTACGTCCGTAGCTGTTTTTTCAGGAGTTTCAGATTTTACTAATTGTTCCTCTTTACTTGTTATGTCTTTTTCTACCACTGTAGTTTTGGTCTCCACTTTTGCTGGTTTCTCTTTTTTAAGTAAAACCTTCTCTTTGCTTTCCAGCTTCTGAGTCTTTTCTGGTGCTAGACTAGGCTTAGTAGGCTCTGGTGCTTCTTCTTTAGACTCTTTTCTGACAGGCTTGCTTGGTGGCGTCTTTGTAGCAGCAGGCTTGAGACTCTCCTTGCTGTCTGTTCGTTGTTTCAGCTTCGTTTGTTTCACAGCTGGACTGGCAATGTTCCCAGTCAGGTCTTTTTGTGTAACCAATGGTTGTTTAAGGAAGTCTAAATGTTTGAGCTTTTCAAGTCCTTCTAGAATATTATACTGAGTGCTGTTTCCAGGAAACAGAGCTCGAATTATTTTTTCTGCAGGATTAGCTGGATGCCACACAATGAGGGATGAGACAGAGGTGATGTAGGATAACGGAATGTCTAGTTCTTGCCCATTTGGTAGCAGGAATTCAGCCTTATCTTTGTTAGTACCACTCCATTGCTGCATGAAATACTGCATCTCTTTGCTGTTTTTGACAGGATTAAGCACGTACATCTCAAGTTTGCCAACTCCCATTTTCTGAAATAAAATGATGGGGTCAATTGTATTTCCTGTATTTCTAAAGAGAGGTTCTGGTTTCATAGACAATTTATTTAAATACTGGAGAGTAAAGCAAGCTTCTTCCACACTCCTTTTTATTCTAAAGTTAGGATCCAGGTTCTTCAGGTTCTCAGGTACATTAAGGAACACAACTCCTAAATCAGGTGAGATCAGATTTTTCATCCAGTCGCTGTTGGTAGTAGACCCTTGAGACTGCTCCTCTTCTAGTTCAGCTATCTTTCGCTGAAGCATGCTATTGATTCCTGGCAGGTTGTCATCTCCAATGTGAGTAAGCAGAATGGAATCTACCCTGTCTAAGTGCCGGATAAGCTTCCAAAAGCAAGATTTTCTTTCAGATCCTCCATTGATAAGCATGTTGAATCCATTCACGGCAAACAATGCAGAGTCCCCCCTTCCTCCTGGGAAAATATAACAGCAGGGTTTGGAGAGTTTCAAGAAGCCTCCTGAGGTTGGGGGTTCCAGAATGTCAAAAGGCGATGGGACTTCTACTGATTCTGACAGATACTCTGTGAATTCAGAGAGTCCTTCCATTTCAGGCAATATGGAAGCTGAGTTGAGTTTAATATTAATAAAGTCTTGAAGATTGTGTCTATCGAGGTTGGAATTTTTCCAGTCCCCTTCCTCAGGGCAGAAAAGAGTTAGGCTGGCTTTGTTGGCAGGGTGTGTGGTGCTCAGTAATTCACCAATCTAGGGTTGTAAAACAAAAACATGGGAAGATGCAGGTAAATTAAATGGCAATTAATGTTGGAACATAGTATTTCCTGATCAGATTGATAAAACCTTTTTGATTTGCTTGTGAACTGGGGACTACCGCTTCTAGAAGCTCAAGGAACCTGTCATCACAATTGGTTTACTACTGTTCTTTCTAAAATACAAAGAAAGACCATATTCCTGATTCCTAGTGCCTAAAGAAAGACAGGCTACAGTCAGCTTCCCCTGCCCTTTATAGGAGGATGGTACAAGCTTTCATATTGAGAGGGTATGAGGACTTCTGAGGTTAACACTACCAGAGCTGCCACTATCTCTGCCATTAGCTCATGAGCCTCACTGCCCTTCATCCAGAAAACTCAGCAAAACACCTAAAGGACAATACACACCCTTTTAATAGGCAGAGAGTAATTGCAGCCTAGAGGAGGCCACCATTTTCTCAAGGACAGCCACCTTCCTCTCTCTGATGGAATATATGCCACCACACTGCAGTTCTTTCTGCAGGCTGCCTCCTGAAATGCCATCACCACTCCCCAATCAGCATGACTGCCAGCAGGCAAGTTTTCCAGAACATTAACAAAAGCAAATAGCTACAACTTTTGTACCTCTGAGAGTGCAAGACACTGTGCTAAAGAAAGCAGAAGGAAGGGGGAAAGGGCAAAAAAAGGAGAAAAAAAACCCCACACCAAAAAATGTTAGTGTTAAAAATGCTCATTATTCTGATTTTAAACTCATAAACCCCTAAAGCTGAAATCCAGAATAACCCCATTAATTTTGACAGTATTTGTTATTAAATCCAGATATTCAAATACAGGCACAGAAAACAAGAGGTTTTATGCCATAGTATGAAAAGCTGTTGGTCTGTTTCAGTCAAAACTAACAAATGGTATTTGATGGGGCCAACTTAGTAGACAAACATGAAAAAGTATGACCTCCTCCAAATGACAAAGGCAAACCACATGAATTTCAGTAAGGACAAGTGCAGGGTCCTACATCTGGGGACGAATAACAGCAGGCACCAACACAGACTGGGGGCTGCCCTGCTGGAAAGTATCTCCATGGAGAAAGACCTTGGAGTGCTGGTGGACAGCAAGTTCTGCATGGGCCAGCAATGTGTCCTTGTGGCCAAGAGATCCGATGGCACCGTGGGGTCCATCAAGAAAAGCATGTCCAGCAGGTCATGCATGTCTGGACACGTTCTTCTCTCCCTCTACTGTAGTGAGACCACACTTGGACTACTGTGTCCAATTGTGGGCTACCC
Organism: Tricholaema leucomelas; assembly: GCA_013400475.1. Lineage (NCBI taxonomy): Eukaryota > Metazoa > Chordata > Aves > Piciformes > Lybiidae > Tricholaema lacrymosa > Tricholaema leucomelas. The sequence continues at coordinate 70,747 of WAAF01002796.1, read as the reverse complement.
AGTTCAGGAGAGAAAGGGATCTGCTGGAAAGAATCCTATGGAGAGCCATGAAGATGACTGGGGGACTTGAGCATCTCCCCTTCAAAGAGATACTGAGAAACCTGGGGCTGTTCAGTCTGGAGAAGAAAAGACTGCGAAGAGATCTCATCAATGTGTACAAATATCTGAGGACGGGGGAGTCAAGTGGATGGAGCCAATGCCTTTTTTGGTGGTGAGAAGCAATTAGACACGGAGCAACAGCTACAAATTGGAACACAGAAGGTTTCACCTCAGCATGGAGAGAAACTTCTTTATAGTGATGGTGACAGAGCACTAGAACAGGCTGCCCAGAATGGTTGTGGAGTCTCTTTCTCTGGAGATTTCAAAACCTGCCTGGATGCATATCTCCATGGACTACCTTAGGTAATCCTGCCTTGGCAGAGGGGTTGGACTGAATGATCTCTGGAGGTTCCTTCCAATCTCTAAAGTTCTGCAATTCTGTGATTCTCATGGTTCCTGAGATGTTTTCATCTGAGGCATTTGTTTGTTTGTTTGCTTGTTTTTAAACTTACAGTTAGGTTAAACATAGCTCGTTGCTTGTTCTATTTGGTCTCAACAAAGAAACCACCAAGTTATGCACATCTTTTCTTTAAAGAAGTAATTCAGACATAAAATGTCATTTTGAAATATGTCAGCACAGCATAATGGAAAAACCTGACAACCTTCATTGCAGGGACTCAATGGTCAGCTCAAGCTGTAAGAACAGTTTCCATAAAGATGATAGCGATTATGGTCATAGAATCACAGAATCGACTGGTTGGAAGCGACCTTCAAGATCATCCAGTCCAATCTGTCGCCCAGTCCTATCCAGTCAACTAGACCATGGCACTAAGTGCCTCATCCAGTCTTTTCCTGAACACCTCTAGGGACGGTGATTCCACTACCTCCCTGGGCAGCCCATTCCAATGGCAAATCATTCTCTCTGTCAAGAACTTCCTTCTAACATTGATCTTATAACTCACTTTGCACAACCTGAGGCTGTGTCCCCTTGTTCTGTTGCCAGTTGCCTGGGAAAAGAGACCAACTCCCATCTGGCTACAGTCTCCCTTTAGGTAGTTGTAGACAGCAAGGAGATCACTCCTGGGCCTCCTCTTCTCTAGGCTAAACAACTCCAGCTCCCTCAGCTATGTATGATTCTACATAACTTGTAAATCTTGGACCATAAACTCAAACAGCAGAAGNTATATATATATACACATATATATATATATATATAACTGATTGCACTAGCTCTCTCTTTGGGCCTCCAAGTGTCTATGTCTCACTTCCTTTCTTTATGTTGCGTAATTTACCTTCAGCATTTACCAAAAATAAAACTCAATAAAGATACAGTGGTTGTTAACACAGATAAAAATAAACCAACCAATACCCAAATATAGCAGAAAATGGTTATTTTCTATCTTTGTTTTTGCCTACTTTATTATCCAAACAACTTGACAGGAGTATAAAGGAAACTCACTCGTATGTCAGACATGGCTTTCTCTGAAAAGGAGCAAAGGATAAAACAAAGCAAAACTAAATGAAAGGAGAAAAGGCTGGAAAGGCTGAAAGGAATATTGGAGAACTATTCTTGTTTATTAGAGAACTATTCTTGTTTATTACAGAAATCAAAAAAATGGGGACAGCAGAAAAAAGAGCTCTGAAATGGATTTAGAATCTCAAGTGTACTTCTTATGCTGTGTTCCTAATCAGGACTGAAAACACAGAGTTAGGGAGAGACAAAAGTAGCAAAGATAGTTCCTCTGGACGAATAAATCCAAATGTGTTGCACACGTAAGGATACAAGTTGATTACTGACTGTTTCTCATGTAGGGCAGATTTTCTGGCTTGGTAAAAAAAAATGCAGTAAAACGCTATAGGATAATGAGTATAATAGGCCAAAGTTTGTGGTTATTCCTCTGCAGTTCATATTATATTGGATTTGTATTTCTGTTTTGTACTTCTGAATTTTTACTTTTTTCACTCCTAAAAGCTGAGATGCATAATGCAGAAAGTGTTAAGTCACTGACAGAGCAAACCAGTGAAAAGCTGGAGATATAGATTGTATTTGTTAGGAATATCAAGTTCAAGAATGCCCCAGAAAAAAAACTTGATGGATTGGCATGTCAAATGGTGACAACAAAGATCACAGAATCATAGAATAAGCCAGGTTGGAAGAGACCTCCAAGATCATCCAGTCCAACCTAGCACCCAGCCCTATCCAGTCAACTAGACCATGGCACTAAGTGCCTCATCCAGGCTTTTCCGGAACATCCCCCAGGGACGGTGACTCCACCACCTCCCTGGGCAGCCCATTCCAATGCCAATCACTCTCTCTGGCAAGAACTTCCTCCTAACATCCAGCCTGTACTTCCCCTGGCACAACTTGAGACTGTGTCCCCTTGTTCTGCTGCTGGTTGCCTGGGAGAAAAGACCAACCCCCACGATACTGACAGTTTGACTGTTTATGCCCTTTGGTAATATAGAGATGTAACCACTCTTTCTCATTAGATTCAAAGTCACTCAGGGAACAATTAAAAAAAAAAAAAAAAATCTTTGAATCTGGTTGCCTTTTCAAGCCCTGACAGACATATGTTGAGGAATTCTCAAGTTTTAAAAGTGCTACAGGTGGTGGAGGCAAACAGCAAACTAGCTGCTCAGAGGAAAAGCAAAGTTGTTTGCTACTTTTGACTACGAAAGTAAAAAGAAAAGTTTTCCTCTGCTGTTTTTGCAGAGGCAGTGGAATAGAACATTTTCAATATTCTGACATGGGAGAAGTTGAAAGGACCCCTTGTAGCTATATCATGTATGGAGCTCTGCACGCTAGCAATGGGTTTCTGAATTAGGCTTTATGAGGATCCCCCAAAAAGGGCATTTACTTATTCAGAAACAAATTCCTCGACCTTCAGGTTTGACCCAGTGAAGTAAAAAAGGCAGAGGTCAGAAACACCCACACTACACAGTCCTCATTAAACCTTAACAGGCTTATAGAATCATAGAATCGTTTAGGTTGGAAAAGACCCTTAAGAACATCGAGTCCAACTGTAAATCCAATACTGCCATGTCCATGAGGCTCACGACAACACAAGACTTCCTTCTTCTGATTGCCACTTTGGAAACCACTGACAACTTTATTTTAATAATAATTATTTTCTTACTTTTTTTTTGAGTTTGAGTTTGCTAACCACCTAAAAATTATCCCTTTAAAACTGTCTCATACACAGACTGCAGTATGCCAAATGTTATTTCCCCATGCTTTAGTAAAATCTTGTAGAAGCAGTGAGAACCCAGAGCTTCATAAACAACAGGCTGAAGGCCAGCATTTTCAAAGAGCAGTGCTGGCTGGCTGGCTAGCCTGCAGTCATCTGCAGAGAAGAGCCAAGTGAGCCTTACTCATAACCCATGGGAGTGTACCACTGCAGCATGTTTCAGAGGGTAGGAATCCAGCTCTTTTCCAATCTTACAACCATATGCTGAACAAAGAGGCTTTCAGAATAGAATCATAGAATCATAGAATCAGTCAGGGTTGGAAGGGACCACAAGGATCATCTAGTTCCAACCCCCCTGCCACGGAAAGGAACACCCTATCGTAATAGGATCAGATAGATATGGTAAGATCACACTGGAGCTAATGCAAACTTTGCTGAACTTACAAATCTCACTCCACTGACATGTTCCTACCTGCACCTGGGTCGGTGCAATCCCAGGCACAGATACAGGCTGGGTGGTGAATGGCTGGAGAGCAGCCCTGAGGAAAAGGACCTGGGGGTCTGGGTCGACGAGAAGCTCAACATGAGCAGGCAGTGTGCACATGCAGCCCAGACAGCCAACTGTGTGCTGGGCTGCATCAAGAGAAGTGTGGCCAGCAGGGAAAGGGAGGGGATTCTCCCCCTTTACTCTGCTCTCCTCAGACCCCACCTGGAGTACTGTGTGCAGTT
>WAAF01002796.1:31127-66700 GCA_013400475.1 Tricholaema leucomelas | reverse complement strand
TTTAAGGCCAGGCTGGATGAGGCCTTGAGCAACCTGCTGTAGTGGGAGGTGTCCCTGCCTATGGCAGGGGGTTGGAGCTGGATGATCCTTGAGGTCCCTTCCAACCTAAACCATTCTATGATTCTATGATTCTATGATTCTATGTTCCTAATTAATACTGGTTACTAAATTCATAGGGATCCAGATATATTGTTTATTTAAATATATACTTTATAGTACAGCCAAATTAAGTGTGACAGCTTGTTTACTATGGGTTCCTTCCCTATGGGAGCTTTCAGACACACTACATTAAACAAGACATCAAAACAACGAGCCAGTGAAACAAACAGCATCAAATACTGGTATACTTCATGCTTATCTTTTGGTATGCAAAAATCACAAGACTTAAAATTTCAATAGCCAGATTTTAAGCACTACAATAAAGAAGCCAAGCAGATAAATGGTGCAAAAAATCCACAGCTATTCCAACAGACAGCCTCTGTCTTCTTTAACATCACCTATTAGTTGGCTGCCACCAGGCAAGAATCTGATATCCAATTCAATTTGGCTACTTTGTATATGCAGCTTAGATAAACAATGTGTATGTTTTAAACACAGCTCTACCTTCTCCACTGTTAAAGGGCTCCTTGATTTTCTGTTTCTGGAAGTTGCAATTTAATGCCCAAAATCAAAATTTCATTATTTTGTTAGCCAGTTTACGTTATGTCTAAAGTAAATTAAATAAATGTTTTGAAATAAAGTCTAAAGTGAAGAATAAAAAGGCATCAGCATCAGGCAGCCTAACAACAAAGAGAAGCATTTTTAGTCTTCTAGTAACCTTTGCCATTACATAACAGCGTAAGGAGGACACTTTTCCAAACGCACCTCTTGATCTGTGAAGATCTCAATGAAGTTCTGGAAGGAGAAGGACCCTGACTGAAGAATGAGTTCTCCTGTGTTTTCAAAGCACTGTCCAGTGAGTACAAGGAGCTTGTGTCTTGCAGCATCTGTGATCATTAAGCGCACCTAGAGCAAAGGAGAGAAATACATCAACAATAGGACTGACCATGTGTTTCCGTATCCTGCTGAGAACGTTCAGTATGTCTCTTCTGATTTAAAACATTTTGCATCAGTCTCCCAGGACTGCTGAAACAAGTTACAGTGCTGTTTGCAAAAGACAATGAGGAAGGTGGAAAAGGGAGAAAAAGGAGGAACAAGAAGTGATTACAGGGAAGGTCTGATGCATAAACTAAGCTAATAACATGGAAAAAAGGTCAAAGAACAAAGCAGAATAAAATTTGAATGAACAAAAAACACTTTTGATGAACAAACAGATGTCCTGTGTATCTCTTGATGAGTTTTAATGGCACCACATCAGGACAACTTCGCTAAACTGTCCTGCGTACTACTGAGGGTCAATCGTATGCATCAGACTTGGTTTTTGGAAGGCTCTCTCCTTTCTCCTGAGTACAGCACAGCATTAACTGCCATTCAGTTGCAAAAGACCACTGGAAAGTAGCAGCCAAAAATCACACAGAGAGGTGTTACATTTAGACTGCCATTCTGCTGTAACCAAAATCATCTAGAAAGTGAAGGGGCAGTTCTGCCTCACTCTAATCATAAAGGTGAATTTTGAGTACTTAGATGTGGTCACATGCACTAGTTACATCACATTATGTCATTAAGCATGAACAATAAGTTTTAGAAGTGTGCCAATCCAAGATATCTTTCAGTATCAAAAACACTATGTCAAGTGGATGTCTGATGGCACAAATAGAATAGAATCAGCTAGGTTGGAAGAGACCTCATCCAGTCCAACCTAGCACCCAGCCCTATCCAGTCAACTAGACCATGGCACTAAGTGCCTCATCCAGTCTTTTCTTGAACACCCCCAGGGATGGTGACTCCACCACCTCCCTGGGCAGCCCATTCCAATGGCAAATCACTCTTTCTGGCAAGAACTTCCTCCTAACATCCAGCCTATACTTCCCTCGGCACAACTTGAGGCTGTGTCCCCTTGTCCTGTTGCTGGTTGTCTGGGAGAAGAGACCAACCCCCACCTGGCTACAACCTCTCTTCAGGTAGTTGTTGACAGCAATAAGGTCACTCCTGAGCCTCCTCTTCTCCAGGCTAAACAACCCCAGCTCCCTCAGCCTCTCCTCATAGGGGAGATTCTCTTTGATATAGAGGAGTAACTCTTCTGCATTTTGTAATAAATCTTAACTACTTTGCTTGTTATGTTATTGACCCTCACCATAATTCCTGTTTCTGCCCAGCTGAGATATTTACTTGTGTGCCAAAGGAAATCTATACATCTAGTACACTTCTGCTGGCTGGATTAAACTTAAATTTAAGAATAGAACAAAACCTGCATAAGATTCTGTACTGGTGAGCAGATTTTTTGCAATACTTCAAAAGTCTTACCCAACACCAAAAAAAAATTGATTCAGCCTACAGTAAGATGTGTGTTTCGAGAGCACAAATTCCTATTTAAGGAGAAATTAAGTTAAACCACAATAGTAGTGCCAGAATGAGGCTATCCATGTATTAAACTAAACGAGCAAAGTCCACCTAGAACAACTCCACATGATACTGCATCCAAGTTCCATCTCCATGGAGATGACATAATCACTTTAGCTCTCCTAGCAAGCTACTCTCATATTTTTTTGCATTGATTATTTAGCGGTCAGTTCTTTAAAGCAATTACAGCTCACATCAGTAAGGCTGAGCCAGGAAGGCTCCACCTGAATCTCTGGTGAACAATTTCTGTTTTCAGCACAAGTAGAAAAGAGGTACAAAAGAAGTTGCCAACTCTATCATATTTTGATTGTTATTTCACTAAATAAGTGACCCTGATGTTAAGCAGAAAGTTCCTTTAATTAAATGCAGGACTAGTGCTGGCCTGTCACTAACTGCACTAAATACTTATAAAATATGCAATATCCTTGCAGGATTGAGTGTATCTATTTCTACTTTTATTTTTATTTCAGAAAAAAATTTAGTAAATAAATGCTTGCAGGTTACTGGGCATAATGTGTGATACACATGGAAGACCTTCAACAGATACATAAATTATTTGTCTTGGTATGATCAAGGCTTCCTGAAGGACCACTAGAAATTCATCTCCAGATTTCAACACCACTGCAAGGTGTTGATTCTGTTCAGCTTTACCCTTAGCTGAAACCTCAAATTGTTTGAGGGAAGTGAACAGCAGGATATAGCCTCAATCAAAATGGAGATGAAGATGTACGGTGAACTGAGACAGGAGGCTAAGGAGATCAGAGGTTTCTCAGATTTATGGTACAGTTGTGGAGCATTAGAGTGATGGAGTGGGGTCTTCTGAAGAAGGAAGTAATTGTTCATGGGGGTTTCAGAAACTTGTTTTCTTTGGGAAACTATGCTCCTTCTCCCTTTGGGCCTCTTCTGGGAGGCATTTTGGTACAGAACATGACAGAAGTTTTGGCAGAACTATGCCCACACCACTACCAGTACAGCTATCATCAGCCAGAGTAGCAGAAATTTCTGCCAGTGGAATTTTTCCTTTGATTCTTGTGAATGGTTCAATTCAAGTCCCTCTTTTAGTGAAGTCCATGGAATATCACTGTCTGTCCAGATTCAATCCAGAAATCTCTTGATATATGAGACAAAGTTTTCTATTTGCCATAATGGGCAAGGCATGTCTATTCCAACCTCTGATTTAATTCTCCTGCCTCTCAGTGTGTTTTTCTGGCTTGTGTCGAGTCAGAGTATTGCTTAGCCAGCCAAGGTAAATCTCAGCTTGTAACTTCTGGCTGTGATGAGTTTGGCAAAACGAAAAGCGAAGAAAGGATTGCCTCCCACAGTCTAGTGAGAGGAAATTAACAGTAACCTAGCCAAACACATTCCAGAGCCAAAGGAGTAAAGCCAAGGTACAGAAGTCATTAACAGACCTCATATTGTAGTCTTCCATGTGGTCATTCATCAAAGCTACAATGAGCAACAGCAACAGAAACAGCATTTCCCTACTTCTGGCAGTTTCCTTGGCTCTTCCTTGCCTCCACAGACATACTTCATGGCTTTTTACTCCAAAATGAGTGTTTTAAGTGTGGCTACCCAGCTGACTGCCTTGCTCCTTACCAAGTACTTCTAATGCCTTGTAAGAGATTTCTGCTCATAGCTTTTTTTAGTGAATGAATTGCTATTAATGAAGGTGATTTGCTTATTTAAACTTCTGCAAGTTCGGAAATTTCATTTGTTCTGGGAGTCCTTCCTCCTGCTTGTCTTTAATATCACTTTACCTTGGTAACAGATTATCCACTATGCACTACAAGAAGAGCTACTTCGTTTCTCAGCAGAAATCCTACTATGTCACTGCTTTCCAGTACAGTCTAGCAATGCAATTATCACTAATTTTTTAGTCTTCAGTCTCACTACCTGAGTTTGTCGATTTTGTCTTTGAACTGCAGGCTCAGTTCTTTGACTCTGCTCTAGCGGCTTTGTGAGACATTGGCAGTCCTCTTCTGGGGCACCCTTCTAGAGTCCATTGATCATGTCGCATGATTTTTGAAGGACAAATAGATGAACCTAGAGTCATCCCCCAGAGCTGTTAATTCTTCTCAAAGACCTAAATTTATTCTAGGGCAGCTTCAAATAGTTTTTTTAATGTATAAAGTAGGCATCCAGAGCCACTAAGAAATGGATTAGCAGGGGAAATGGAGATGCGGTTTTAACACAGGGGCTTCTTATGGCTCAGATGTTTTGCCAAGAGTTTGGGAAACCAGGGGTAAAAATCAAAGGATGGCTGAAGTTTTTTCCTGGTATCTGCTCCCAAAATGTTCTTTCATCTGCTCTTAGTCTGCTAATGCTCTGAAAGAAAAGGTTGTGATTTGTCAGTCACTGAGATGGAAGGCAGTAATTGACATTTGCAAAATCACCTCAACTGCATCTGCTTTACTGCTCTTATGCTGTCCACTTAATTGAGCTTTTATGACACATCCAATGAAGTATTTCTGACTTACCTCAGTACTAACTGCTTCATCTGAGGGGTTAATCAGGACTACAGTTTCTAAGATATCACTTCTGTGGTGAAGAATCTTCTGACCTTCAAGACAGAGAGGAAAAAAGGAAAAGAAATTAAAGCCAACCAGCACGGTTTAAAACAGCAATTTTCATAACCATGTTGTGTGCCCCACTATGCGACAGCTCTGGGCACCCAGAGCAGCTATGCACTGCTCACAGCAGCTGCTGTGCTGCTCATATCTTCAGCAACACCCCTGGCATGTGGTTCTGTGGGAAAGAAAGATTGTTCCAGAAAACTCAAAGTAATGAAAATGAACTGACAATAGCATCAGTTCCTGCTCCTCCTCCCTGGCTGAAGGAGTCCCTATACTTCACCTTGGTCCACAGAGCTGGTACAAATCAGGGACTGGAGTAACTGTCCCCATCTGAGCATCTGGACCTGTATTTTCATGGATTTGTCTACACTACAGATACAGCTGAGATTATACAGTCCCATAACATGCCCCAGTGGTTTTAAACAGGCTTTTCCAGGAACTATTAGCAGCTTAGCTGCAGCAGCAGGACAGTCAGCATGGGATGCAGACTTCCCCTATAAGAAACAAAGTGAATATTTGGGCTGTATGCTGTCACTGCCCACTTTAGTTAACAAGCACAATTAGTGAGACAAGCAAAGGACCTTAAGGGTATCCCCACTGCCCACCACCACCAGCACCATCCCATATGGCATCATGTACCATGGGGCTGCTCCCAAGCAGTGACCTACACAGACCCTAGGTCCCTGGCTGCACACATGTTAGATAAGAATCCTATCAAAACACCCCTTTCAGCCTTGTGCTAATATTAACACTGGGACACTGTGAGAAATTTCCTATGGAGATCGACAGACACTTGCTGTACTGTCCTGTTTCATATTCCTCCTGCTTACAAGAATAGTAGCAAGCAATGTTAGGCAACAAGAAGAGTGAATGGCTGTGTAAATAACAGCTACTCCTGAGTTAATAACCTCTAGGCAAGTCCAGAGCTGCCTCACCACCCACTGGCTCTCATCCTTAGTTTGCCTCTCTATTTAAAAGTGATATTCATCTGACTGGGACTGAATGCCAGAAAAACACAACAGGACTCTTGACATTTTTTTTTCTTCTTATGTTAATTGGAAAGTTCTTATCAGAGTCTCTTTCTGTGAGAACTGCATTGAGATTAATTAGCAGCTGTATTGTCATTCAGAAATCCAGACTGGCAATTAGTCCAAAAAAACCCAACAGAAGAGCTGTCCCTTCCAAGCAAACTGCTCAGTGCAATATTAATCACTTAAGATAATTAATCGCACTTAAAAGGAAGTATGAGTGGCACAGAACAAGTCACCTATTTGCCAACTAAGAAAAACTCCCCTGTAAAAAGACAGAAAAATAGCAAAGCTGAGAAAGGCTGCACTGAAAGGAGCTCCGCATTCCTGAGTGGACTCGGTGGGGTGTGGGCAGCCTGGGAGGGCCAGCAGCCAGCCTTTCCCACACTGCCCTGGCCCTTCCTTGGGCAGCACCCCCATAGTGGCCTGCGTCTGTTATGCCCTCCTGTGATGCCCTCCTCCTTGCCCACTGACAGTGCAATGTGCTGCGTCTTTTGCTGTTGCTCTGGGGAAGCTCTGTGTTTGCAAGCGCAAGAGTTTGCTCGAATGATAGGAAGGAAGAGAGAAAAATGGCTTTCATGGAAAATATGAGATATGGTGGTAGTTCACTCTTGTACATGGCAGTGCATTGTGGATAACAACGTAAAAAATTATTTCTTGGCAGATATTCTTTTGGCTACACTTCTTTGAAATAAGGAGACAGGCTGCGTGTTATGAAAAGGAAGAAGAGCAAGTCTCCCTGTGCAGCATCCTGTTCCGGCATTATCCTTGTAACGCGATTCGTTTTCATAGCTCTGCTTTGTGGCCTACCAGCAATGCATATATGCAATGCTACATTCAATAAATCATCCAGATGGCTCTGTTACTCTTTCAGAAGGTGCTCTGCATCTATGGCTCTGTTACTCCTTCAGAAGGTGCTCTGCATCTGATATTTCAGTTATTCTGCAGATTTCCCTCAAATTGAGAGATCAAGCAGAGTTTACTCAATTTAATCCTTACTGTTGTTAAGGAAAACAAAAGCAATCACCACCTTTTAGCTGACACAGACATTTCTGTCTTAATAGTTGTTGACATACAGTGCACACCTTGCTTCAGGCCAGACTAAGCCTCGTATGCGATTAGACATTAACACGTTAAGCAGAGGTAGAAAAGAAATGCAGGTAGAAAAGAAATGCAGTTAGCCACACTGTGTCCACCTGACTCAAGACACCCACTTCGGACTTCACTGAAGCTCCTCCAAGAGGTTTATTTGGGTAGTTGGGAGGGATTTTTCCTGAGGAGTTGTAACTCTTGCTGACAAGCACTGATGGTCATTACTTAGATGCTATGCTCCCAATGGGTCAGACACTCAGCCCCAATGGTTTTGTGGATTCATGCACTTCAGACTGATTTCCGAAGGCAAGAATAGAGGTTTGCATTATATAAACGATGCCTGTTTAGAGCTGCATGCACGACTGACTCCTTCTTTGACTCCTCACCATTAGCAGGTGCTACTGCTTTTTACACAGGGCGGGGACGCAGAACTGGCAGGGTGAAAAGTCTTCCATCCCCTGCAAAGCTCGTTAAGTTCTCGAGTACTTGCTGTTATCAGTGACATGATCCTATGCCACCACTTGAGGGAGGGAAAAAAAAAGAAAAGAAGAAGAAAAAAAGCATTTTGGAAAACTATCCACTATTTTGTAACAGCAACGCAAGCTTGGCGCCCAGCTTGGTTCACTAAGAGGCTCAGCTAGAATGAAGCAAAGTCTCCCACGGGAACAGTTTCATCAAACAGATACGAACTACCACACTTCGGGAGCTGAAAGTAGCAATAGCATTTCACCAAGTGTCAAGAGACTGCAACAGCCACAGGTGAGGTCTGAGAGTCTGAGACTCATGTAGAAAATCTGGAGTTGCTTTAAATTTACTGGATTTTTGCACTTTGACCAAGTATTTCTGTCAGGGGAAGAAAGGAGGAAACTTCCAGGTTGCACAGAAGCGATGGGCTGGACAGTTTTTACCTGGTTATAGTTTCTGGAAAGCAAGTTGAAGTTGCATCTAAACACTTTCAAAATATGAATTGTGCTTGAAAGAAATGTAGGCATTTGCTCGTCCTTGATTTCATTAAGTAAAGCCTCAAATTAAAACCAGGTATGAAAAAAGACTCTTGGCAGCTGTTTGATTCAGAATCAGAATAGGGAAGAAAAACAGAACATGAGAACTACTTAAAGGGTGATTTCTACGAGCATGACCCCATTTCCTATGGCCATAGGATTCTATAGCTCCCCTACTAGGAAAAATACCAATGACATTTATAGGATTATTGATATGGAGGTGGTGTCAGCTCAATGCTGGAGAAGCAATTGAACTTGCACAGTTGATCTTCTCAGGCCATTCAAACAGGATGATCGATCATGGGGCCCACTTTTCATAGAATCATAGAATGGTTTAGGTTGGAAGGGACCTCAAGGATCATCCAGCTCCAACCCCCTGCCATAGGCAGGGACACCTCCCACTAGAGCAGCTTGCTCAAAGCCTCATCCAGCCTGGCCTTAAACACCTCCAGGGAGGAAGTGACTTTTAACAGTGATTAAGTTAAATTTGTGCAAACACAACATGTAAACAGCTATCGAGGGAAAGAAGTCCTTCTTCAAGCCTTGTTTAGCTGAGGATCACTACTGGCACACTTCTTACTGGGCATATCTCTGCAACACCAGCCTGTGGGGGTGCATGCTGTAGGCAGCAAGCTGCTTAAGAGAGGGGTTCCCATCAGCCTGTCTTGCCACCTGGAGTGGACATCAGCACTTACTCATATTCCCATCCACATCATTCCCACACAAGTAAACACAGAAGAAGCAGGAAAGTACACACAGAGGAAGCAGGCATATCTTTCCTAGAACAAAGGATGGAATGGGAATACCTTCTCCCTGAAGATGATTACCTCTTTGACACCTGAACTGGCATTCAAACACAACCCTTTGCCAACTTTATATACATTTTCTTTTTCATTGTAAAGAACTTTAAAGTGTCTTTTCACAATAAGAAGTCATAATTGCTGTGTTACATCAGTAACATGCTGGGTGGAATTAGCAGATAGCAGAGCCTGCACGGCTTGCCAATGAAAATTACCGCAAGTAATGACTTGACAATGAACCATCTGCATCTGTAAATGTTCAGTGCTCTGCATTTGAAAGCAACTGCAATGCCCAGGCCCCCGAGGCAGCGGCCCCTGTCTTGTGGAGGGATTTCTGGACACTGAAAAAGCCTCCAAAATGAACCATAAAGAGTACATTCCTACAGCTCCTTCTTCAGATCCCAGAAGATGTCCTTAACAGACAACCACTAAGGAAAAGACATCTTCCCAACAGGACAATGCTGCAATTGAGAAGCAGCAACATGCAACCATTTCCCCTCAACATTTCTGGGTACAGATGGCAGCAAAGGCTTGATGTGTTTTGATTCTTCCTCAGCACAATGCCTTGTTTATTGATATCCACAGATAGCAGCACATTAAAAGCTTTAGTCCTCCTGCTTTTTTTACAAGCATGGTAAGCAAGAGCTGAATGACTGAATCAGCTAAGGTTTTCATATATGTGGGTGTACGGGAGGCTTGGAAGAGAGGTAGGGCAAGAAAGAAGGTATTTTACACTCCATTCTTAAGCATACAAGCTCTAAAAGTCAAGGCATGGGCAAATCAGACGCGTTTATATTTAACTGATTTGATAAAAGAACACCTCTGGCAAAACTAAAAGTAGTAAATAGCCTGAGGAACACAACAAAGGGTCTTCACCACTAAACAAGAGGTCTGATGGAGCATCGCCTTTATGCTGCTGTACCTCTGAAAGACAATATTGGTGCCTATCAATTACTAAGAAAGCAGTAACTGTTGTTCAAGAATATCCTCAACTACATAAGTTTCAGATTTACCATCTCTGATTAGAGCTATTGGAAGGTTATCGCATCCCTCGCATATGATATTTTTTAAGCAACATATCATTCCTTCAGGAAAAAAAAGGTGAGGATTTTGTCTAGCCAATAATAATGCAACAACCCATATATTTCAAGTAACTTCAAACTGCTCATTGTTTCACCATCTTTTTGTGGTGGGGACATCAGATTTGTCCAGTTCCTAAAACTTTCACTGCCAAAATGGAAACACCGCACTGCAACAATTCTAGACCATGAAGAAAAGATCAAGATCCTCTTCTACAGCAGATAATAAATGGTCTGAATAAGTCTTGCTTAATTCATATGCAACAAACACTCCTATCCCCTTCACCTTCTCCATTGAGATGGGACGACAAGAGCACCTAAAGTTCCCAGCTGATGTAAACTGGAGAACTAAGACATGTACAGCATTAAGCAAGGTAGCAGGTTTGATAGAATTGGTAAAGAAAACTCTTCTTTTGTAAAAATCTGGAGTTATGTATCTGCAACTAAGAAGAAAATTATATGCATATTTGATGGAGAAATGGATGAATAACATCCAGGCACCGGACTACAAGAGCAGAACATCAGAAAATCCCTTCTAGGCACACTGAAAGCCCTGCAGGTGATGCTAGGGGCTGCAGAGGCAAATCAGTCAGCTCTGTAACTGACATGACAGGGAGTGCATAACTCCATTTACATCAGATTTGATGCCTCCAGAACTCAGTTTGGCCCAATTACTTACTAAATTTCAGCTGGGTGCAAGGAAGGTAACAGCAATTTCCACACACCACACCCCCCCAGTAAGAACTGTTATATGTGTACAAATATTGGAGTAGTTTACACAGTTACAGGTGAAAATAAAATCCATACATACTGGGATGCTGAGTCGGTGTGACAGCTGTGAAGATAAAGCCAGCTTTGCAAACATTGTTGAGCCTTTTGACAATGATAAAGGTTTGGAAGAGTGACACTGACTGAAAAAGTGTGACTGTTTTCCTTGCAGTTATTCAAACTTGCTTGGTTTGAACACAATGGTAAATTCAGATTAATACACAACGGTTTATTCAGATTAATATCTAATGTTACATGTTTTCTATAGAGGATTTTGAGTCATCTCTGCAAAGTTAGCTTAATATTTCTTGCATCTGATCTGCTGAAATACTGAACTGCATTGTGACTCTGCAGGAAGCATAAATCTCTGCTTTAACTTCTCCCTCTGCCTGCATAAATGGCATTCATATCCAAGTTTCATATGGTGCAGCTGCAGGCTGATGATATTAAATATTTTGTCTTCTCACACCTGACTTGCAAAAAATTATTAACTACAAGTCCTGAGAGGGAATTTCCTGCAGCTTATTGTATATTAGGGTTTTTTTTAGCTTATGTTTATTTAATGAATTAAGGCTACTTGCATATAGTTTAATTTTAGTTCTTGGGTAATTCCTTACATGTCAGGTCTCATTTTGGTTTACATTTCCAGGTCATAATAGAGCCCTGAAAGTAAACAGCTATACAGCATATTTATCTTCAAAAAAGGGGATATGTACCAAGTACCACAGGGATTTCATTATCAACTTCACTGAGACTTCAGACAGGAGTGAAATTTAAAACCTAGATTGCTGAAGACCTCGATAAAATTAGAGGCAAAGAGAATAATACACCACCTGCAAAAGCAGTGGAATCCAATGCTCCTGATAAATGGGTTCACCTTTGACTTTGCTTAACAAAAGAACACATGCAGTAGTCAGTCAACTGAAGCAATGTGTACAATGAGATCATGTGAAAGCTACTGCTATTGAACACTGAAATTTACTGCTAGCAGGAAAAAGGCAATCCACTTCTCAAGGTGAGTGACCGTCTTTAATTACTGGAATATTTCTTTGATCAGGAAGTTCCCCATACTGAAAATTTCATATTTCTGAGGGAACTATACAAAATCCTAACCAGTTATTGCAGAGATAGCATCAGCAATCTTTGCTTTCTCATTTGATCCCTAACTGTTGCTGTAGTCTCTGAACTGCCATTTATGTTCTTCCATTAACACATGTCATTTACAATCCACGTGGTGGATAAAGCTCAAACCCTACAATTATTGTCTTGGCAGCACAGTAATTTCAGTGAAGGGATGGCAAGAAAAGGACATAAATCTGAACTGGCACAGCTGGAATTACAATTTGCAGACAGGTGAGAGCAGCTTTATGGACCTGTTCCAAGAAATTATGTCTTAAAAATATTGGACAAAATACAGGATTGTATTTCGCAAGTTTGCTGATGACACCAAACTGGGAGGCTTGGCTGATACAGCTGAAGGCTGTGTGGCCATCCAGAGAGACCTGGACAGACTGGAGAGCTGGGCACAGAGGAACCAGATGAAGTTCAACAAGGACAAGTGCAAAGTCCTGCATCTGGGGAGGAATAATAAACTCCACCAGTGCAGTCTGGGAGGTGATCTGCTGGAGAGCAGCCCTGTGGAGAGGGACCTGGGGGTCCTGGTGGATAATAAGTTAACCATGGCACAGCAATGTGCCCTTGTGGCCAAGAAGGCCAATGGGATCCTGGGGTGTATTAGCAAGAGTGTGTCCACACACCTCAAGGGAGGTTCTCCTCCCCCTCTACTCTCTCCTGGGGAGACCTCATCTTGAATACTGTGTTCAGTTTTGGGCTCCCCGGTTGCAGAGGGACAGGGATTTGCTGGAGAGGGCTCAGTGGAGGGCTACAGGGATGATTAGGGGACTGGAGGGCATGGCTTATGAGGAGAGGCTGAGGGACTTTGGGCTTTTTAGTCTGGAGAAGACTGAGAGGGGATTTGATAAATGTTTTTAAGCATCTGAGGGCTAGCCGGGGAGGGGGTGGGGCAGGGGTACAGGCTCTGCTCACTTGCTCCCTGTGATAGGACAAGCAGCAACGGGTGCAAATTGCAGCACAGGAGGTTCCGCCTCAACACAAGGGGGAACTTCTTTACTGTAAGGGTCACAGAGCACTGGAATAGGCTCCCCAGAGAGGTTGTAGGGTCTCCTTCTAGGGAGACTTTCAAGGCTTGTCTGGATGTGTTCCTCTGTGATCTGTGTTAGACAGTATTGTCCTGCTCTAGCAGGGGTATTGGACTCGATGATCTCCTTGGGTCCCTTCCAATCCCTAACATCCTGTGATCCTGTGATCCTGTGATTGTTTAGAGACTACAGCAGAGAGGAGAATGGAGAAGGAGGAAGAGAAGGAGAAGTGATAGCCTGTTTATCAGAGGGACGAAGAATGTAGGCATGAGAACTTCCTTGTTCAATAGTATGAATGTAGTCAGTGTGGTTTTGAGGAACCAGCACCCAGTGTTTGACATGAGCTATCACCAACAGGAAGTCACCATCTACCTCAGGAATCACTCTTCCAACCTGAAATGAGGGGTGTTTCAGAGATAGATAGAAAACTGCTGTATTCATCAACATTAAAATCTTCATATGTACCTCTGTGTATAATCCTTCAATTGTTTTGCCCTTAAAGCCTTTATATATATAAATTGTAGAATTGCTTCGTTATTTTCAAGGCAATATGTAGCACTTACTAATGCAGCAAATAAATAAAACTTAGGATCTTTCTCAAAAATATTTACAGTTTAGAGTGCCTTTTAAAAATGTATATTAAAGGCTGGTTGGGAATATTTCAACATATTGGTTGTGTAGATTGAAACTCTAGAGACACTGTGATCTGTAAACAACGACTTTCACTATGAATTTTATCTTTAGAACACATATAGCAAGGGTGAAAGGATTTTAACCCTATAAAATAGACATAAGGAAGCAGTTTACAAGGTCATACAGAAACAGAATCCTGAATCTTTCGAAGTTAACCAGAGTGCTGCAACTACATAACCCTTTTTGTCCTGCAAGGTATATCATTATGACATGCATTAGAAAATACTGAGTACTTTAAAAGGTATGCATAATGGATTACCTTTTTCCATGGACTCCCTAAGTCCCCTTTAGCTACTTCTCAGATTCTTCCATAACCCACTTGTTTGGCCATTAAGATACTTATATTATTTCACAACAGTGTTATCATGGCAGACCTTGAAACTCTAGCTACAAATGTCAACAGAAACAAATATTCAGATTTTTTTTTCCAGGATTATCTGAGCATAAACAAAACAATTCATTATCTTTCTTTTTTTAGTTTTTGAGACAGGCAGGCTGGCAAATGTGAGATTCTCTGAAAGCAGTTGTGTTGTTATAGAACTCCATTACAAGTAATAATCTTAAAAGTTGCTAACAGTGAGTTACCAAATTAATGGCACGGATGGATACTGCAGTTACCCTATATTTTGAGGCTGTAATCATGTCATTCTCTCACATTAACCTCTCTCCTATCCTTAAATCTTAAGTGCTCAGAAAATGACAAGGGCAGCTCCACAGGACACTGCAGAACTGATCCATGGATCTAGAGCTCTAGTTTCCAACTGCATTGGCACATTGCCCTGGTACTGCAAAGAAAAGTGGCAGCCAACACACGCCAGGGTGTGGGAGACTGCAGTGATGCAGAGCTGACTCGTCAGTCCTGAAGGTCAGTGAAAGTCTGTGTCTGAGCCTGCATTTTGGACTATTAATAACCAGAGAAGAGAAAGAGAGCACCATATATCATAATTCACAGAATTGGCTAGAAGCTGAAGAGTTCTTTTGTCACACCAAGTGCTCAACATATTCACGTTACAAACAAAAGCATTTACTGGCTGCCAAAGGTGCAAAGCAATGTTTGTATCAAAAGAACAGTGCTTGGGACTTTTTCCAAAGGCTGCTTTTTAAGGGAAACAAATATCAGATTTATTTTAATGACTTCTTATAGGAAATATGGTTATGCCAATCTGCACTAAATAATACAGTGTCTGACTCAAATATAAGTGCGCTCCATAGCAAAATGCAAACGGAAGAGGTTCTCTGGTTATAAATGTCTGTGAGTGGAAACACAACAGGGAATGGAGTTCTGCTCAGAGTTTTTTCCTTTTCTGTGGTGCACTGTCCAGATGTTTCCTTGCACTTCATCTTGCACCCCCGCCATCATATGGAAAATGGAGCACAGCAGCATCAGAGAAAAGCTGATGTAAATGCAAAACATACAGCAAAGGGATAAATATTGAAATCAATATTTCAGAAAAAAGAATTTCAGAAGTCTTCTCTTCCAAGACATCTCTACCTGAATACGTTTTTAGACTTTGTCTCCCTTCTAAAAGAAGTCTGAATTTTCATCATTTCAGGAGATCTCTGTTAATGTTTTCAAATTCCCAGAGCCTACTTCCTAATGGGTTTTCAGCACTACGGCAGCTGAAGTCAAACTACAATTAAAATCCTCTGGGGCATATTACTGGTCTTGGGGTCATAACTGTGTATGCAATTTAGTTTAGGTTCATCTGCTACCTCTGCTGAAAGTTAGACAAGTTAATACAACCTTGTGTTACACTCACATTACATTCATGGAGAATTCATTCATTCCCTCAAACATATTTTCTTTGACATATATATATATTGAAGTTTCTCAATTTATACATATTTTCTATCCTTACTCCCAGTTCAAATCAGAGAAGGATTTCATTGCCTTGGCAGTCCATGAATGATAAATGACTGATCTATGTTTGCAGGGACTAATGACTGTTGCAGGGAGCTTTGTACTCTGGATTAGATGCTTAACTTCACAGTATATAAAATTATTTAAGGTTAAATCTTCCAACAGTCTAGCAATTGATAAATTTTCTTGGGAGGAGCCCCACCCTTAATATGTGCACTGTAATGTTTATTGTGTGTAAGAAAAACCCCAGGTCATTTACCTAAATAGGTCCTTAACCATAATTTACCCAGTGCTGCTCTTTAAAGAATGATGAAGTTCTTTCACAAGTAACATTTCAGCTTTATTGCTGCCCACTGAACAAACCACACAAGCTGTATTGCAGCCAAAAAGCTGTATTTTTTAATCCTTGGGTTTGCTTTTCTGTGCTTTTGAAACTTGTCATTTTGTTAAATGTATTACTACTGTCAACTAATTTCCAGCTGTGGAATATCCCTGAGCCTCTGCAACCACTGCAAAATGAAACAAGATGGTCTCCTTGTAAGCCTTTAATGAGAAGCTGAATTTAAGCTTTTCCTCTGGCAACCATCCGGCTTCCCAGCTCCATGGGACAATTTGGCCAAAGCTTTTACTTTGCTTTATATGTAGTCAGTGAAAAAAGCCACAACGATAAGCAGTGTTGCTAATCAATTAATGGATGCAAAATCACTTCTCCATTCTAGCAGTGACTGCTTCCCTGATCTGAAAGACATACCAACTGTTCTCTCTAAAGGCAGAGATATTGCTCTGCCAAGAGAGAGACTCACTTGGAAGCCTGAAAACACCTTCATATTCTGACTGCTTACTGAATGTGTGCAAGTCTCCAGTGTAATAGTTTTCTTAAAATGTAATGTGAAATCAATTACCTCTGCATGCAATTCAAGCAAGAGTTATTAATTAATTCCAGGTTTCATGGTGAAGAAAATAAGTAGGCACACCTGCAAGCTACATGTTTCAGTGGAAAGGGAACATTCTCTTTGCTTTCATTTCTAGAATTAAAACAAGCAATTAAGCAGTCCCTCAAGTCTTTGGTCTTACATTTTCTCATTACATGCTTGCTCCAGTGTAGTTGGACTACATGTTAAGACTGAAAAAGTCATTGCCAAAACCAGGGAGCGAGATAAAAAACAGCAAGTAACTTCAGAAAACACAAACCCATACAAAAGTATTATCTTGAAAATCAATGTAATATCTAAACTCTAACATTCAATAAAGCAACCACCCTAATTAGTGGTGGAAACTGTAGTATTGAAAAGCAATGTATGAAAGAGTAGTGATTGCTCCTATCCACTGACATGACACAAGAAAAAAATACCCACCAACAAAAGTGAAAGGGCTTGGAAATCAGAAATAATGAACCAGCAAGTGTGAAAACAAAAGCTGGCCCTCTAAGTGACAAAATGGGAAGACTTCAGAGGTCAGCCAAGAGTTTTTTTTCTTTACTGGCCCTGTACTTTCCCTGCACCAACTTCTCTGTGGAATACTAAGTAAAGAACTGATCTACTTCTGAAAACACTTACTTTAATCTCCAAGTGTTTGAATTGCCATTATTGATTAACTATTTGTATTCCCAGTATAGGGAAGAAGCAGATATGGGTAGAAACGTTTGAGGAAGCCTCTTAGCTGAGAAGCAGAGGACTAATATTGCTGACCTTTAATAAGAGGATCCGTTCTGTTTGCCATAGCATGCTCTCACAGGAGAGCACAGAACTCAGAGCTAGTGAAGTAGTTTCCTCCTGCATATGTGAGAACAGCTGCAGAGAACACTATCAATTCTAAGTACATAAATGTCCACTGAATTCCCAGGAGGTGCACTGCAGTGCTCTGTACGCAACAAAATTAGTTGCTTTAAAATGAAAGAGCAAAACCTCATCCTGTCACAGAAAAGAAAAACCTCTAATTAAATAAGTGCTCTGCCTTAAATTCTGCTTCTTGCAGCTAAGTCTTCCTACCTTTTCCTAAATCATCATTGTTGTTTTGGGACCTCTAATCACCCTTTATGCCTCAAAAATACAAAGCTCTGAAAATTCTGAATGTCACCCAGTGGGAATAGTTGTAAAATTTTGGCCTGATCCTTTGTGAAATCGTTGGAAACCTTTAGAATATCATGATTACTTAAACTTTAAGGTCTATTCTTCTCTTTATGCATATGTTTAACTCCCATTAATCCTGACGTGCGTTATGTGCATGCAACAATGACAGATTAAACTCTTCATTGTTTAAGAGGTAGTGATCAGCCCTGCACTGCTTTAGGGAAAACCCTCAAGGATATTGCAAGTACTACAGGGAGTTAATCTCATTACACACTACTAATAGCATTTAGGGCAGTGTTTGCTTCTTAAATTAACCATACATGGCCACCTGGTACTCTAACAGGAAAGCTTCTTCTAGAACACACGCACAGACCAGTCTCTGCTTATGAGATTAATCTGTAAGCTGCTACGAATTTATTCTTCTGACACTTTCTTCCACACTGAAGACAAAGAGTGTTTTTATTTTCAGGATGAGTATTTGTAACTAAATAAGAAAATCTGTAATTAATGTTAACTATATGTTTGTTTTTTGGTTTGATTTGGTTTGGTGTTTTGGAGTTTTTTGTTTGTTTGTTTGTTAAGAATCATGGTCCAAATACAAAGGTTCTTCATTTAGTTAGTATACTGTCATGCTTTTCAGCACAAACTTCATAAAGACTTCATAAAGACATTGAGGTACAATATAACTGGTTTTGCCGAGTACTTTTCCAAAACTAGAATTAGAATTGCTGCAGGGCTGATTTTAAGTAGTCTTCCAGACAGCAATCAGAGAAAACAAAGATATTTGCAAAGCAGAAACCAGCACAGTGAAAAACGTATGAGATCTCTCTCTTATTGGTCATCATTATCTTGTCTATAGAAGCTATCCCTACTATTCTTAAATATACAGAGACGTTTTTAAGGAAATTTGTCTTAGTGCATACCAGTCAAACAAGCAAAGTCAAGCTGACTTCAACCAGCTAGGAAACTAGTCCATAAGTCAGTTTTACTGCACATTTGAACAGAAAGGCCACTAATCACGAAGCAACTGTTTGCAGGCACCAACTGAATAATTAAATCTGGTTTAATCATACAGATGTCACCATACTGTGAAGAGACTTCTTTGGAATGCACTCAGTATCAGAATTAATGTCTCCGGTTTGCATCCGGTTGTGATGGTTTAGCTTGCAAGCAGGAGGAATGGCATTCACCAGCTTTTCAAATGAATTTAATCTTTCTAATTACATTTGGCAATTGACACCAAGTAGCCTCCAGCAATGGACTGCTAAGGTGAGACTTTAAAGACAGTTACAGAAGATGAGCTTACAAATGTGTAAAGACTGAAATCTAGATATGTGTTGGCAGAATATTATTATTAATGAGGCTGATGTGTTGATATGGGCATAGAGAAATGAGGGCAGCTATTAAAATGGAAGCATTGAAGCAAAGAATGTACATACTGTACTTCTGTAGGCATTAAAAGAACTGTGCATAATGACTGACACTGAAAATTTATTAGAGTGGTAGCTCTTGAGCAGTACTGGGTGGATCCTCAAGATGTGTGATTTCGGTGTAATCATGGGATCTGGCACAGCTCAGACTTTTAAGGAGAGCCAGCCCACTTTCTCATTTGTAAGAGTAGTCCCTCCAGCTCTCTGGCCTGTCTCCACAGCAGGCTCCAGGCTTTGTCTTTATCTCTGTGCACTGATTGCCATGAGAAAATTGCTCCCGGAGTTGTCAAGTCTGAAGGCTCTTATTTGCAGCCCCAAGGGTCATACTGTTGAAATTATCTGCACGCTGTTTCCCTAGATAAAACAACTGGGGAATTTGAGAGCCAGAAGAGCAAGCAAGCAAGCAAGCAAATAAACAACAACAACAGCAAAACCCAAGCAAAATCCACAGACAACCGAAAAGAATACCAACAGCACTTGGGAGCTTTAAAATTGATATGCAAAAAATCCAGATAACTGGGGAAAAAAAAAAGATCTCAGGTCTCACATAAATAAGAATGAAAAAGTGTGGCAAATTCAGCAGGAAAGTTTTATTGAGATTTTTCACGTATAAATGAAATCACTTCTCTATAGCAAACATCTTTATTCTGACCTAGCAAGCAAAAAAAATTCCTGCAGGCTTTTCCCACCAAAGTTCTGCAGAACCTAGTGCAGCAAATTTGGGAATTTTATAGCAGTTGGCAGCACTCACTGAGGATATTCATAAACCTTTGACATTTTTTTTTTAAAGTCTATTCCAAGACACTTTGAAAGAGATCTCTAGAAAAATCCAGAGGAAAAAAAAGCCAACCACGTTTTCCTTATTCAGATAATGGTGTAACATTGTTGTCGAAGAACAGATGTCTACAAAGCAAAAGAAGAAAGTCATGTCCAAAATTAGCATTAGGACATTCAAGTGCTGTACAAACTCAGACTGAATGTGCCTCAAGCCATACCTGTCTTACTGTGAATCATGCGCACACATGGCAAGGTAACATTACCTTTGCACAAAGGACGAGATTTCATTGTGCTCTCACTTCAAAGTGCATCCTGTACTTCCTGCATGTCTTAACTGGAAGGTAATTTCTGGAGACCTCCTCTTCAAAGAATGGTTAGTGGGCAGTTGTAGGTTTTTTGGTTTGGGTTTTGGTGGTGATGGTGGTGAGTTTTGGGGTGTGTTTTTTTGTGTTGTTGTTGGTTTTAATTTATTTTCACCTACTATGTAAAATGACTCTCTTACTCAACTTGGTAGCTTGCGTAGTGCCACAGGATGTCCCCCATATCCCACATTCCTTGTCACTACACAGTCCTATCTAGACTGAGGAAAACCTCACCCAGACCTGAAAACCAAGTACTTCTCTCATTTGAAACAGAAATGGCAAAGTGCAACACTGAAGTTGCCAGTTTTTTTAGGCACCTGTAGAAAATAAATACCCTATAATCATAAAAGAGATGTTGGTTGCAGTGGCTTTCCCAGTATCAAGGTCTAGCAATGTGCACTAAATCAAATACTCTGATAATAGATTTTTAACAGATCACTGGACAAATTGTCGTTCATTTTTTAGTGAATGCTTAAGGGAAAATGGGATATGATTGCTGGCAGGTATGGGGTAAGCAATCATACCTTTATATGCTTTACGTACAGTTTTTTTGTTCTTTGTATATAGCTAAGAAAGGAAGAAAAAGTATGTTTATTCTTAGACTGGGACTGCACTGCTGGGAACATTCTGTTAAAACTGCTCACATAAACATATCCAGCTAAAGGAGAGAACCAGAAGATGACCCATTTAGTGATCTGTAAGGTATGGCGATTGTAGAAACAAGCCAAGGTCACTCTTCAGGACAGCAGGTGTCATCCATGGATCTTGTCACTGCCTTAGGATGGTTCAAACTGGAAATCCACGGGGAGATTACATCCCAGTTTTAGCACCCATTCTCTAGTGATGGGCAGCTGGACTCAGCTGAGATCAGAGAGACTTGCCAAGGTGGGTAAATTTGCTTACCTGTCACTTCCAGGAAACACTTGAAGAATCAGAGCCATGCTTTCCAGTGCTTTAAATAATCACTAAGATAGCAGGAATAAATCAGACTTAGATTTCAAAATAATGTCTCTGGCCACTCCTTAGCATCCCTTATTTCCCATCTTGAAGGTCTCTGGATTTTAGAATAGAATAGAGTAGAATTGAATAGAATAGAATAGAATCAATCATGTTGGAAGAGACCTCCAAGATCATCCACTCCAACCTAGCACCCAGCCCTATCCAGTCAAGTAGACCATGGCACTAAGTGCCTCATCCAGTCTTTTCCTGAACACCCCCAGGGACGGTGACTCCACCACCTCCCTGGGCAGCCCATTCCAATGGCAAATCACTCTCTCTGTGAAGAACTTCCTCCTAACATCCAGCCTATACTTCTGCTGGCACAACTTGAGACTGTGTCCCCTTCTTCTGTTGCTGGTTGCCTGGGAGAAGAGACCAACCCTCACCTGGCTACAACCTCTCTTCAGGTAGTTGTAGACAGCAGTGGGGTCCCCCCTGAGCCTCCTCCTCTCCAGGCTAAACAACCCCAGCTCACTCAGTCTCTCCTTGCCATGATCTCACCTCATACTGTGAGACAGTACATGTGTTTTTGTGTTGGTTTTTTTTTTTCCAATTAAGAAGACAGAATGTAAGTAAAATCCTCATAGTGATAGTTAAAATTGAGATAAACATTTTACTTCCATATGTCAAAGAATGAAAAAAAAAAAATCCAGAAAAATCAGAGCATTCCAAGAAAATTTGCACTTTTATTCACAAATGGTCCTTAGCTTGGTTGTCATATAACAAAGCTACCAGTTATTTGGTACAGCTCTCACTGTATATAGATGTAACCTATTTGCTGTTGGTGAATATTATATCTGAATATGCAACTGTAAACATATGCCTGCCATTCCCTCAGGTCAAAGCATGCTGCCTTAAATTTTATAGATGTATCATCAAGCCACAGCATGTTCACTGTCATCTCAATGTGTTTATAAAGTGTCCCATGACACTCTCCTTTGAATGCTATGAATTGTTTTCATGATCTGCTTAGGGGTACTGTGAATTCAGCTGGCATTGTAAGATTTTATTTAATGCATGAAACTATCTGAAGCAGTTTACAACACTCAGCAAAGTCAGATCAGGCAGCTCTTAAATATATTAAGGGCCCATTCATTTATATCTTCAGAACATGTGTGTCAGTTTTGAAGCCATGAGTTGTATATGCAAAGTAAGTTTGGGAGAAGAACATATTCAAGAGCATAAATACAACTTGCAGGTCTGACTTGACATTTTAATTACACTGGAGCAGTTTCGTCCATCATTCTATAACAGAATTTGTTTCCCCCCCGCTCGCCTTCTGTGTATTAACACTCCTATTAATTAACATACTTATGAGACAGTGCTTCATTTAAATTTCTCTGAAAGTTGATCTACAGCCACCATTAATACGCTCACATTTTCCATATCCACTTCAAGTGTCTGAGCCACCTTTGTCAGCCTTCCTATATGTGCCATTCTACATCCATACACATACAGTTCCTATAGCACGCTCCTTTCTGTCATTTCTGTCATTTTAATTGCTTCTCTTAGCATCAGGTAATTATATTGAACAATAGCTTCATTTCAATTACAGATTGCAGTATGTCTGCAGTTTGTATGGCAGTAAATTCCAGACCTTTCTACGTCAAGAAAAGATCTTCATTCTGGCTCTGAACAACTTAATTCCAGCATTTTCCTCTTTCCTGTTTGTACGCCCAAGGTTTGAACACCATTCACAGGAACTGCTACCATTAAGGTGCAGCCTGGTGGTTTGCAAGTATTATCTCACTGACTAAATCCAGCACTGGCTATTTGCAGCTTGTGGTGACTTGGAAGGAAACAGGAATGCAGTAAGAAATTAGATCCCTTGGGAAGGCTTGGCTCTTAGTGGGTGAAATGGCCACCCACTTCACCCTGTGGAATTTAATTTTCTTCGCACCAATGGAATCACAAAATGTGGAATATATTTGTGTTAATTACAAAAGCACCCTTTTCTTCACTCATCCCTTCTTCCACTTGCCCCTTTTGTCTCAATTGTAATTTTCAGGGGCCGAAACTCTTGTGAGAAGTATGTGAACTGACACAAATGTGCAATAGAAACTAGTAACACAAAAGCAGCACAAACTGCCCATGAGCCCAGCATGCATTAGGTGTGTCAAGGCAATGTAGATGTTCAAGGCATCCTCTGGCTGCAGGTGCCCTAGGGCACTGGACATGGGCAGCATCAGCACGTCAGGCTACAGCCGCTGCTAGTGCTTATGACCATGCCTCAGCTTCAGCTCACACCCTGAACAGTCTGGGGGAAACAAAGCCTTTGTAAAAATGTTCCTGATAATGACAGACTGTATGGAAAACACTGATTTTCTGGTAATACTTTTTAAATAGAACTGAATTTTTGTACCATGTTCAATTTGGAAACTGTGGGGGCAGCAAAAAGAAGATAAGAGCTGACACATTTCACTTGTACGTTAAAAATGCGTCATCTAAGGAAAAATTAAAAAAGGCATTTTACCAGGATGTGAAATACCCTTCTTATTGAATGTGCATTTTCAATTAAAATATGCTTAGCTGAAGTCTTCGACCAACTTTGCAACCTTTACTTTTAGTTACAGAGGTTAAAATTCTATTCTTGGTTTCCTTTCAGTGTTCCTTCCAGCTCACTTCCCTAGCTCCTGGGAGAGCTTGCTTGCTTTTTTTCCTGACAAAACCCTCCCAGGCCTCAAGGACAAGGGGGTTAAGTCCCTGTGTGTCTCATTTACATTTGGAGTAAGCGCAGAGCTTTACAGCTGCAGCTGTTGGCCTACTGTTTCTGCCACTATTTGCATTTCAAACAGAATCAATTCAAGCAGTGGACTACAAAACAAATTTAAGTTTCAAGTAGAAAACAGACGGCTTTTATTAATCTGACTGAACTACTAAAGTACTGAAACATGGAAAACTTTGTAAGACTGCACAGCCAGTGATGGCGAGTAGCATTTCAGGTGAGATTAACAGTGTTTATATGTTAAAAATTGTAATTTAAAATAGAAATAATTTCCACAGTTGATGGTAACCTACCACTCAATAAATAATCATCGTTGTAGCCCAGCTTAAACATGCTAAAATAAGATTCTCAAACTTGAAGCTTATTAACTCTCCCTTTTTCAACCCCCAAGTATCTTATGCTGCTCTCCTGAATATTTCATGTGCTGTAGAAGTCTGTATTTCCTAGCTGAAGTCAGATTTGCCATTCACAGATTGATTGTTCTCTCTCATGATTGCTCCCATGTCCTTCAGGTCACTTCTAACTTGCAGTGGTAGGCAATTTGAAAACTTACTTTGGAGTCTAGTCTCTAATATAATGAAGTAACTGCAGGCAGTGTTATAAATTGGGATTCCAGAGAAATGAAAAAGACAGCCAAGTCAGAAAGAAGCTGCAATATCCTTATTCAAACTTTGTGGCCATTGTCTGCAACAACGATCAAACACAGCTCCTGTTTATAGGATGGTTCACTGTGGCATGGCAGCACTTCTGCAGGATGTCACTACTACATTAGCATGTCTGCAAGCAGTCAAGTCTTCTGTGGGAAGTGGAATGAACAGTACTCTCCCCATCTTTACCACTCTGCTGCTGACTTCTGTTCCTCGAAACAGTCCTAAGTGCTATTTGTTTGCTCTCCTCTACTTCCGAATGGCACTGTCAGTGTTGAACACAGCACCCTGATGTACTTCTAAACAATATACATCATTGCATCTAAGTACTTAAGAACCTTTCTGGCAACCCTCACTAATTCCCTAGAAAGCAGAGCAGTGGGAGAGCACTGAGATTTGAAATCACCAAGCTGATCCCGTGGCTATGACATCAGACCTCTTAAGCTGATGGCTCAGTCACTAATAGCAAGAGTACTTTGTTTCTTAATGGACCTCTGGGCTCCTCAGTGCATCTTGAGTGTGAGTAGTTAGGAATTAGTATGTCCCTCAACTTCTTTTTTTTTTTTTCTTCCATTTTTTTCAGAGTTGAGTCAGGTTTAGAAAAACTCTCTTTGCAAAGCAGTGTCAAAGTCAAGATTATTATTCTGCCTTCTGGTCTTTTATGTGAAATGTTCAAAGAAGAGGTAGATCCTGCAGGGACTTACCTCTTTGTAGATATCAGGACACACTTGCAGCACTGGTGACTCAGCTAGACAAAAAACCAAAGTCCTGTCCACAGAGCATCTCTTGATATCTCACAAAACATTTTTAGCATCACAACTGAATTCCTGCTGAGTATCCCCCTGGCTAGTATGTTTGCAGGTTTTTTTGGTGGTAATTTTCTGACTGCTCTTAATAAAGTGGTCGCATATCTTGCTCCACAGCTGCACTTCAAATAAGACATGTCTGTTTACCGCTTGATTTTGGTTTATAACGTTGTTTAATGAACACTTTGGAAATGCTTGTGTTTTATAACTTGCTGCACACAAGGGCCTTTGTTCCACTGATGGCTATTGTGCATGAACTGTAATAAAAATAACAGAAGTATTACAGAAGATACTGTTCTTCAGCACAGAGGAGATAATTTGACTGTATACGTTTCTCATGCACCATCTATCACAGATGCTGGAAACAGAAGAAACATCCTATGCTACACAAAGGGCTGATCCAACCGGTCTTCGAACAACAGAGCTTCTTCCACTGACTGCAGTGGGAGTCAGACAAGCTCACCAGAGAGAGACAGTAATTAAAACCAATCCAGAAAACACAGTTTACAGGACAAAAATACAAGAATTCTCACACTGCTAAAAATGAACTCAACTTACTAATTAGCAGTCTGGAAGAAATGCACACAGATTTTCAATTTATTAATGTATTAATGATGCACAAAAATGTGGATTTTCCCATAGCTTCAAAAATAAGTTGTGAGTTGGATCTTGGTCTAATATTGTGAGCTCAGACACAAGTTATTCGTCCTCTCCTATAAAGTTCTGCTAGTGCCCATTTCCAGTTTCTATTTCTATAGAAATTACCAACCAGCTCAGATTCCACCTAATGTAAATTGGCACAGCAACAGTGAATTCACAGTTACCCTATGTTTAGCCAGCACTTGGCAACAGGCCTAAGAAATTCTACTCAAGAATGTTTTCAGTAACTAAACAGGTCTTGTGGCCTGAGTTTTGCAACACAGGTGTATCACAGCAGTCCCAGCATAAACTCCCTAGTTTGGCTGTTAGATGCATTGAGGGCTGCAGTAAACAGTATAGAGAAAAATCAGTATTTCAGTGTAATGCTTAAAATCCAATAAAGCACAGGTCTAATTTCACTGATTTAGGTCCAGGCATCTGCAGATATGTGTGTCCTTTTTTTATCATCATGTCATTCAAGATTTTCTCAACAAAATCTGACTAAGGAGACAAATCAGAAGACAAAGGGAAAGCTTTAAAAACTCCACACTTCAAAGTGTTAATTTTTTAAAATCTCTGTAAAATGATTATGCTGAAACAGACTCAAGTGCTTAAATCCAGCCAAACCTGTAAGTTCACTGATAAGTCACCAGAACAAGAAGTTCAGAAGTAGATCAAATCATGCAGCAGTATAGCTATTGTGATACTAAAGCTGTTCTACAGTTTTCAGAAGACAATATCTTACTTCCATATTTATTCATTCCACGTATTACTTTTTAATTTTATCCTGCAGTAATGTTTAAAATGTATTTTTGCCAAATAGATTTGGAAAGGTGATAATTATTTTAAATCTTTATCTTTTTAACTCTCACAGGTGCTCGTTTTTCTAAGTGCACATGCAGATCACCACCCATTTTACCATCTTTCCTTCATGAACAAAGAAACTGTACTTTCTAGTTTGTGCTCTCCTCTGCTGTTGAAGACAAGTCCTATCATATCAGATACATGTCCAATGACAACTTAAGGACAAGTGAAAGATGAAAAGTTATTTCATTTCCTTCTCTTACCTCCTAGCATGCCTGATTTTATTCATGCCTGTCTTTTTTGATCTCCTGTTGTACAGCACACAGCTTATCAACTGACACAAAAATAAATGCATAATAAATACTCTACAAGAGCAAGGAAAGAGGTTTGCTAAATATAGACAAACTGCCTGGTCAGACTTCTACCCTCATCTCTAAGGATAAATACTGTTGTATTCTGACATCTTTCAACTTTTTTTGCAGAGCTGTCTTAAGTGCTACTAGCAACTAATGATTTGTCTAGCTCTCAGATGCCTCAAGTGCCAGAAGAGGAGAAAGGTGACAAACTCCTAGACAGAGCTATTTTAAAATCATCTCACACAACTGGAGTGCTGCAATGGATGGCTACAGACTCTTCAGAAGGGACAGGCCTACAAAGATGTTTTGGGGTTATGCTGGAATAAAATCAGAAGGGCTAAAGCCCAAGTATAACTTAATATGTTTTACTGTTATAAAAGATAACTTAAAATGTTTCTGTAAATACATTAGTAACAAAAGAAGGACTAAGGAGAATCTCCATCTTTTACGGGATGTAGGCTGGAAACATAGTGATCAAGGATGAGGGAAAGGCTGAGGTACTTAATATATTCTTTGCCTCAGTCTGATACTAAGACCCATTGCTCTTTGGGTATCCAGCCCACTAAGCTGGAAGATGGTGACAGGTTGCAGAATGAAGCTGCCATTACCCAAGGGAAAATGCTGCTTAGACACTTGTAAGATTGTGGGACTGGATGGCCTCCATGCAAGGATACTGAGAAGTGTGCTCACCAAGCCACTTTCCATCATTTATCAACAATCTTGGCTAACCAAAGAGGTTCCAATTGTCTGGAGACTGGCAGATGTAATGCCTATACACACGAAAGACTGAAAGTGGGATCTGGAGAACTAGAGGTCTGCCAGCTTGACATTAGTGCTGGAGAAGGTTATGGAGCAGATTGTCTTATGCCACTGCACAGCATGTACAGGACAGGCAGACAGCATGGGTTCATGAAAAGCAGATTCTGCTCAACTGGGTTGTAAGGTGCTCCTAAACTCCCCTCTAACCTGATCATATATTGAGAAGGCGATAGATACCCTTAGCGGATGAGGGAGAGGCTGTGGATTTTGCATAGCTAACCATTAAGAAACTCCTCACACTGTTTCCCCAAAGCCTTCTGTCCTGGAGGCTCATATACCTCAAAATTCCTCTCCCTCTGTGGTTTGAATGGGAGAGGAAAAAGGCGCGAAAAGACCTGTTCCCCCCTGCCGCCCTGCAGGCGTGAAGGGGGGGAGCAGGGGGACCCTTGTGGCATGAGGGGTGTCCCGTGCCGGGCCCGCGCTGCACTTGGCTGAGGATTGGTTGTGTGCTCTTCGTGCCTAGGCAGTGGTAACTCAGCTCTTTGTCTAGGAAGGGTATAAAGACTGGGGAGACTTCCCGCCTTGGGGTTCCCGCCTTGGGGTGCTCCTGCCGTGGAGTTTGTTCCTGCCTTGGAGTTCTCCCCCCGCCTGGGTAGCTTCTGCACAAGGAGCCCCTGGCGCTCCGGAAGACAAGCTCTTAAGGTCTGTTTTACCTTAAGCACCCCCCATTGTGCAGCTTCATAGCTCCTCAACGATCCTCGGAGACTTCTGAAGGACCCGAAGGCACAAGCGATTTGAATCGCCCTCCCTTTCAAGCCATTGTTTGTGAGTAGCTTTGGGCTCAGCCTTATTTTATAGTGGGGAATGCTATATTTAATAGCTCAAGCCTTTTCCAACTTCTGACTTCAAAATTAGTCAAGTACACCTGTGGCATCCTTGTAGATATTCTCAACCAACTAAGAACCTGCTAATTAAATCTAAATTATCTTCTGTACATAGTTTGGGGGTGGGTTTTTGGGGAAATAAAATAACTCTATTTTTATAGAATTCCCGACTCGGCCAAATTAATTCCTGCCTCCATAACACCTTCTCCTGGAGGAACTGCCTGTGGCCTGAACAGGTGGCACTCTTCAGTGGATTAAGAGCTGCATGAAAAGGCCCAAAGAGCGGTGGTGAACGGAGTTAAACCCAGCTGGCAGCCAGTCACAAATGGTGCTTCTCAGGTGTCAGTACTGGGGCCTGCTCTCTTTAAGATCTTTATTAATCTGGGAGAGAGGATCAAGTGCACCTGCAGTAACTTTGCAAATCACACCAGTTAGAGGGGAGTGCTGATCTGCTTGAGGGTAGGAAGGCTCTCCAGAGGGATCAGTGGGTAAGGCCAGTGATTTGAGGTTCAATAAGGCCAAAGGCCCAGTCCTGCACTAGTGTCACAACAGACCCATGCAAGGCTACAGGCTTGAGGATAAGTGGCTGGAAAGCTGCTCAGCAGAAAAGGACTTGGGGGTACTGGTTGACAGTCAGCTGGAGACAGATCAGCAGTGTGCTCAAGATGGCCAAGAGCGTCCTGGCTTGCATCAGTATGTCCAGCAGCACCGTACTGGGCACTGGTGAAGCTGTACCTCAAGTACCCTTTTCAGCTTTAGGCCACTCACTATGAGAAGAACATTAAGGTGCTGAAGCACACCCAAAGAAAGGCAATGAAGCTGGTGAAGGGTCCAGAAAGTAAGTCTCGTGATGGGTGGCTAAGGAAATTTCTGGGTTTTAGCCTAGAGAGAAGAAGGTTCAGGGGAGACCTTATCGCTCTCTAAAATTACCTGAAAGGAGGTTGCAGCAAAGTGGCTGCTGGTCTATTCTACCAAGCAGTATGTGATAGGAGAAGAGGAAATGATATCAATCTGGATCATGGGAGGTTTCTATTCTATACTAGGAAAACTTTCTTGACCAAAAGGGTTGTCAAGCATTGGAATAGGCTGCCTCCTTGAGGTTGACTCACCATCCCTGGAGGTATTTAAAAGACATGTATAGATGTGGCTCTTAGGCACATGGTTTAGAGGTGGTCTTTGTAGTCCTTCTAATGATTGGACTTGAAACCTCTGAAGGTCTTTTCCAACCTAAACAATCCTATGATTCTGATTCTATGCCAACCTGTGAAGGAGCCAACAGGCTTTCCAGCTGGAGTGTGAATTTTCCATGCGGTCATACCCTGCATGGACAGCTGTCAGCACAAATACAAGGATGAGCATGCTACTCATGCCACTGTTGCCTGGAAGTCTAAAAACAGTGGAAAGAGTCACACAAAGTATGACATAACAAGGCCCCCAAAGCCTTGGTCTTCTGGCCATGGAACTTCCACTACCTCTGGAAAAGACTTTCAATGGAATAACACTTTAGTACATCAGAGTGTAAGTACTATGAAATGGAAAAGAAATCTGACCTTCCCTCTTGTCTGAACACATGTGAAAACAAACCCCCCCAATCTTGGGACTGTGCAAATATCTTTGAATAGGAAGATCTGAAATACACGGTGATGTACAAATTTCCATTTCCATTAATAGAAAAGACATTTTTAAACCACCCACTCAAAATAGCACCAGTATTTGATTCTTAAGGATTCTCATCTCACACTCCCTACTTGCCAATCACCAAATCCATGCTGATCTCTTCAGCCAAAGATACAGAATTAAGTATTGTCTAATTTCAGTAGCTCAGCACAGTGATAATACAGTAGAACGTTAACGAAATTAACAATGCTGGTACTATTGCTATTAACTTCAGACTGGTCACTTGGCAGAAATGCAGAAAACATTAGAATGTTGTCCTCTACAGTCTAGAGACTTGAAATGTGGAAAACAGATCTTGCATACCTTCATATCTGTGAACATTACATCTCAAGGCTTAAATTTAAAGATTATACCAGCCCTTTCCCTGTCAAAGAAAGATTTAAGAATTTATTAAGTGTTCTCTTGAAACAAGGCTTGAGTTTCTTGCACTATTACCTTATGTTCAGTCTGTATCATACTACTGCACAGTTCTCCTAAAAACTCTTGGCTACCTTTATAATAATACATCAAATAGTGTTAGTAAGACTTACACACAGACCCATCATGAGGTGCCACCTCAGCTTTCTGCGTGGAGTAGTACTAAGTGTATGACAACATTTAGATCCATGGCAATATATGTCAAGTGATCTAGCAAAGGAAGGTGATACAATGAAATACAATTGCATGTAATTTCCCAACAAGAAATTGTTTTCTTGCATTTCCTCCTGGAATCTCACTATATTTCTACTTGGAATTCATCTGACAGTGTAAGATCCTTTGCAGTATACCTGTCAAAGCTAGGCTGCAACTGCATCAGAGGAATGACCCAGAAGCAGAGATACAAATAAGGCATCTTCAGTCTTTTTTCCACAAGATACTGGTTTTGAGTGGCATATAATCTGACTATTGTAATTTTCTTCCCTTAGAAAAAAGCATGAGAAGACAAAAGTCTATTTAAAAAAAAGGGGGGTGTAGTTGTGTTTCTAATGTGCAAATTGTTTCTGTTTCATCTACAGATAAAACACCTCTCATTTAAAATTATCTCATTCATCTTAAAAATTTCCTGTGAATCATCTAGTTATGGCCTTTAAAATAATCTGGTGGTCTTTACTTTCATGAAAGGTATGTATGTTCCATGCTGACAAGCTCAGAGGATAACTAGATGGGAAACCCAGAAAGCAAGTGGAGTAACATAATAAACATGAGAGAGTCCAAGGAAATGCTGAGAAAGGGTAACACACTTCAGACTGAGATCCATCTCCACAGGAGAGGAACTGTGTTGGCAGCTGCCAGCAGAACTATCTGACAGTTTGAAAGTGCCAAGGGTTCCCAAGAGGGCAAACAAACACTGTAGGCCTCCAGGTTCTGCAACTCCTCCATCCAGAACAAGGGCACACCTGGACTGCCACTGTATGCCTTCATTTCTGTTAGACTGCAGTTCTCTTTGTTCCACTCAACCATATGGCCATGAAAACAATGTGACATCAGCAGTTATCTGTAGATACATCAGCTTCTTGCAGCATAGACTAATCATATTTGATAATCACAGAATCAGAACATCAGAGGTTGGAAGGGACCCTGAAAGATCATCCAGTCTAACCCCTCTGCCAGAGCAGAGTCACCTAAAGTAGGTCAGACAGCAATGCATACAGGTGGGTTTTGAATGTCTTCAGAGAAGGAAACTCAACAACCTCTCTGGGCAGCCTGTTCCAGTGTTTTGTCATCTCCACAGTGAAAAAGTTTGTCCTTATGCCCACATGTAACCTCCTATGCTCCAGCTTGCACCCACTGCCCCTTTTCCTATCATTGGACATCACCGAGAAGAGGCTGGCTCTATCCTCCTGACACTCACCCTTCATGTGTTTATAAACGTTAATGAGGTCACTGATCCATCTCCTCTTCTCCCAGCTAAAGAGCTTCAGCTCCTTCAGTCTCTCCTCACAAGGAAGATATTCTACTCCTTTAATATTTTTTTGTGGCTCTGAACTGGGACTCTCTCAAGCAGTTCCCTGTCCTTCTTGAACTGAGTGGTCCAGAACTGGGCACAATATTCCAGATGTAGCCTCACCAGGGCAGAGTAGAGAGGGAGGAGAACCTCTCTTGACCACTAACCCCACCCCTTCTAATACACCCCAGGATGCCAATGGCCATCTTGGCCACAAGGGCGTGTGGACTACATTGAGTTCATCTTCTATTAACAACAATTTTCTCAGCGTTCTTTCTACAGAAATTTAGAATGGAAATTTGTTTAAATTTAGAGACACAAAGGAAAGGTCTGTTTTTCTACCTCTTATGTTTCATTAATGAGGAAGGGAAAGGAAAAACAACATTAAAACATCTTTTCAAGGTGTTTTGTGTTGGTTTTGAATTTTACATTGTTTACTCAAATCTTACATACACGTAGAAACTGTTATTATTTATGCAAGGTAGGCATTCCTTTGCAAGCCTAGGAGTAGCATGCATGGTCTCCCATTTGGGGACTTATTGCCTATTTTTGCACTTCACAGTATCACAGGTTCACAGTATCACAGTATTACCAAGGTTGGAAGAGACCTCATAGATCATCAAGTCCAACCCTTTACCACAGAGCTCAAGGCTAGACCATGGCACCAAGTGCCCCGTCCAATCCTGCCTTGAGCACTTTATTACCTTGTTAACAAATGCATATTTATTTGTAATTAAACTGACCATTTAAAGTTCTAGAGCATGTGATCATGTCACAGTGTGTTGCAATTTATGCGCAACTATCAGGTTAGCACTGCAGAAAGGAGCTGTTAGGAAGAGAATGGGATAACAAAACACCACACAATGATAAAGCAATGTAGTCATGGATTATCTCTGCCCTCAAATTATTAGTATACTGAGGACTAGCATAACAGGCTGTCCTACTTGTAAAAAGACAATCACCTAGCAAAATGTCAAAGGTTTAAGCTTTTTAAGAGCTCTCCTTTAGTGCTGATTAACCTGAAGATTATGTTTGAAAAGCACATATTACATGGAGTACTCACTGCACTGGTATTTTATTTCATAGAAACACAAAAGCAGTTTTCAGGTCTGATTTTCCCTACAGGCTATTATTTTTTTCCAGAGGAAA
This sequence comes from Tricholaema leucomelas, assembly GCA_013400475.1. Lineage (NCBI taxonomy): Eukaryota > Metazoa > Chordata > Aves > Piciformes > Lybiidae > Tricholaema lacrymosa > Tricholaema leucomelas. The sequence goes on along the minus strand of WAAF01002796.1, from coordinate 33,140 downwards.
AAAAAAACCCAACAACTAACTTTGGAAATAACAAGCTTTCTCCTGAGCTGACAAAAGTAAAATAGCACGTTTTTGATTTTTTTTTCCCTTAAATAGCTATTTCAAATGACAGTAAAATGAAGGCAATACTAGTTATGCTGTAGAATAGAATAGAATCAACCAGGTTGGAAGAGACCTCCAAGATCATCCAGTCCAACCTATCACCCAGCCCTAGCCAGTCAACTAGACCATGGCACTAAGTGCCTCATCCAGGCTTTTCCTGAACACCGCCAGGGACGGTGACTCCACCACCTCCCTGGGCAGCCCATTCCAATGCCAATCACTCTCTCTGCCAAGAACTTCCTCCTAACATCCAGCCTAGACTTCCCTCGGCACAACTTGAGACTGTGTCCCCTTGTTCTGTTGCTGGTTGCCTGGGAGAAGAGACCAACCCCCACCTGGCTACAACCTCCCTTCAGGTAGTTGTAGACAGCAATGAGCTCTGCCCTGAGCCTCCTCTTCTCCAGGCTAAACAACCCCAGCTCCCTCAGCCTCTCCTCATAGGGTTTGTGTTCCAGGCCCCTCACCAGCCTTGTTGCCCTTCTCTGGACACGTTCCAGCACCTCAACATCTCTCTTGAGTTGAGGAGCCCAGAACTGGACACAGCACTCCAGGTGTGGCCTGACCAGTGTTGAGTACAGGGGAAGAAGAACCTCCCTCCTCCTACTGGCCACACTGTTCCTGATACAGGCCAGGATGCCATTGGCCCTCTTGGCCACCTGGGCACACTGCTGGCTCATCTTCAGTCTACTATCCACCAGTACCCCCATGTTCCTGGCTGCTCTCCAGTAGTTTGACATAACAGCCAAAACATTTTCCCTAGTAAGGAATAAAGCCCACTCTTGAGTCTCTGAGTAATATTCAGGAAAAGAAAGCTACCTCTAGTTTCCCTCATCACTTGCTTCTCCCCTTCTTCTCAGCCATCACTAGCTTCATTCCCTACCAACGCTGGCTACTTGGTGGATGGACAGACCAAGTCCAGCACTTTAGGGTGGCTTTTTTATAAAAGCTATCTGAAAAAAGGCTTCAACAATAGGCAAAGCCAAACCTATTCTTATAACATTCAGAGTGATTGTGGAGCTTACCTGGATAATGTTCAATAAGAAAATTTGCCTTCATTTTAATGCCTCTGTCAACCTTGGCTTCTGTGATCTGTACTCACCACCGAGACAACAAGAAAGCAGCTGGTAGCCATGAAAACTGAAGGATCTCTGGACAAAACCATCTTAGGTGGTTGGCTGTTCTCATCCAATGTTTGAGCCTCATCCAGTGCTTGAGAAGTTACATGACCACAGCCCCTGCCCATGGGGAGATAACTGGGCACATCCTGCTGGAAACAGCATGCTAAGAGGGCAGCAGAGGAAGCAAAAATTTGCTTTGTCTCTTCAAGGATTCTTCTAGTAGAGGTCACCAAAAAGGAATTATTTCATAAGGGTGTTTTGACATGAAAATATTAGGAAACTGGACATGAATAAATCTAAATTTGGTCTCTTCTCCCAGGCAACCAGCAACAGGACAAGGGGACACAGTCTCAAGTTGTGCCGAGGGAAGCATAGGCTAGATGAGGCACTTAGTGCCATGGTCTAGTTGACTGGACAGGGCTGGGTGCTAGGTTGGATTGGATGATCTTGGAGGTCTCTTCCAACCTGGTTGATTCTATTCTAAATGAATTGAAAGACATTTTTTCAGCCCATACACTAGTTAATACAGGAAGTTGTAGATTTCTACCATTTTATTCTTTTATAGCCATGGGGAACATCCAGAGATTTCATCCAAGGTGAGAAAAAGCCATAGAATCATAGAATCATAGAATCATAGAATGGTTTAGGTTGGAAGGGACCTCAAGGATCATCCAGCTCCAACCCCCTGCCATAGGCAGGGACACCTCCCACTAGAGCAGGCTGCTCAAGGCCTCATCCAGCCTGGCCTTAAACACCTCCAGGGAGGAAGCATCCACAACCTCCCTGGGCAACC
>WAAF01002796.1:0-31091 GCA_013400475.1 Tricholaema leucomelas | reverse complement strand
TGTATTGGGGGCTCCAGAACTGCACACAGTACTCCAGGTGGGGTCTGACGAGAGCAGAGTAAAGGGGGAGAATCACCTCCCCTGCCCTGCTGGCCACACTTCTCTTGATGCAGCCCAGCACACGGTTGGCTGTCTGGGCTGCATGTGCACACTGCCAAATATTCTGCTTTTCACATAAGACTAAAATAAGTAAGTCAGTAAATATTTGAAATCTGAACCTGTATTTCAAAAGGTTAATCTTGAAAAAAATAGGTGGAGAATATTGAGAAAGGAGCCTTGCAAGCTCTTGAGGCTTTGTGCTCAATTTTTCGTTATTATTGTTTTTTAAATGAGAAAAGTAATCCACTGAAACTTAAATTAACTATTTTCATGTGAATGCCTCTGGGCATTATTAAGATTTGCAGTGCGAAGTGTCATGTTGCTTCATAATAAATTGATCAGAACAAGGTAGTAAATACACACTACCTTCATAATGAAGAAAATGTTTTTCACTGTTTCTGAAACAGGCTGGCTGAACTGATTTTTTTCCATAAATAAACAGCCACAGGTTCAATGCTTTGGCATTTTCCAGTAGCAGCACCCATCCTCCTATAATTTGGCAGCAGGCAAAACAACTCTGATTCAACTAAACAGTGTCTTCAGCTACTGTCGTGCTCATTGTCAACCCTCTAACATTGTTTGTTCTGAAGATATATCCTTAAGTACAACAATTGTAGGTATTGTTTCATTAGCAAGTACGATCAATAAGGTTTATCAAAAGAGATTTTTTATTGAGTGACAAACATGTGAGATTACTAAAACAATAAAAAATATTTTTAAGATCTACAGCAGGTTGATCTGCGTGATGTAATATTTCCTCAACAAAATTAGAAGTGGATTTACAACAACTTAACTTTCCACGTTTTTTACCTAATGGAGACCAGACACACTTCGCTGTTTGCTGCAGAAGGCTTGTGCCTTGGCTGGCAAAATGTCAAGTGAAATTAGACTATGCAGTGAAGAAAATGTTATTTTAGATGTAATATATTCCTCTCAGAAGTCTTGCTGATTGCATATAGGCTGTGTAATTACAGACACTCAGGAAGTGTACTTCATTAGAATGACAAAGTGATGACATTTAACCCACCCAGCCTTCAAGAATACAACTCAATCATACTTCTAGAATCATAATTTGAAAAAAAAAAAAAAACCCAGAAATAGCTCAGTATTTATCTGTTTTTGAGGAAGGGAAACTCTGTCAATAAATTCTCTTGACAAAGAAATGTAAGGATTGCCATTAGATTTCCATTGGAACCTTTCCCTGTCTTGCATGATAGACAACTGCACAGTTTTTTCTTATTTGCATGTGATGTATTTTAAATGTATCACAGTACATTTTTCTAAAGGTGTTGCATTAAATGGAGAAGTCTTCCTAGATGCTAATCAGCTAACCTGTGCCTAACGTTCTGAGTTTTGCAAATGCACATGTATTCTTTCTTAACTAAAGAAACTTACACCAGAGAATAGGAATAATAAATAAAGGAATAATAATCCAGTAATTTAAATAATAAATAACTTGCTGATTATGGTCCTTGTGGCATGTTTTTGAGATGGCTACACTTATACAAAGTTACATTACTGTGTAGTTCATACGACATTAACCTGAAAAACTAAAATTAGATGATCTGGATGAGGGGATTGAGTTCAGCATCAGGAAGTTTGCAGATGACATCAAGCTAGGAGCAGGTGCCGATCTGTTGGAGGGTAGGAGAGCCCTGCAGAGGGACCTGGACAGGCTGGATGGGTGGGCAGAGGCCAATGGGATGAAATTTAACAAGGCCAAGTGCAGGGTTCTGCACTTTGGCCACAGCAACCTCAAGCAACGCTACAGGCTGGGGACAGAGTGGCTGGAGAGCAGCCAGGAGGAAAGGGACCTGGGGGTACTGGTGGATAGTAGGCTGAAGATGAGCCAGCAGTGTGCCCAGGTGGCCAAGAAAGCCAATGGCATCCTGGCCTGTATCAGGAACAGTGTGGCCAGTAGGACAAGGGGGGTGGTTCTTCCCCTGTACTCAACACTGGTCAGGCCACACCTTGAGTCCTGTGTCCAGTTCTGGGCACTTCAACNGGAGGAAGTTCTTGCCAGAGAGAGTGATTGGCATTGGAATGGGCTGCCCAGGGAGGTGGTGGAGTCACCGTCCCTGGGGGTGTTCAGGAAAAGACTGGATGAGGCACTTAGTGCCATGGTCTAGTTGACTGGCTAGGGCTGGGTGACAGGTTGGACTGTAGGTCTCTTCCAATCTGGTTGATTCTATGACTCTATGAATTTAAAAGTAAGAATGTTTATAAATATAGTATTAACATATATTGAAGTCATATATGAGAAATATGCACAACAGCATGAGTAGCAAACTCAACCATGTAAATAAATCCAAATTGCACAAAACATAGGGAAACGTTTGCTCTCTGTACATATATACGTAACTTCTTCTCACTAGATGACATCACAAAGCCTTTCATCTTGACTGTTTCTGTGGGAAAGTTTTGATTTATAGCTTCTGTTTCAGGTTCTTTGTGAATCCTCGTAGATGAGCAGATTTTGCATATTGTTTCAACATGCTGCCTTGAAGGGAAAACTGCTTCCCTTGCACAGAACACCAAAATCACTTGGGAAAAAAAAAAAAAAAAAAAGGAGAAAGCAGGAAAACCAATCACTAATGAATTACAGAATAGTAGAATCATAGAATCAACCAGGTTGGAAAAGACCTCCAACCTATCATCCAGCCCTATCCAGTCAACTAGACCATAGCACTAAGTGCCTTAGCCAGTCATTTCCTGAACACATCCAGGGATGGCAACTCCACCACCTCCCTAGGCAGCCTATTCCAAAGGCAAATCACTCTCTCTGGGAAGAGCTTCCTCCTAACATGCAGCCTATACCTCCCCCAGCACAACTTGAGACTTTGTCCCCTTGTTCTGCTTTTGGTTGCCTGGGACCCAATCATGCAAGCTTTCCTCATGCGACCTATACTGGATGTCCACAGTAAACCCAGCCACTTACTTCTTTTTCACAAGAGGTATCCAAGAAACATGGACAACCAGAATAAATTCTATGGAATTAAGCTGTGGAAAGCTCTTCCCAGCTCAGCAACTATATACTTCTCTCAAGCTACATACTTCTGTTTAGTATGTATCGTTTTTATGCCTAGACTCATTTTACATTGTCCCTACACTCTACACTGTTGCAAGACATATGCAGTGGTCCCTGAAACCTACTGTCTGTATCCAACCTATGTACTCGAAAAGCAAGGCATAAGAATGAAGCTGAAACTTGGAAGAATACATGGTCTGTCAGTCTTAATCCTTTTTAATATTCTGTTTCACACCAGAGAGGATTTAATTGCTTATTAAATGGCTCTAGGGCCTCTGAATGAGCCGAGTTGTCTAACTGAGCAGGTATTCATTTGAAAGAATCTTTGTAAGAAATATCGATTCATATTATCCATAGATCATTCTGGAGACACAGCAATCTCTTCTTGCCTAATTAAACTGTGCTAATATGAAAATGCAGGCCAAGCCCATAAGGCATAACAGATCAGACGGAGTGTGGAAATGCCTGGAAGTTGCAATAGAGCTCTGGGAAGAGAGGTGCAGGAACTCTGCCTGCATGCTAATGAACTCCACCAGATTGTAATCCATAGAGATGGAATTTAAATTCCCTTCCACAACTTCAGCCTCAAAGTCTTCTAATTAACCCTCAGTCTCAAGATAAGCAGCCATGCAGAGGCAGGGACGGCACAGCAGAGGTGACGAAAGGCAATGGACTAGTCCTTGCTGCTTCTCTTACTCCAGGATTTGGAGGTTTTGTCAGTCACTAAGCTGAACTCAGACGGGTGATCAAAACGTCATTCACTTAATCTCCCCATGGCATTTTAACTTTTACCTTGTAAATATTCCTGGATTTAGGACTGGTAGCAACGTTTCAGTACTCATATAGCACACATTTCCACAGACATGTGGCAGCACTTAAAAGCACTTCACTCCCACTTGATGTGGAGCTTTGTTAGAGATGGCAGACCATACTTCATCAGCTCGGCTTACACTTTGCACAGACACTTAGCATACTACAGAGGTTTAGGTCTAATGGAAGTCAGATGATTTATTGTCAACCTCAGCACCACCCAGACTTCTACAGAAACCGTAGAACATTGCTGGGCTTTATTTCAAGTTGTGCCACAGCAACCCAGAAGTGCTGCATTTCATTTTATGTGGAACTCTGTCACACAGACTACCTCCCTACAAGCATCTCACTTCAACTATCTGTAGATAGGATACACAAACTGCAATTCTTCGACAGCACTCCAATGTTGCCTTAACATATAATGGAGTAGGCCTGTAGAGATCCTTCTGTTTCAAGTAAAATTACTTATAATTTACACTTGTTAAAAGTAGTGATGTAGTAGTCAAAGTGATGTAGTAATCAGAGTTTAATATAAACTGATATCTATGTTTTGGTGTGGTTTTGGTATTTTTGTTTATTGTTTAGATTGGGGTCTTTTAATAGGTAGTAAAAGACAGCTGCTCCCAGAGCCCTCTACTTGGTCCAAAATTAAGTCAACTGAAAAATATTTGAATGTCCACTTACCAGCACTCACACATACCAAAATATTTGGCCCACGCAGATGTATGCAGGTGTTCAGTTCCATAAAATTGTCCTTGTTTGGTTTTTGTTGTTGTTGTTTTGTTTGTTTGGTTTTGTTTTGTTTTGTTGTTGTTGGTTTGTTTTTTTTTTTTTGTTTTTTGAATATATCTCAGAAATCTGAAGGGATTACATGAATCAGTGAATGGCTAATCTCAGCTTTTCATCTTTGTTTTATTTTCAAATCAAGTTAAGCGATCTCTGTAGTGATTATTTTCTAACATCTGGCTGGTAGCTTATTTGAAGAGAGTTGGTGGCCTCATTTTGAATTCTAGTGTTCTAAACAACACTTAAGTCACTGATATTAGATTCCCTAATGGCACACTTGACAGAGCAGTCCTCCATGGGATGCTGAAGCAAGACAAAAATAATTAAATGTTATTACGTCCCCGCAACTGAATAATCCAGATCAAAGACTGTCCACAGCATCTGAGTCTGACAAGCAGTCAGGTTTTATGTAGTTGAGGGGCAAAGTTAAGGACTAAATTTGATGTCTCTTGATTTAGGATGTATGTTCTACATAGAAAGTCAAGAGGGTTTTTTTCCCATGCCTAAGAAGGGCCCACACTGGAATTTCCTTGCATGAACAAGTATTTTTAGACAGACAGTACTGAAATGTTTTGTCAAACTATGTGCTACTGTATTCCTGTATTCCTAACAGACAGTCACAGCACAGATTGAGACAGGTTAAAAAAACTGATATACTAAACCTGACAAATGAGTCACAGTATACTTGCTCAGGTCTCAGGTCTTTTATTCCACGCAGTGCTCTAAATTCAGCATGAGAGAGCAGGCACTACTATACATCTTGGTGGTCTTAGATTATGATTTCAAAATGGGAAGCTCAGGTTTGTTGGAAACATCCTGAAAAAACAGAGAATACTTGATGCTTAAGGCTGATTTCCCTGGCTTTATCTATAACACGTGTTTACTTATGCACAAATATAGCTTGCTTTTCTCCCTATTGGTTCTACAGAGTTAATGTAGTGTTAAGCATTTTTGACAAATGATCACCATCTGCAGGCTTCAAATTGACAGCTCTCACCTTACACGAGCTACACTTGACTTTTCCTCTGTTGAGTGCAAGAGAGCTGTTTGCCAGGCTCATTTTACATTGAGGAATAGGTCCTTCACAGTTGACAGACCTGAATTACCTGAAACTTAAACTCAAACAAGACCTCAGAGCAAAACAGAAATGTATGTCTCACGTTAGGTACTATGACCTGTGATATATCTGAAAGAACATACAAAAGGCTTCACAGTGCAAGTAAACAACAGAGCAACCCAACAATTACTTGTGTACCTGAAGTAAACAACCTCCTTGTGCTAGACCAGAGGAAATAGTCCTGGCATTCAAGGATTAGTATATATTAACAAGGAATGCAGATGAAGAGCACATATGCATTGTCTATGATCAAAGGAGAATACTATGTCAAAAATGAAGTTGTAAATCTAATAAGATTATAGCCATGTATATATTTTTCACAGAATCAAAGAATCACAGAGTGGTCCAGGTTGGAAGGGACCCCAAGGATCATCCAGCTCCAAACCCCTGCCATAGGCAGGGACACCTCCCACTAGAGCAGGCTGCTCAAGGCCTCATCCAGCCTGGCTTTAAACACCTCCAGGGAGGAAGCATCCACAACCTCCCTGGGCAACCCATTCTAGTGTCTTACCACTCTCACTGTAAAGAACTTCCTCCTAATATCCAGTCGGAATCTCCCCTCTTCCAGCTTAAACCCACTCCCCCTCGTCCTGACATTACTAGACCTTGTAAATAGTCCCTCCCCAGCCTTCCTGTAGGCTCCCTTCAGATACTGGAAAGCCACTATGAGGTCTCCTCGAAGCCTTCTCTTCTCCAGGCTGAAGAGCCCCAACTCTCTCAGCCTGTCCTCATAGCAGAGCTGCTCCAGCCCTCTGATCATCGTCGTGGCTCTCCTCTGGACTCGCTCCAGCACTTTTTACCCTATATAAGATACTCTGTTTTACTGAATAAACAATTCCTGCCTCACTGACTCTGGTGTCCATGCATGCTTTCCAACACTGACCTAAAACCACTACTGACATTGACTTTAGTTAGTGCTTGTTTACTGCATGCAGTAAATATGGGCATTGAGAATGCCATCTACTGGCAAAAAAAAGCACAAGGGAAAGTAATTCCATGGCAGGCAACTTCCAAAAAAAAAAAATAGAAATGAAGACTTACTGTCATTACTTTGGATTATTTTGGTTTTATGTTCAATTGCTTATTTCAAGTTCTCAAAATCAAATAGCTGTAACGGCATGAAACAATGCTGAATTTTATGTAGAAACTTTGGAGGGAATGAGTTGTGAAGCTGAAATACATTATTGCAACTTGATATCGTACCAGAAAAGGACAATGTTTGAAAACAGTAACGATTTAAAAGACATCAGAGAAAATGAGAAAACGAGTAGAGCTGCAGACTGGGATTGCTTTGTACTTTGATTCACATGATTTCAATAGAACTCAAAAATTGGTCTCAGAAGTTCTTTAAATATTTGGTGAGACTATTCAGTCTGAATTTCCCTGGAAAAGCACCAAACCTGGCAGTGAATCTGCTTGCTATTGTGCCATCAGCCATAGCAACTGTGATTCCAAGCTTTACACAGTCAATTTACAGGATTGCAGGATCAGAGGATGTCAGGGGTTGGAAGGGACCCAAAGAGATCATCAAGTCCAATGCCCCTGCCAGAGCAGGACCATAAAATCTAGCTCAAGTCACAGAGGAACACATCCAAACAGGCCTTGAAAGTCTCCAGAGAAGGAGACTCCACAACCTCTCTGGGAAGCCTGTTCCAGTGTTCTGTGACCCTTACAATAAAGAAGTTCCCTCTTGTGTTGAGGTGGAACCTCTTGTGCTGCAACTTACACCCATTGCTCCTTGTCCTATCACAGGGAGCAAGTGAGAAGAGCCTGACCCCCATCCTTCAGATATTTATAAACATTTATTAAATCTCTTCTCCAGACTAAAAAGCCCCACGTCACTCAGCTTCTCCTCATAAGGCAGTGTTCCAGTCTCCCAGTCATCCTTGTAGCCCTCTGCTGGATCACCTCCAGCAGATCTCTGTCCCTTTTAAACTGTGGAGCCCAAAACAGAAGGTAGTTCTCAATATGAGGTCTCACCAGGGCAGAGCAGATTATTTGATTGCAAATAGTCATCTGGATGTTAGGAAGAAGTTCCTTACAGAGAGAATGATTTGCCATTGGAATGGGCTGCCCAGGGAGGTGGTGGAGTCACTGTCCCTGTAAGTGTTCAAAAAAAGACTGGATGAGGCACTTAGTGCCATGGTCTAGTTGATTGGACAGGGATGGGTGCTAGGTTGGACTGGATGATCTTGGAGATGTCGTCTAACCTGGTTGATTCTCTGATTCTATGATCTCAGTGAAGAGCATCTGTTCTGTTAACTTCACTTACAAAGCAGTAACTGTTACAGTACTATGACAAGGCAAATCCATGCAGGCTACAGCTCTGCTAGTTTGAGAACTCTCTCTGCTGGTTTAAAAACATCTCTTTTCCCAGTGGATAGGACATTCAGGCACAGACTCCACAATAAGTTCCAAGTGAAGACATTTATTTAGCAGCAAACACTGCCTTATATAAGCTTCTAAACTGATCGCATGACCCTAACATCGTGATCTGATCAGCTGCATTTCTGCAAGCCTGCAGTTAAGTTAAACATACAATTAGCTAATGTTAACAACAAACTATTCAGAAACAGATGCTCTTTCTTCAGTGTCTAGACCACACTTAGCCAACAAACAAGTTCTCTTCAATATCTAGTGAAAAACAATTCATCTAATATTCTCTGAGAGTGTCTCATCTTTGCAAATAAGTCACAGATATGGAATAGTAGAGGGAGTAGTATTCGATGGGGTTCCCAAGGACTTCAGTCTAAATTTAATTTGATCATTGCCTAGATTAAGGTAACAGCCACTGACAAAGAGACAGCAATCTACACAAAAGGAAGTTAAAAAAAAAACAAAAGCAATCAAAGCAACCATCTGGGAGTGCTGTAACATATCTAGCATATCCTCCAATGTATCTATTAGCAAAGGGAAGCTAGATGGGTTGGACTAGCTAACTTTGAAATGTCCCTTACAGCTCAAAGCAGTTGATGATCATGTGTGAGTAGAAACATCTCTGACTACAGCTTTTTCTAAACTTGCCTCTTAAGAAGAAAGTAAACAATCTGTTATTGTTAGCTGTGGTATGGCTCAAAGAAAGGCAGCAAACCTGGAAGTGACAGTACTGACATGGTGCCCTTCATATTTTACCACTAAATTACAGTGATTTACTGTGACATACAAGAAGGAACAGCATGAGGAAAGGAAGTGCCATTTAAGATGAACACAAGCTTCTCTGTAGTCTTGAAAACATCTGCTAATACCAAAACTCACAATTTCATTCATTTTAAGAAAGCAAGAAAATGAGGCATCAGTTTTGGACACCAGTGTCACAGAATAGATTTTCTGATCTCTGCTTTGTCCATGTGAAAACTGCCCTTGCAGAGACACCAAAGCTGCCTCTGAAGTATGGCAGTGCAGCCCTGCCAACTCAGAGCTGTGACAAAGCTAACTACTGATATGAAGAGACTCTCCTAACCGTCTTCTGAGAAGCCTATCACTAATGAGATCATTTTGCTTCCAAGGACAAAAGTCTGAGGCTGCGCTTTCTGGTAGAGGTACTAGGTCATTTAGACCTGGTAGGGCAGCTCTGCAAAGGTCTGTCTGTCTTGCACCACCACTCTTTTACTTCCAGTAATGAAAGAAAGCTTTTAGAGTGAGCGTTTATTTTAAAGTTATCTTTGCTTTTCTGTGACAAGCAAAGACAAGAAAGGAGTTGCTATGTTCCATGTCACCATGTGAGAACTGGATCACTTGTGCAGGTGCAGGCACATTAACATTTAATTGAATCATGCCCCATAAACACTGAAGGAAAGAATTCAGAGAGTTGTGGTCAGTGGGACAGAGTCTAGTTGGAGGCCTGTCTCCAGTGGAGTCCCTCAGGGGTCAGTACTGGGAGCAGTGCTATTCAATACATTCATCAACGATCTGGATGAGGGCACAGAGTGCAGTGTCAGCAAGTTCGCCAATGACAATGACACCAAACAGGGTGGAGTAGCTGACACACTGGAGGATTGTGCTGCCATTCAGTGGGACCCTAGACAGCCTAGACAGGCTGGAGAGCTGGGCAGGGAGAAATTTAATGAAATTCAAGAAGGGCAAATGTAGAGTCTTGCACCCATGAAAGAACAACCCCATGGATCAGCATAGTGTGGGGACTGACCTGTTGGAGAACAGTGAAGGGGAAAAAGACATGGGGGTCCTAGTGGATGGAAGGTTGAGCATGAGCCAGCAATGAGCTCTTGTGGCCAGGAAGGCCAATGCCATTCTGGAGTGTATTAGAAGGTTGTGGTTAGTAGGTTGAGAGAGGTTCTCCTCCCTTCTACTCTGCCCTGGTGAGGCCACATCTGGAATACTGTGTCCAGTTCTGGGCCCCTCAGTTCAAGAAGGACAGGGAACTGTTTGGGAGAGTCCAGTGCAGAGCCACAAAAATGATGGAGGGGAACATCTCTCTTATGAGGAGAGATTGAGGGATTTGGGGCTTTTTAGCTTGGAGAGGAGGAGACCAAAGGGTGACCCCAATCATGTTTATAAATGTGTAAAGCTCTTCTCAGTGATGCCCACTGACAGGACAAGGAGCAATGGGTGGAAGCTGAGGCGTAGGAAGTTCCATGTAAACATGAGGAAAATTGTTTTCACTGGTGTGACATAACAAGCTGCCCTGGGGAGGTTGTGGAATCTCCCTCTCTGGAGATACTCAAAGCCTGCCTGGGCATGTTCCTATGTAGTATAGGAGATCCTGCTCTGGCAAAGCGGTTGGACTGGATGATCTTTCAAGGTCCCTTCCAACCCCTAACATTCTGTGATTCTGTAACAGGAATAAATGTATTAGACAGACGTGACTTTGTAAAGGCTCATATATAAACATCAGTGAAAACTTTTCATTGGTGATGATGGGTTGTGGAGACATTCCCCTGTGCTAGTTTGAAGCTAGCTAGAATGTTTTGGTGAGAAGAATTAGATTGCAGGCTGTGAAAAGGAAACAATGGTGATGTCTACTTCACTCATAGGCTTGCTGAGATGTATAAGAACAAGAACATAAGTATAGATAACAGAGTTGCTCTCTGGGCTTTGTGGGCTGCACCTCTCTCTCTAACCTAACCTGCCATCGGTGTGACTAATCCATCTGCTTCCTGACCCCCCTTCCAAACCCATAAATCCCAATGCTGATAAAGAAATTACACTTCTTATGCACAATGCTAATAATTGTTTTTAAATTGCAGCATCAACATCAGAAGACAGAAAAAAAAATCAAGTTAGGAGTGGACTGAAAATTAAAGGAGCAACAACTCTGCAAATACATAATATGCAGTGTGAAACTGAAAAACACTGGAGGCCTGTAAAATAAAGTAAATCTTTACATTTCTTCCAGACAGACTGATTCCTTGGCCTGGAACTTGCTTTCAGCTTAAACCAACGTAATTACAAAGGAAGCACATAAGCCAATAAATAATTCAGAAGTCAAAACTACACATTTATGGCTCTAGCACATGATTGCATTATACTGTTCCATGGACTGAATAGTAAGTCTATACAGTTTCAGGAAATCTGAATGCTTTGCATGTCCTCTTTCATGTTATGACTGCTTACAAATGGTTGTGGTGGACCTACAGCGCAGTCCAGTAAAGGAGTTCAGCCTAACTCAAGTTTAATTCTATCACACCATCCTGTTCAACACAAAATGAGAATGTTGGCAAGGACTCCTTCCACATAATAATCTCCTACTTGACATACAACGACATTACCTTACCAAAGCTGGATACAAATTGTACTTCGTGTTGTAATTACAGGCTTTAATAGGTATAGAAGCTTGCTTGGTACAGACAAACTATTCCCACTAGGGACTCTTCAGGAAAACACTTGGTGCAGCCAAACTATTTATGCAGTTGAGACAGTGCTGTGATTACAGGAAGAAGGTGGGGGTTTTAGTTTCTTAGGTGGCTGTTACTGAGAGACTGCTGTGCATTAGTCTGGCTGTATGAGGTGGTGAATGATTTCCACCATTTTGTTAAGTTTTGACTGTTTCCCTCACCTATTAATGCATCTTTATCTTGACCCACGAGTCTTCTCGCTGTTGCTCTTTCTTGTCTCTCAGTGAAGGGGACTCAATTCCACCAAGAAAAAGTCTTACATGACCTGGAAAAGCTTAACTGTGACAGGCCATGGAGCTACAAAACTGCAATCAGACTGAGGTAGCTTCCCAATGCTGTCTTTGGCAGGGTGGAATTTAATTCCAGATGAAAGTCACCATAGATTATTAGTCACAGAATAACAAGGTTTGGAAAGGATTCTGAAGATCATCAGGTCCAAACCCTCCATGAGAGCAGGTTCACCAAGAGCGCATTGTATAGGATGGCATCCAGGCATGCTCAAATAACTTCAGAGACTGCACCATCTCTTTGAGCAACCTGGTCTAGGGCTCCACTAATCCCAATGCAAGATATTCCTCCTCATGGTTAGATGGAGCTTCCAACATTCAAGTTCATCTGCATTACCTCTTTTTCTATCTCTGGACATCACTGAAAAAAGACTGGTCCCATCCTCCTGGCACCCACCCTCTGAGTATTTATAAGCACTGATATGATCCTCCTCAGTCTTCTTTTCTCCAGTGTAAAAAGCTCCAAGTCCCTCAGCCTTTCTTCATAAAAGAGACACTTTAGTCCCCTAATCACCTTTGTAGTCCTTTGCTGTACCTTCTCAAATAGTTCCCTGTGCTTCTTGAACTGGGGAGCCCAGCACTGGACACAGTAGTCTAGACGAGGCCTCACCAGGGCAGAGCAGAGATGGAGAAGAACCTCCCATGACCTGTTTGCCACATTGTTCTTGATGCATCCCAGGATAACACTGGCTTGGCCACAAGGGCACTGCTATCTCATGGTCATCCTGTTGTCCACCAGGGCTCACAGGTCTTTTTCCCCAGAGCTGCTTTCCAGAAGGTCAGCCCCTAACCTGTACTGATAGATGGGGTTATCCCTCCTGAAGTACAGTACCCTACACTTGTCCTTCTTAAATTTCATAAAGTTACTCTCTGCTGAACTCTTCAGCCTGTCCAGGTCATGCTGCATGGTGGCATGGCCTGATGATGCGTCAGCCTCCTCTCCCAGTTTCATGTCATCAGCAAACATGCTGAGAGTACACTCTATCCTTTCATACATGTCGTTGATAAGACATTGAACAAGGCTGGAACCCCAGGGGACACCACCAGACCTCCAACTAGACACTGTGCCACTGACCACAGCCCTCTTAGCTCTATCTTTAATTGAGTTTTCAATCCACCTCACTATCCATCTAACCCACACTTCCTAAGCTTGCTTGTGAGTATACTGTGGGAGGTGGTGTCAAAAGCCCTGCTGATGATGAAGCAGACAACATGAGCTACCCATCCCTCATGTATCCTTTTATCCAGTCATGCACTCATAGAATGCTATCAGATTAGTCAGACATGACCACTCCTTGGTGAATCCATGTCGGCTACTTCTGATAACCCTTCTTTTCCTCCATATGCTTGAGATGATGCCCAGAACGAACTGTTCCATCGTCTTTCCAGAGATGGAGGTAAGGCTGACTGGGTCTTCCTTCTTTCCATTTTTGAATAATGGAGTGATACTGGGGTTTGCCTTCAGTCCTCAGGCACTTTGCCTGTTCTCAAGGACTTTTTAAAGATGATGGAGAGTGGCCCAGCAATGACCCATGTCAGCTCCCTCAGCACTCCCAGGTGCATCCTGTCAGGACCCATGGACTTGTGGATATTCAGTTTATTTAACTGATCTCTAACTTGATTCTTCTCAATCAAGGGAAAGTCTTCCTATCTCCAAATTCTTTCTGTTATCTCCAAATTCAGGGACCCCTGAGGGCTGAGTAAAGACTGAAGCAAAGAAGGCATTTAGTAATTCCACCTTCTCTGCATCCTTGTTTCCATGGCACCAATCTCATTCAACAGTGGGTTCACATCCTCCTTTTGCCTCTGATATACTTAAAGAAACCCTTCCTATTGACCTAAGGTCAGGTATTACACAAAGAATATGGCTTATCTCATTGGAAGGCCTTTTTGTGTATCTCTATTTGTTCTTATTTTTTTTTGGTGGGTTTGTTTTCTTTAACGAAAACCTCAAGCTTCCCAGAGTTCTAATGGACAGAATCTCACACACACAACTATGCAGGAGATGGGGACATAGGGAAACAGGGCAATGACTCATCATTACAGACAAGCACTTCGAGTACAAAAATACATAAAGCTGCAACATCAAAATAATAGTGAAATTTGCCAAATTTAACTTTAAATTAGTCGTTTTAATACCAAAACACCCACACCAAAAAACCCAAACGAACAAACAAACAAAGCCCCAAAACCTTACGTTTGTGTTGTATCAGCAGCTATTTTTGAATCACACACATACTAACTCCAATCAGTAGAAAAGCCAGGGACCAGAAAAGTCATATCCTTACATTTGTGAGCTCATGCTGTATGCACAAACAGCATGGAAACCCAGATCATCAAAAGCACTGCCTTTTCTTCTTAAGGAACAGACTACCGTCAGTTACCTGAAACCAAAAGTAACCACCAAGTCTTTTTTGGAATGACTGTTTGGGGAGTTAATGCAGAAGTATGGGCTCCTGTTACAGAAATGCCCATCTTTCTGTTTTGTGACTATTACTGGCTAAAGTATCTATCTTCCCTAACTACTAATAGAGAATGTTAGGTACTATGTGATGCTCCCAGTAGTCTACAGACAGAAGCACCTGGACTTGCAGAAAGCAGTAATGCATCTTTTGTATCGGTCTCTACAAGGCAGATGACAGCAGGAGCTCCTCAAGCTGTTTCAAGGCTTACAGCAGCAGTCACAATGGTCACTTTCATTCTACAGCTGGCAACAAGAACGAACACACACTTCTCACTCCACTCAGTCTAGAAGCAAGGGGTGCCACAACCCTTCCTCCCTGGGTCTGGTCCTATTATTGAATACAGTATGCAAATAAAGTACCGTTTTTATCTGCCAAGAAAGAGTTAAATTATACCCTTAATTCCTTTTTTTACGTGAAAACTTGGTCTTTGTTCTATACCTTAAACATAGTATTTCTCTAAAACAAGAAGAAATCAAGTCTTTTCTCAAGTTCAATTAGAGACATTTTATATTTTCTGAAACAACTGATACGCTCTAACAGAAAATCCAGGCAATTAAAAAAGGTAAGTCTTAACAAAATTAGAGAAACAGATTCGTGGAAAAAATACTGCCTGTGACATTCAGATGTAATTTCATTTTAGACGAAAAGAAGTAGCAAATGTGTTCTGGCCACACATTTATTATAAATCTGTGACAAAAGACACAAGAGGTAGGTCATCTGTAAATGGTTACTGGGCGAGTAAAATATTGTTCCGGTCTATGGTTTCAGACATCCCAGAAACAAAATATTAGGAAAAAAAAAGATTGAGGAGTCTCCCAGGGGCCAAGAATTACAAGTCTGGAAGGTTCTGTCAACCCTTAACAAAATATCTCTTGCGAATGTACCATTAGGTACACCAAATCATCAGTCTAATAAAGAAGAACTGCGATTCAAATCTCATAATGAAATTAAAACTCTATCATTATTGCAAACTCACTTAATCCCACGCCTTCTGCAGCTGTTTCATGCAAGTCAAAATCCTGTTCCTATGAAAAATGGGCTATTCTAAGACCACAGAACTCATTGCATGTACTTGTGATATAAAGCATTTAAAAACAACTTCTCAGTCAGTTTTGCTGATTCACTCTAGCAGCTTAGCATCAGCAGGTACTGGTGTTTTGGCAGCAATGTAAATTTATGCAAATTTTCTTCGAGATCATTCCTAAAAAAAGCACAAATGGAAGTCACTGCTAGAATGATTGCCACACAAGTGGAACAATTTATTTGCTGAAGAAGGGGCAAAAGTCACTTGTGAGCCCACTTCTGGAATTTTGGTTAGTACTAAGAAAGGAAGGCTTTGATAATTCATGTGTTCAAACATGAGGGCTGTTACACTGAAGTTCTCCCTAGGCCATCAAAATCTTAGCATGCCACAATGTTCCCAAGTACCCCAAATTTCTTTCTTCTCCCACCCTGCCCCAAGGGTTTGAATGGGGAGGAGAAGAAGGAGT
The DNA here is from genome assembly GCA_013400475.1 of Tricholaema leucomelas. Taxonomy (NCBI): domain Eukaryota; kingdom Metazoa; phylum Chordata; class Aves; order Piciformes; family Lybiidae; genus Tricholaema lacrymosa; species Tricholaema leucomelas. The sequence goes on along the minus strand of WAAF01002796.1, from coordinate 15,157 downwards.
GAAAACTGCTTTCCTCCCCCAACCTCCGCCATGCAGGCCTGAAGGGGAAACAACAGGAGGCGCCCTTCTGCACATGTGCTGCCCCATGTGGGAGCCCACGCTGGAGTGGGGCTGGTAGTTGGCTGGGTTTTCATGCCAAGTACAAAATGGCAAATGGACACTTTGTCTAGAAAAGCATAATTAGAGCAAGGGAGAAGGCGAGGGGTTTCCCACCTTGACAGAGTTCCCAGCAGGACAGGCTCCTGCTGTGACAGAATTACAGTTTTGGACTGTTCCCGCATTTGGATGCTTCTTATCTTTTTACATGGGTTTGGTTTTACACCATCCCTGCCTTTGGATGGTTATTGCCACTTTTGTACCATCCTGTGCAAACGTGCAAGCTTGGCAAGTCTTGCAGTCTCTTTGAGAGAGCTGCCGGTGGCACCTGGACCCAGCTACTCTTGGAGCATATCAGCTGGCGAAAAAGCTCAGAAGCGTAAGGGAGTGCTGCATGTCTCCCAGCTGATTACTCCTGCAAGAACATCATGGGGTCCCTATATGGGCAGCCTCATCACTGCAGCTCCGGAACAGTAATTGCAAAGTGTCACAGGGACACCACTCAAAGCCATAGCAGCATGAGTCAGCTCAATTCCCTATTCAAGTCCTTTTGTGTCTCCATTTTCTGTCTTCTAAGGCACAAATACTTCAAGATACAAATCAAGTAACCAACAAAAATGAATCTCTCCAAACATGTAATGAACTAAAGTGACTACACTTGATAGCTTCCAGCTATCACAGTCTCTGCTATCTGAAGAATCCTATTTATATATAGGCTGTGCCTAAATGTGTATACCAAACAAGTTAGGATTTTTAGCAATATTAGTTCCTAGGCACTTAGTGATGGTGCTCCAACACAAACTAAGAAATCTGGCCTGGACACCTTGGCACTTTTCTCCTTTTATTTCATGTGTCAGATTTTGATCAAGTACTTATGTGCTCCTACTTGACAAATTTTGATGAAATGCAATTTTCAATAAGGCTCCCACTTAGGCCACACCTTTTCCTTGGGAAAGAACAGCTGGAGAACTGCTTGGTAGAGAAGAACCAGTAAGTGCTGAAGTGATGGTCAGCTGAATATGAGCCCGTAGTGTGTTCAGGTGGCCAGGAAGGTCAATGGCATCTCAGCTTGCATCAGGAATAGTGTGGTCAGCAGGTCTAGAGATGTGATTGTCCCCCTCTACTTGGCACTGGTGAGGACACACTTCAAAAACTGTGTTTGATTTTGGGCCCTGCATTACAAGGAGGACATTGCCAAAACATGTCCAAAGAAGAGCAGCTAAGCTGATGAAGGACCACAAATGAAAATCCTATGAAGAACAGCTGAGGGAACTGGTTTCTTTAGTCTTCAGAAGAGGAGGGAGGACCTCATCAAACTCTACAACTACCTCAAAGGAGGCAGGGATTGGTCTGTTCTCACATGCAGCAAGTATGACAGGATAAGAGTCAAGTTGTACTAAGGAAGGTCCAGGTTTTATATCAGGAAAAAAAATATTCCCAGAAACAGTTATCAGGCATTGGAACAGGCTGCCCAGCGAAGTGGTAGAGTCACCATACCTGGAGACATTTAAAAGACATGTAGCTGTGGTACTGAGGGATGTGATTTAGTGGCAGTAGTAGTGGGATTGTGAGCTCTAAGCAAGTGGTTAGTCTTGATGACCTCAACAGTTTTATGATTCTCTGAAAACAATTCCTTTTTAGGATTCTATCAATGACTTCAAAAGCTCACATTTCAAGATTCCAGTTGTGATATTAACTGGATTTAGGCCTCATGTGGCAAAGACAGTGGGATATATATCACTTTAGCAAACTATGGAGTGGTGGCCTTCCATGACCACAGTTCTCAGATCCAAAAATTACTCACAGGATAGTAATAGTGCTAAGTAGTTGCTTCTGAAATTACAGGTCTTAAGGCTTTTCAGGGTAATGTTAGTTTCAGAGAGCAGTGAACTTCTTAAGGAGGAAAGCTCACTGTTTCTGCAGGTGGCTGCCAAGAGGAGACTGAACACATAATTTTGCCGAGGTCCCCCTGGCTGTAGGGAGGCTGGCAAAAATAAAGTCTTGGGCGTAAGTAAGGAAAACTCACCTGAGCCAATACAGTGACCAACTGCTGACTTACAAGCAACAGGAGACCTCCTTGCACTGCTAAGTTAGGAAACACATCTGCCACACTCTTCATAAAAACAGGACAAAGCAGCCACAGTGCATTGCTTGGCAGGTGAAGGGTAATGAGCTACCAAACAGATTTCATCTAGACAAACGCTTGACTACCCACCAATGGAACAGTGAAGTGTCTCTAGGTAGAAGGTAAGAGACAAAATGGCAGTATGTAAGCCTTGCAAAAGAGCCCTTTCTCCACTCCAAAACCTGTTTACTTTGTTGTTGTTGGGGCTTTTGTTTGGTTAGAACAGAATAGAATCAATCAGGTTGGAAGAGACCTCCAAGATCATCCACTCCAACCTAGCACCCAGCCCTAGCCAGTCAACTAAACCATGGCACTAAGTGCCTCATCCAGGCTTTTCCTGAACCCCCCCAGGGACGGTGACTCCACCACCTCCCTGGGCAGCCCATTCCAAGGGCAAATCACTCTCTCTGGCAAGAACTTCCTCCTAACATCCAGCCTAGACTTCCCCTGGCACAACTTGAGGCTCTGTCCCCTTGTCCTGTTGCTGGTTGTCTGGGAGAAGAGACCACCCCCCACCTGGCTACAACCACCCTTCAGGTAGTTGTAGACAGCAAGGAGGTCACCCCTGAGCCTCCTCTTCTCCAGGCTAAACAAGCCCAGCTCCCTCAGCCTCTGCTCATAGGGTTTGTGTTCCAGGCCCCTCACCAGCTTTGTTGCCCTTCTCTGCACATGTTCCAGCACCTCAACATCTCTCTTGAGTTGAAGTGCCCAGAACTGGACACAGGACTCAAGGTGTGGCCTGACCAGTGTTGAGTACAGGGGAAGAACCACCTCCCTTGTCNGACTCAATCCCCTCATCCAGATCATCAATAAAGATATTGAACAGGACCAGGCCCAGCACTGATCCCTGGGGAACACCACTAGTGACAGCTGCCAACTGGATGTGGCACCATTCACCAACACTCTCTGGGCTCGGCCTTCCAGCCAGTTCCTGACCCAGCACAGAGTGAATTTGTCCAAGCCAGGAGCTGCCAGTTTAGTCAGCAGCTTGTTGTGGCAGACAGTGTCAAAGGCTTTGCTGAAGTCCAGGGAGACTACATCCACAGCCTTCCCCACATTCACCTGGCAGGTAACCTGATCATAAAAGGGGATCAGGTTGGTCAGGCAGGACCTGCCCTTCCTAAACCCATGCTGGCTGGGCCTGATCCCTTGGCCATCCTGTAGGTGCTTTGTGATGGCACTCAAGGTGACCTTTTCCATGACCTTGCCTGGCACTGAGGTCAGGTTGTCTTTTTAAATTAAGAAAACACTGGTGCATACAGATGCAATTTCATAGACTCTTCTTTCAAAGATTCTTCTCTTGCTCTACCTCAGTATCAGACCCACAGCTCCTTTCCCTGCACATACATGTTACCATTCATTGTTTGAGTTTTTTTGTCCTTGCACTGTTAACATAAGATGGAAGTTATTAGTACATGACACAAAAGAGAGGCAAGCATTGGAGTACTCATTTTAAGTCATGTTGCCTGTTGTCTTGGTAACCAGTTAACAAGCTCTGTTACCGCTTTTCATCAGCACATGACAAGGACATCTCTGCAAGACGAGGTATTGTTAAGGAGTCTGCTAACTCAGCTGCTTTCTAAGGCATCAGGAAAATATCTGCTGGCATTTCCATTGAGAATCCTGTTTTTCAGGTATCATAAATCATTCATATATTGTCAGACACACTAGAGTAAACTGGCCCTATGTGTAAGTCACGGAAAAAGTTCAGTCTCAAAAGACTGAAAAAAGGCTGTGTAATTACATCCCACAGACTACTCACTACCTTGGATGAATACTTTCCTCGGATAAAAGATCACCTAGTTACCCAAATTCAAAAGAGCTTACGAGTTTGGGACCATGAGGGAATACATACTTACAATCAACTCTTTAGGATGAACCTTGGACATTTCACTGGTTAAACACTCAAAATTCAACATTTGGGTGTTGTAGCAGAAATCAAACATTTAATAATGTAGCAGAAATCAAACATTTAATAAATGACTACAAACCCGCTTTTCTCCCTGTCAAACAGTGAGAAGGATGCAGAGAAGCCCCATGCACATCCAACAACAGAGAAGCACACAGAAAATAAAATAAATGATCCTTGGATCTATGCAGTCGGATTCTGGAGGTACCAATGGGAAAAAAAAAGCCAAAAGCTTTATTTCTAGATGATCCTTTTATCCAAGTTTCGGGTTCCTTTAATGGTCTTTCAGGATAGATTTATTGTTTAACGATTGAGCAGTGGTGGAAAACACATACATTACTGCTTGTCATAGAGATGTTGATGAATTCCAATCACAAGCAATTAAGCTGTAATTCAACATAATGACAGACTACACAAGTCTAGACAAGGAAAAAAAGCTAAAAATCCACAAAAATCAACCAAAAATACAATTCCTAGAGAAAATTTCCTAGAAGACTCTACAGTCTTTCTGTTGAAAAGAGGAGCATAATCTAATTTATCATAAGAAAGCAGAGTATTGCTTCATTTTAATTCATGCAATGGTACAAGAACATATCATCTAAACATGACAACAAAAAATACTAGAATATTGGAATATTTCTGCTAAAGGAGAAGTGCAGAACCTTCGTCTCTGAAGTTTTAAAGTAAAATAGACACACAGTAAAAATGGGATATATTGCATCTTGCATTCCTTAAACATAAATTCTGCTCAGTTCATTCTGTTCAATTCACTGCACAATACCCACTCTGTAAAACAAAGCAACCAGCATCACTGAGAAGTTTAATTGGCTTACCAACACTAAAACCGAAATGAAAGGCACATAATCTAGCCTTGAGTTTACTTCCATGTAAATCAGGAACACATGCCTTCTATTATTGTTGTATTGGGTTTGTTGGTTTTCAAAACAGGTGAAAAATCATAGAAGGTTTTTTTTGTTTGTTTCTTTCTTTCTTTTGCTTTTTTTTGTTGTTTGTTTTCTTTGTTATTGTTCTGGTTTGTGCATTTTTTTAAAACAGTCTGGCAATATTTTAATTCTATAAATACGTGGACATATGTCAAAAATCTGCCATAACCTATGCTGCAAGAGGAAGAATTAGTTACACAAGACATTTTTGTACATTATTCAAAACCATCAGGTCACTGCTATCATGCTAGTGAGACACCAGGATCTCTGTCAGCAGTGTACAGCAAATGACCCTAGAAACGCGATGTAGTAGCATGGTATGACACACTTCTGTCACACTTTAAAGATGTTTCTGAAGTTGAAACTAATTCTTCTAGTCAATATGCACAAGGCCACAATGATTTCATCAGTGAAAGCAACCTCTATACCTTTGAGAAGATTTTTTTTTTTTTTACCTGAAAATCACGATTCATTTCACCCATTCTCACTGAGTGTTTCTGTTAAAGTAATGAGATGTCAGAAAACTTACCAAATATTTGATTCCCGTGCAACTGGAACAAAATAAAATTTTATGCTTTGCAGAAATGGATTTTTTGTGTTTTGTTTTGAACCATCACATGAGCCCTCTAAAGCAAGAACAGGTTTGAGAAAAGGCAGCAACAGATATTTAGTCTCACAAGTCGAGTAAATTTCTGATTTCCTCATGTAAGCCCAAAAAAGGCCCCGTGAATGAAGGCAGACCCTCCACATTTCAGCTTTTCATGTCAAGAAGGCAAAAAGTCTAAGTGGGAAGAAATATGGGGCTTGTGCAACAGCTGTGGCACCATTTCTTGCTCTGTCAACCTTTAGTACCAACCTCCTGGGTTTTCTGTATGTGCTCTACCTACCATACCATAAACTGCAGCCTCTGGGACTACTAGATTGGCTGCTATGCAGACAAGCTCTTGTTCAGTCAAGATGAAGCTTTTAGTTAATGTGGTCCTAAAACTAGCATTTATTACCAAAGTAATCATGAAGATAACCTAAAAGGCTGACTACTTTTAAATTAAGCTGTGATAGTTAGATTAAGTTGTGAGAAAGTTACAATAAAACTCAAATAAAAGGAAAAAAAATATTCATTGTAAAGAATCAGAAATGAAAGTAGACCATGCATTTCCATAGTGTATTTATTAATTCTGCTCTTTAAAGAAAATAAAGCAAACAAACAAACAAGAAGCCAACACAAACTCTACCAAATGCTTCCAAAAAACTCACCTCGAACTTCAGGAGAGAACCGAGCTGAATGGCGAGACACAAAAAGTTTCAGTTCTTGGTCCAAGTTGCATTCAACCAAGTTTGTGTCCCATGATCGGATCCCTAAGTTCAAAACACAAAACAGATGTAGTTTGATACACAAGCACTGGAAGTCTTAGCGGAGTACTTCTCCATTTGCATCCATGATTTAACATAGTTCTAAATTCCAGACCCATCCTCTTCTCTTCTGAAGACACATAGACAAGTTTTGTAATGTGCTGAGTGCTCAAAAGGAGCACTCTAGACGGGGATCAGTCACAAGCAAGAGGAAATCTGCCTTTCCAAATGGTGACCATCCTCTAAGGCCCCAGTTTAAGGACCGCTCTTCCTACATCCTAGAAACCATGCGACAAGAAGTTACTGATGTCTGCAAATTAACTTTAAAATAGCGATAACCTGATTCACAAAGCAGAGTGAATCGCTCTAGAGAATGTTTCAGCCATATGCAAGACTGCCATACTTCTCCCTCTGAAAAAATGAAAAACAAACCACAACAAAACAAAACACAACACAACACAAACTGCATCATCTAGCATGTTGGAAATCAGTACCTAAAAGCAAATTATTAAATTGCTGAGTTCTGAATTCAAAGAATTAATCTTTGAAGCATGCCATATTTTAAATTAAAATTTAAGTTATCTTTTATTTATGAATTATCAAAATTCCAGCTTGGAGATTTCAAAAGGCTATGCTTGATCTTTTTTTTCTTTTAAAAACTAAACAGCACATCTCTACTCCCTACTGGCTTTCCCCACAGCTACTTAGAACTTGACTCACATGATCAAAACCCATCTTACTCTGTAACAATTTCAACTGGAAGACAAATTTATAGTTTCCTTCCCTAAGATTTTGATGACGGATAAATAATAACATAAGAACACACTAAATATTTCTCCATAATTTTATTGATTTTAAATTGTTCTGAAAAGTCTTCTAGCTTTAAAAAAAATTAATGAGCAGGCAGCTGCACTACAGGTAAGTCCAGGCACTGCTGTGATTTTACACACTAGCATTACAGAGATTTTTTTTGTTACCCCTGAAACGGACATCACTAGACTTAAACAAATTAACTGGCAAACACAGAAGGGACTGCAGATGAGTTAAGTGCCTTTCAATGAAACTGGTGAGTTAGGTCTCTCTGGTCAGGAGATGTCACCCCTTTACAATGAGACTGGCAGTAATAGTCCTGTCGCACAGGGTTTCAGACTACGAATGTTACTGTCTACACTGCCTCCTATGCTACATTCTCTCATAAGGCAGCAGAAACACCAGGACTTGCTCTATCAGGAGCCATCTTGTAGGGTCAATGGATGAGGAAGAAAAGGATGAGTAAGAGCAGAGAAACCAGATCTGCAGTCTCCCTTTGCAGTACTGAGTAGCTTCTCCATGCAAATACGAATATTTGCATTTCAAAAGACTGAAGCCTCCTCAGGAAGAATTCATCCAAGGATCCTTGTCAGCATCCAGTCCACCTGGGAGCATGCTTACTACTGAGATAAGGTATCTCCTATTAAGTAGCTGCCACTTGAACCTCTACATGAATTTGGAAATGCATTATTGCCTGTGTGTCTCATAGCCACTCAAGAGAAAATAACTTGAGCTATAACTATCCATGTCCACTTCATAACTGATGCATCATTCAGAGGCATATGCTGATTGCTAGCCTCTGTTGCAAGTCTTGATACTTTAATTTTTCAAAAATCTCTTGGCCATATGGTGCACTCTTGGGGCACCATTTTGGCAGACAAACACAGTGCAGCAGGCTTTAATATTTTCCAGGTGTTGGAGTATATGAAAGCAAGAAAGTAGAGATGATAAAATAGCATGCTCAGACAGCACATATGAAACATACAGCTAGTTGACCAACATCAATCACAAAGCAGATTAAGAGAGGTGATGCTGCCCCTCTACTCTGGTAAGACCTCACTGAAGGTACTGTGTCCAGCTCTGAGGCCTCCAACACGAGAGAGACATGGACCTACTGGAGTGGGTCCAGAAGAGGGCCACAAAGGTGATCAGATTGCTGGACCACTTCTCCTACGTGGATGGGCTGAAAAAAATGGGGCTGTTCAGCGTGGAGTAAAAAAGGCTCCAGGAAGACTTTATAGCTACTTTTCTCTATCTGAAGGAGATGTACAGAAAGACTGGGGAAGGACTGTTTATCTCGCTGATAGCGAGAAGATGAGGGACAATGGTTTTAAACTGGAGCAGGATAGATTTAGGTTAGACATAATGAGTAAGTTCTTTACTGTGAGAGTGGTAAAATATTGAAAGAGGTTTCCCACAGATGTGGTTGGGGCTCTGTCCCTGGAGACATTCAAAATCAGACTTGATATGGTTCTGGGACGCCTGATCCCTGGTGACTGCAAGGATGGTGGACAAGATGACCTTTGAGGGTCCCTTCCAACCTGATGTAATCTGTGAATCTGTGTGTGAATGAGTGCTGAACATCAAGAAGGTCAAAGCAAGCAGCTTGCTGGCCTTTTGCAGCAAGCTTGTGTGGCAAGACTATAAAGCATTATGGAGGTCACTTAGGCAACATGGCCTATGATTCAGCAATGCTGCTAATGATAGGGCCTGTTCACCATTCCTTTTGTCACAAATCCAAATTTGCTGTAGGGATACAATTCTGACTAAATGTAGTCAAGATTGCTGTACCAAGCAATGTCCACAATACAGGACTCAACAGAAAACAAATAGGAAATAAGAAAAGCCTAGATACCCCATGAACACAGTAGTCCTCAAAGCTGAAGCTGTGAATTGGATAGACTATTCCAAATTTGCAGCTGCATGATTCAGCAGTCTTGATGAAAAAAATTATGCGTGTACATTATAAAGTAGTATGATGTATTATACACATTATACAACCAACTCAGGTGTGGGTAAAAGGGAAGTAACTCTGAAACTGAAATTCAAGGTCAGTCCAATGGTGTAGATCATCAAGAGCATGGGCGTAGCTACTGGAAGCATGGCTGAACTGGATCTATTTCTTCCCTTCTGCAGTCTTAGGAGTGCAGTGCCACTAGGCACAGGACTAATCAGACAGCAGGCAGGGCACACCCAGAAGTATCTGCTAAATTGGTGAAAATAAACTTGAAGCTTTCTCTTCTTCATTCTCCCCTTGTTTTTTGGTGGATGGTGGGTTGCAGGATCATCCGAAATGTAGCTGCTGAAAATGCATCTTGCCACACCATGCCCTCTTCATGATATATTAAGAAATGACTCTGCATTCCACCAGGTTGCGTAGCATCACGCCACTGATGTGTTATCAGCAGATGTTTTCTCGGACACGTTGCTCTGCAGTTTGGCGCATGAATCCACACTTTTCCATGATGTATTACGGAAGACAGAATTATCAAGAATACAAAACACATTTAAAGTTCTCTTGAGAATAAAGGTTGAAATAAGTGTGGTTTTGATTTTTTTTTCCAGACTACAGCACACTTTCCAAAGACAAAGATCAGTCAAGCCCATATTTGCCTCATGCAGATAGGGCTTCAGACTCCCAGTGTACTCATCCAGAACAATGCACCTCAAAATTTGATCTTTTTTTTTCCTAGCAGGTAAAATCTTAGAAGGATCATCTGACACCAGGAGGAGTGAGGTGACTTCTAATCCAAAATGATGACTAAAAAGGCCAAAGCATTCCCTCTGAACATCTAAAACTGTAAGTGGGTGTTATGCTTAGTGGCAGCAGGTAACAGCAGCAGAGCTATGCAGCAGCAACTGTACAATAGAAGCTTCAAGAAGACTGAAAAACATTTCTTCAGGAAGGATGACATCGGCTGTCTGGGGGCAGAAGTTTCATCCATCTGCTGTATAATTTTAATAATTTAATTTAAATGTAGTCAATTCACTTTTGACATAACAAAAAATTGAATAGAATTAGGTAAGTGCAATGCTGAAGATGCTCTGAATGACAAAGCATCTGCCTCAATAGTTCTCTGTAGGAGACAAAGGTAGGAATAAAGATGAAAAGGTCATGATGAAAGTGGCTAGCTGTGATGAGGCAGCCCTTTACCACAAACAGTCATGAAAAAGAACTAAGAGAAAGAGACAACTAAAGCAACAATGCTTGAGAAAGCACAATAGAGACAAACGAAGTCCTAGCTGGATTGCTGAACCACACCTACATGACAAGGCTCCTACCAATTCCCCATTCCAGAGTCTCTTCCTCCCCTCTAACAAAAGCGGGTTTCTGAAATTTCTGTTTCCCAGAACAACAAAAAAAGTCACAAAATCAGGAATCAATTGAGTTTAACATACTATAGTATAGGGTCTGGCAATAATTTTGTGTTTCACACCATGTTTACTGCAATGAGGATTTTTCCTTTTTTTCCCCTCCTCCCCCCCCCCCGCCCTCTGCGTGTAAACTCAATTTATTGTATCATAAAATCACATCGAGAACTTAAAAAACCCTGTCACTTCACTTGCAATGCCTCCCCTTTATCAGCGTCTTAATAAAAGGACAAACACACAGCGAGCCAAAGCAGCCGGGCAACAATGAGGCTGAGCAGCTCGGTATCAGCCTTGTCACCCCTACAGCTTTTCTTTATTGAAACATTTATTGGCGAACAATTCTCCAGCCAAGGGAGAAGCCTCGCCGCGCGAAGTTAGACACAAAGGCACCGCTGCGCTCCCGCTCTGTCTTTGGCTCTGGGAAAGAAAACGCCCCGAACTCGACCCTTGGTTCGGCTGCAGGGGACGCAGGTTTGCAGACAGCAGACGCCCCACAGCCACAGCCCCAGCCCAGCCGCAGCCCCAACCCCAGCCGTTTTGCCGCCGAAACCGCGGCCGCCCTTTGTCCGCTACGGGCTGCCATAGGGACCGCAGTGCGGACTGCGCCACGCCCACCCGCCGGTGTCTCCGGGCGGACGGGTTCAGCGGCGACGCTGCGAGGGCTGCGCGCTCGCCCTGGTGCCGGGCTCTCTGCCCCACAATGACGGTCCGGGGGCTCGCTGCTGGGCTGGCTCTACGGGCGACCAACTCCATGCAGCGCTCTGCGCTGGTGGCAGCGGGTCTCGGGCCGCAACCTTGCTCCGCAGCGCCCGTACCCTCCTGTGGGAGGAGGCGGGGGGGGGGGCTGCGGCGGGACAATCCTGGAATAAAACTGAGACCGCGACTGGGAGGCTCGCGTGTCCGTGCCCTGCGTGGGATGGATGTGTTGGGAGGGCGAGCCCGGGCCGTGGCCGAGGAGAGGGGGGGAGAAGTGCCGGCGGGGCGGTGCCGCGGCAGTGCCTGCGGTGTCCCCGCTCCCCGCCACCTCACCTCGCTCGATGTTGGTGATGGCCCGTCGCAGGTGCTCCTCTGTCACCAGCTCTCCGACGACCACCAGCAGGTAAAACTTGCTGTCCAGGAAGCGGTGGGAGAGGCTGGGCGAGGTGGAGGTGAGGTTAGGGATGCTGCAGGAGGGCTCCGAGTCCATTTCCACCACCACGGTGGCCATCGCCACCGCCCCTCTCCGCCCCGCGGCTCCGGGGTGCTGAGTGGAGAAGGGCCGTTCAGCGGCGGATCCGCAAGCGGCAGGCAGGCAGGGAGTGAGGGCGGGTGGGGAGGCGGCGGCGCTTTTATACGGAGATGGTGCAGGGCAGGGACCTGGTGAGGAGGAGGAGGAAGTGGGGGGGGGAGTCGGCGCATCCCTGCGCTCCGCCGCCGCGTTTCCAGCATCCACAGCTGATGTCATCTGCGGCAAATCCTACCCGCGGCAGCCCCCGGAAGCAGGAAGGACGCGGGGGGCGAACAACGCCCCGAGGGGATGCAAGGAGCTGCGTCCCGGGCCCGGCTGCCAGCTCCCGTGTCTCTGGAAGCCCGTTCCTTTCCAGGGCGTCACCCTGCCGGGCTGGGCACCCTAGGGGGTCTGGCTCTGCTACGGCGGCCACTCCTGGGGTCCCAGCCTCGAAGCACGGCGGTGAAGAGCTGCAGGAGATACCCTGGGGACCTAGGGAGCTCATCTGGGGATGACAGGATCGGGATCCAGCTACATCCCTGGTGCTAGCAGATGAAAAAGCAGTTCCACTGCCTAAGGCCAAGGGTCCTGTCTCCTGCACCTCGCTGTAGCACTGACGCAAAATTTGAGTCATAGTTCTCCCACACACAACTAGCACAACTGGCATATAGTCTTGCTACCTCTTTTCTTTCCTCTTTCCTCTTTTCTTTTCTTTTCTCTTTTCTTTTCTTTTCTTTTCTTTTCTTTTCTTTTCTTTTCTTTTCTTTTCTTTTCTTTTCTTTTCTTTTCTTTTCTTTTCTTTTCTTTTCTTTTTTAATTTCAAAAGCAGTTCACTTAATAAGAGACTTCAAACATAGCCTTCCTGTACACAGCCAAGACTCATGGATATATGACAGTCCTGAAAAGCACTGATTTTAGGCAAGCTGCTGAAACCCATACTCTTTCAGTCTCTAGAACTTAAAAGTGTTTTGGGTTAACTAATTTTGACCACATTCAAGCAACTCTAGAGAGCAACAGTATCAGAAAACATCTGCAGTTCCAGGACCAAAGCTGGCATTGCTCTCCACATAGAAGTCAGACATCTGCTTCTCAGAATCACTGAGATTCACTCAAAATAAACTCAATCACATCCTAAAAGTCATTTATCCTCTCCTAAAATGAGATACATCCATCAGATAAATCAGCCTCTCAAGAGATGTTGCTTCTTGTTTACTGACAGGAGCAAGGCAATGGTTTACACTAAGCCTCTTGTTTATATGGCTGCAGTGATATGAGAGAAATCTCATTGTAATCTAGGAAAGGATATAAGCTTTTATAGCCTGTTTTTAAAGATAACCTCTAGTCCTTACTGAGAAGTCACTTCTTTGTGCAGGTCTTCCCAGGACTGACTGCTCAAATTCACTGCCTGCTGCTCAGAAGTACAGAGTGCTTGCCCGAATTAACTGACACATCAGTTTTATTTTCTGAGAATTTGAACTTTGTTCAGGGCACACTGGAAACTAATGCACATTTCAGATTGTGGCTGCAAAGTTATTTGTCTTGCCTAGAGGCACCCACAAATACTGAAATACCGTTGCAGTAGGTGGTCCATAACATTGTATCTGCCTATAGCACTAGTGTTTTGAATAGTTATAGTTTCTCTGTATAAATACAGCATTGAGAGCCTTTGATAATACAGTATGATGCATTGGGACGTTACATCCAGAGCAGACTATTTTTCTTATCTGCTTTTAGTCTGGAGGTTGTAAACTACGGCCAAGCATTTTTACAGCTGTGTCAGGTGGCTGAGTAGTGGTAAAGAGTGGCAGTGCTCATTCAACACTGATGATAGAGCAAATGCAGCACTGGAGATGCAGAATAGCTAGTAATATTTAATTTAAACTTCACAAGGTATTCATAGGTACAGAATATTCTCTTTGGGTATCCTTTGGGTATCCTCATTCATCTGAGTCCAGCTGTGACGTTGGTGTTTCATTGATGATCCTGGCAGATTCTTAGGGCTAGTATAGACACCTAGCTAGAAATAATGTCCACTCCCTTGTGGCCATGCCCTGTATGACCCCCACCCTAATAATCTATTCTAATTATGGATAGCCTCAAGACTTGCCACATGGTGCCTGCTAGAGAAAGCCAGCTTCTGGTTTCTTCCACTGCAGTACATAGCTTTAGTGTATGTCTTTATTCCAATTTCACAGAATTGTCAGGGTTGGAAGGGACCTCAAAAATCACCCAGTTCTGACACCTCTGCCATGGGCAGGGACACCTCACACTAGATCAGGTTGCTCAGAGCCCTGTCCAGCCTGGCCTTAAAAAAATCCAGGGATGGGACCTCAACCACCTCCCTGGGCAACTTGTTCCAGTGTCTCACCATCCTTATGGTGAAGAACTTCTTTCCTAACATCCTATTTGAATCTACCCACTTCTGGTTTTGCTCCATTCCCCCTAGTCCTATCACTACCCAACATCCTAAAAGGTCCCACCCCACCTTTCTTGTAGACCCCCTTCAAATACTGGAAGGCCGCAATAAGGCCTTCTCTCCAGAATGAATAGCCCTAACTCTCTCCGTCTGTCTCCATAGGAGAGGTGCACCAGCCCTCTGATCATCCTTGTGACCTTTCTCTTGACACCAGCATGTCCATATCTTTCCTGTAACAGGGGCTTCAGAACTGGACACAGTACTCCAGGTGGGGTCTCACCAGAGTGGAGTAGAGGGGGAAAATCACCTCCCTCGACCTGCTGGCCACACTTCTCTTGATGCAGCCCAGGATATGATTTCCAGCAAGAGCAGGTAGTCTCCAGAACATGGAAAGGGCTTGCCAAGGAGACTTGCTGACTGGGTGCAGAATAGCCTGGTAGTGGTTCCCAGACATGAAACACCTGCCTCACAAGAACATGAGGTTATATATGTTACTTGGAGAATTATCATTATAAAATCATCATAGAATGGCTTGAGCTGGAAGGGACTTTACAGATCACCTAGTCCCAATGCCCCCTGCAATGGGCAAGGACACCTCCTGCCAGACCAAGTTGTTCAAAGGCTCATCCAGGCTGACCTTGAGTACTTCCAGGAAGGAGGCATCCACAACTTCTCTGGGCAACCTGTTCCTGTGTCTCACCAACCTCATTGTAAACCACTTCATTTGTAAAGAACTTCTGTCGCGGAGGGGGATTCTGCCACCTACGCCGATTTGTGGTGGAGGGGAGAAATTAATTGGTGTGAGATAAAATTTATAAAAATACGTATTTATTAACTTCAATATTCTGAACTCTTGTCCCCCCCAACCACTGTATTTAATATTAAAAGTATCCACACGGTCATGGAGTACATTATGGGAAATATATCA
>WAAF01002795.1:0-18813 GCA_013400475.1 Tricholaema leucomelas | reverse complement strand
TCCAGGGATGAGGCTTCCACCACCTCCCTGGGGAACCCCTTCCAGGGTTTCACCACCCTCATGCTGAACAACTTCTTCCTAACCTCCAGTCTGAATCTCCCCATTTCCAGCTTTGTTCCATTCCCCCCAGTCCTGTCACTACCTGACAGCCTAAAAAGTCCCTCCCCAGCTTTCTTGTATCCCCCTTAAGATACTGAAAGGCCACAATAAGGTCACCTGGGAGCCTTCTCCTCTACAGACTGAGCTATCAAGAACATATTTGATGCTAAAACCCTGGCTACTAGAACCCAGACATCGTAACAGAATCTCTGCTTTCTTTTCTTCCTCTCTCTCTATTTTTCCTTAATATTTGCAACATGTCATTGCTCTGTGGCAAGACCTGAACAAAGTTGCCACGTCTGAAACGAGACAGTAGAGAAGAAAGGGGACTCAGTTACAAACTATTTCTTTAAGCTGCCTTGCTGAGCCCAGCCTTATGGCGCAGGCATATTCAGGAGACTTGACCTTGGCAGGCCTGCAGCTCACTGAGGCGAGCAGCTGTTAAAAGCAAAGATTCATGAGAACCTCTGATGAGAGAAGTGAGACCTAAGGCACCCTCTAGTTAACCATTACTGCCATTGTTATAGAAGAGCAGATGCCTGCCAAGACTCTCCCAGGTTTCCTGGGTTTGCTCCCACATGGTGGGTAGCACTATTACAGCATGGGGAGACTGAGAGCCCTGGGGCTGTTTAGTCTGGAGAAGAGAAGACAGAGGAGATATGATCAACGTGTACAAATATCTGAGGGGTGGGTGTCAAGTGCCTGGGGCCAAGCTCTTTTCAGTGGTCAGCAGCAATAAGCCAAGGAGTAAATGGATACAGACTGGAATAGAAAAGGTTTCAGCTCAACATGAGGAGAAACTTCTTTAGAGTGAGGATGCAGAGCCCTGGAGCAGGCTGTCCAGAGAGATTGTGGAGTCTCTTTCTCTGGAAACTTTCCAAACCCACCTGGACACATTCCTGTGTGAACTGCCCTAGGAGATCCTGCTTGGCAGGGGGAATTGGTCTTGAAGGGAGGCTGTAGCCAGGTGGGGTTGGGCTCTCCTCCCAGGCAACAAGCAATAGAAGAAGGGGACACAGCCTCAAGTTGTGCCAGGGCAGGTCTAGGTTGGATGTTAGGAGGAAGTTGTTGGCAGAGAGAGTGATTGGCATTGGAATGGGCTGCCCAGGGAGGTGGTGGAGTTGCTGTCCCTGGAGGTGTTGAAGCCAAGCCTGGCTGGGGCACTTAGTGCCATGGTCTGGTTGATTGGACAGGGCTGGGTGCTAGGTTGGACTGCATGAGCTTGAAGGTCTCTTCCAACCTGCTTGATCCTATGATTCTATGATCTCTGGAGGTCCCTTCCAACCGCTAAGGTTCTGTGATTCAGGTTAGAAGGCATTTGGATGATCCTATGGATCAAATTTCAACCACACAGTGTGTGACTTCTCCCACTTGCAGAGATAGCTTCCCTTGCATGCAAATCCAGAGAATAGACTGCACCACATCCTCACCATCACCACCACAGCATTTCATATTCCTTTGGGATAATATGAAGGGTGCTCAAAAACTCCGATGAGCTCAGCAGAATACAGCCAATGAGCGCGATGAGGGACTAGAAACAGAGGGAGTCAGTTCTGGAACCCCCAACACAAGAGGAACATGGAACTGTTTGAGCCAGTCCAAAGGAGAGCCACAAAGGTGCTCAGAGGGCTGCAGCAGCTCTGCTCTGAGGACAGGCTGAGAGAGTTGGGGCTCTGCAGCCTGGAGAAGAGAAGGTTTGGAGGAGATCTTGGAGTGGATTTCCAGTATCTGAAAGATGCNTGCTCTAGTGGGAGGTGTCCCTGCCTATGGCAGGGGGTTGGAGCTGGATGATTCTTGAGGTCCCTTCCAACCTAAACCATTCTATGATTCTATGATTTAGAAGGCCTTCAGATATCACTGTTTTGCACTGTAGGAGTCAAGCCTACAGAGTAGTTTGAGGTGTTACTTAATATAGCTGCCCGGGGCAGGGTGTGAGTCTCCCTCTCTGGAGATATTCAGAACCCACCTGGATGTGCTCCTGTGTGATCTGGACTAGGAGATGCTGCTCTGGCAGGGGGTTGGACTGGATGAGTTTTGGAAGTCCCTTCCAGCCCCTGATGTTCTGTGACTCTGTGAATCTGTTTTCTAACAACTTCAATTCGTACTGAAAATTGCTTTTGGAAAGTCATAGTTTATGTTACACCAGAAACACTTTTTGCTGGGCTGACAATTTTGGTGACCTATGAAGAACGTGAGATGATGCACTGGATCTTGAAACAGACGTGTTTAAGCACTCACTGCTCTTTATAAATGCATTTCATTTCAAAGGAAACAGTTCAGAGAATTGGGGTAACCATGAGGCTTCCCTTTCTGCTGATAAAAATGAAGCAATTCATCACAATAGGGGAGAAAAAATCTTGTCTTTGCTTCCATCATAGCTATGGCTTCCACTCCTCTAAAATTCTTTGTCCCGACCCCTGAGGTTTCAGTCTGATTCCTGCCTTTCCTCACGTGCTACATATTCACCAACACATGCAATGCAGTACTAGAAGATGAGGTTTGGACTTTATCAACAGGTACCACTAAGGATCATAGAATCAGTCAGGGGTGGAAGGGACCACGAAGATCAGCCAGTTCCAACCCCCCTGCCATGGCCAGGGACACCCTACCCTAGAGTAGGCTGCCCAGAGCCCCATCCAGACTGGCCTGAAACACCTCCAGGGACTGGAGGATGATTTCGATAATGCCCCAGTGAGCTGCCACTGACTAAACAGCCATCTAAAATCCATTTGGACCCATTAACATCTGCAAGTAAACCATTAAAACTGATCCTCTTCCTTGATGGGCAATAAAGTAAATACAAACCTCACAATAAGAAGTTAATGATCTGTCCCTAACAAGGCTGTAACTTTGAGGTACTCAAGCACCTACTCTCTTAGTCTAGAAACAAGATCCAGCACATCACCAGACGCAGGCACAGAGCTAGAAACTGTCCTTTTGTTGCCCTTTTTGCCACACCATCTTCAGCTTCTCACAGCTGGCTGCAGGCATCACTCCTAACAGTGATTTTTATTCCATGTAAGCTCCAAGGCAGGCTCTGCAGTCAAACAAACCCTTGTTTGGATCAGAACATGATGCGTCTCCACATCTCCAACAGAGCAGAAATGCCTTCTCCATTAACTTTAATAGCATCAAACTAACAAGAAGAAAAATAAAGTAATGGCAACAATCAATTGAATTTTCATGGTGGTTATTTACAAACTACACACATCCTCACTTCAGACTTGGGTTCAGCCTCCAGTCCTGCTCCAGCTGCAACTGATTGCCAACCCATGTGTCTTTTGAAGTCTGCCACACAAAATGTTCCAGACCTTAAAAGTACAATGGCACATAGCCCCTCCATTCCTAAAGAACCATGCTACTCATCCTTAATTTTAGCTTGAAAATGTGAAGCTTTATCACCAAGTATGACATAGCTCCACTTGGCAGAGCTGTGGAAGTAAAAAAAGGCAATTTGCCAGTCAGCAACCTGGGCAAGAGCCATTCTGCACTTAGTACATGCCTGAAGACAGCCGAAGGTTAGCTTACCTTAAGTCGTGCCAGGGCAGGTCTAGGCTGGATGTTAGGAGGAAGTTGTTGTCAGAGAGAGTGATTGGCATTGGAATGGGCTGCCCAGGGAGGTGGTGGAGTCGCCGTGCCTGGAGGTGTTGAAGCCAAGCCTGGCTGGGGCACTTAGTGCCATGGTCTGGTTGGTTGGCCAGGGCTGGATGAGCTTGGAGCTCTCTTCCAACCTGCTTGGTTCTGTTCTATTCTATGAAACATTCTTACTGCTGCCCAAGACGAAATGTCCTGCGAGGGGCTCTTCCATCTGACAGTTTTGCTCTTTCCACGCTCCCTGTCACTGCAAGAGTCTCAGTCTTTCTGTGGAAATGGGTTGTCCAGAGCTGACAGTGCTGCCTCTTCGGCATTTAGGCATTCCTTCGAAATAGTGGCACCTAAAAGGCTGGTTTAGAGCAGGTTTGCAGCAACAACTACATTTTCTGACATGGGGAGAGGGTGTGTGTCTGTGTGTGAATGTGTGTTAAGCTTTTTAAATTGCATTTAAAATTGATGTCATCATTATTGCTGCTGCTCAAGGTGGAGGGAAATAACAGCTAAGAGACTTTTTTTGGCCTAGAAATTTCATGGTCTGTGTGCACCTCTTGATCTCTGTTCTCAGAGATGAGACAGAAAAGTATCTGATCAATGGATCAGATCAGTGAAGCAACAGATCACTGCACTTTGTACTTTTTTTCATCTGACCTCCTCAGATAGTAAATTATTTTAATTGGAATGGGCTGCCCAGGGAGGTGGTGGAGTCTTTGTCTCTGGAGGTGTTCAAGCAAAGCCTGGATGTGGTACTTAGTCTGGTTGATTGGATAGGGCTGGGTGCTAGTTGGGCTGGATGAGCTTGGAGGTCTCTTCCAAGCTGGTTGATTCTATGATTCCACTTCCCATATCTTATTTCCCCCCTCCCTAGTCCCCCACTCCTGTTTTCTATTGATTCCAGCACTTTTATCCAAGCTTTAAATAACCTGGAAAGCTTTTGTAAACTTGTTTAGCATGCTGTTCTCATTCCACTCACACATTAAACTGGATCTTAGCACATCACATCCTATTTGCCATGTGTATATGTACAACAAGACTTGCTGCACTTCCTCTCTCCTGATTCATGGTACTGCCAACACAAGAGAAGAAAGTTACTTTGCAGCATCTAAGACAGCTTGTCCTAGAAGAGAATCACGGAATCGGTCAGGGTTGGAAGGGACCACAAGGATCAGCCAGTTCCAACCCCCCTGCCATGCCCAGGAACACCCTACCCTAGAGCAGGCTGCCCACAGCCTCAGCCAGCCTGGCCTCAAACACCTCCAGCCATGGGGCCTAAACCCCCTCCCTGGCCAACCCATTCCAGCCTCTCACCACTCTCATGCTCAACAACTTCCAGCCTGACTCTCCCCACTTCCAGCTTTGCTCCATTCCCCACACTCCTGTCACTCCCTCACAGCCTAAAAAGTCCCTCCCCAGATGTTTTGTAGCCCCCTTCAGATCCTGGAAGGCCACAAGAAGGTCACCTGGGAGCCTCCTCTTCTGCAGCCTGCACAGCCCCAACTCTTTCAGTCTATGCTCACAGCAGAGCTGCTGCAGCCCTCTGAGCATCCTCCTGGCCCTGCTCTGGACATGCTGCCATTCTGGCCTGCAACAGGGGCTAAGCATCGACAAGCCAGCAGAGTGAGACACAATTCTATTACTGATGCCAAAATCACCAATAAAAAGGATTTGGTTTGGTCAGGTTTTTTCTGACATAAAATGTGAAGCTCCCCTGCCTACATGCCACTTGCACAGCAGGAGCAAAGCCATAAGCACACAGCACTTCTAAACCTCTGCAGGCTATCAGAAACATTCCATATTTAAGATCAGAGCACTCCAGGTCACATTTTCCTCCTGTCCTTCCCATGAACCACAGTGAATCTGTCCCCTCTACTATGCTCTCCATGCTGGCTGGGCATCTCCTCTAGGGTAGATCATTAGAACTGCAAAATGCACACTAATGAGAAGACAGTTTGATGATGCTCCGTCTCTTCCTTCCACCGAGCCACAGGCAGAAGTTTCAGACAGCAAGCATACCTGCTTCCAGCTCTCTTGGTCAAAAGGGCTGACAGCTTCTCAGATGTCACTCTTCAAGTATCTGCTGATGGCCAGGATTTACCAGTGGTATTTATTAGATAAGATCCCTACTACCTCTTAATTCAATCAATTATCTGAAAATAGGTGCTAAGGCTAAATTTAAGGTTAACCCAGCAAAAATAACTGTGCCATATACCTGTATCACCTGACAAGCAGCGCACCCACCAACGGCAGACAAGTTTAATGTTCAACACATGTGTGGGCATAACTGCAGTGCAATAGCACAGGCATCCACTAACTAATAGTAGAATCAGGAATGGCTTAGGGTGGAAGGGACCTCAAAGCTCAGCCAGTTACCACCCCCCCTGCCACAGGCAGGGACACCTCCCACT
The DNA here is from genome assembly GCA_013400475.1 of Tricholaema leucomelas. Taxonomy (NCBI): domain Eukaryota; kingdom Metazoa; phylum Chordata; class Aves; order Piciformes; family Lybiidae; genus Tricholaema lacrymosa; species Tricholaema leucomelas. Next base: position 12,718 of record WAAF01002795.1, on the reverse strand, counting down.
AAAACAGGTCACTCAAGGACTCATCCAACCTGTTCCTGAACACCTCCAGGGAGGTTCTGAGCACAGGATCAACCAATGTGATCTTCAATCTTCGATCACATTGGGTGATTCTGTGCTCCACACCCTCCCTGGGCAACCTGTGACAGTGTCTCACCTCCCTGGGCAACCTGTGACAGTGTCTCACCACCCTCACTGCAAAGAACCCTTTCCTAACAGCCAGTTTCAATCTCCTCTCTGCAAGTTTAAACCCATTCCTCCTTGTATTGTCATTACAAGACCTTGTCAATAGTCCCTCCACAGGGATCTGTAGACCCCTTCAGAAACTGGAAGGCCACTCCAAGGTCTCCTTGAAGTCTTCTTCAGGCTGCAGAGCCCCAACTCTCTCAGTCTGTCCTCAGAGCAGAGCTGCTGCAGCCCTCTGAACACCTTCAGAGCTCTCCTCTGGTCTGGCTCCAACACTTCCATGTCCTGCTTGTGCTGGGGGCTCCAGAACTGCATGCAGTGCTCCAGGTGGGGTCTGAGGAGAGCAGAGCCAAGGGGCAGAATCCCCTCCCTTGCCCTGCTGCCCACACTGCTCTTGCTGCAGCCCAGCACAGGGTTGCTGTCTGGGCTGCACTCACAGTGCCCCACTACTAGGATCCTAGAACGGATGCATGTGCTGACATTATCCCCAGGTATGTGTGTTCAATGTTTAACACACATGCAGGAATAACTCCTGTCTAGAGTTCAATTGATATGTTTTGCAGTTTAGGATTTGCCAGGAATCATTTTGCTTGTTTTTCATGGAGAAGTCTTGGCGGAAACAAGAACTGAACCCTTCTGATCCAGTTGGTTATGCTGCTTCACGCTGAGAAGCACCACATGAAATGTCTACAGAGCAGTTGCTGAAGGCCTGTGTGGACCTATACTTACAAAATAAAAAGAAGAGGGGGAGGGAGGAGCTGGAGATGGAAGATTTTTGGTGTTTGTTTCCTTTCAAATGGAACAACACAGTCTTGCTCCAAAAAGTCCTTACATCTGGTCTCTGAGATGTGGAGGGGGGGAGAGGGCAATCCCTGTACAAGTGCAGTTTTCCTTTCCCTTTATGATTACAGGAACAATTGGCTGGAAAGGAGGGAGGCTAACAAGGCTGCCACCAGAAGAGGACGTCCTACCTTTAGCTGAGTACTTGGTCCGTGTCAGAAACCACTCTGGATGATGCACACTCCCAGGACCACAGGAGGGTGTTTGAGTCCTTTTCAGTCTTTTTGAGTCTTTCCCCTGAACGTTAAGCTGGGAAATGCCAGATAGGCCTCCCCATTTTCACTTACTCATCATCCAGATGTTTTCAAAATAACCATTTTTTGCTCAAAGTCCTCAAAAAACTCCATATGCAGACACACTCCTTATTGAAGAGAGGGTCCTAAGGTGGCCCGCTCTCGACACAGGAAAGAACTCCTCTGTCCGGGGGGCAGCATGTTGAGGGGGAAAGAGTAAAATACATTATACCAGTACTTACTACTAAACAAATGTGCCATGTGTGAGTGTGTACACACAGAGATGTGTGTGTGCGTGCGTGAGTAGCACATGGCACACAAGGCTACGCTCGGGGATTATTTTGCCTCCTGCCCAGCGTCCTGCAGCAGTTTTCCTGAGGAAGCAGCCACTTAGTACTTTGGACTACAGAATCCGTGAACTGTAGCACAGATAAAATACAAAGACATGTATTTTACATGCAATTGAGACCTAAATCCTGACTTAACCGAAAATTTGAGGTGCCAGTATACCTGGGATTTTATTTTTACAAAGCTTTATTATTCCAAGATCAACGCCAGCTGTAAAGATTAGATCCATGTCCAAAAACTTGTATTAAAATGCATACACTTCTTGGTAGAAAGGAGTTTAAAAACCTGTCAGGCTGAGAAACAGCACTCTTTGTGTGTGCTGCTTGACAATTCAATTACAGATCCACCCTATTGGCTTTTTGGATTGGGGTTTGGGGTTTTTTTCCCTTTTTTTTTTTTTTTGGTGTCTTTGTTTGTCTGTTTTTTGGGGGGGTTGGTTTGTTGTTGTTGGGGTTTTTTTGTTGGTTTGGGGATTTGGAGGTAGGGGTTGGGGAGGGAGGGTTTGGTGTAAGTTAAATGTGATTGCCAAAGCAGAAAGGGGTGGGGGAAGCAGTACAGGGAGGCACTAAGTGAGGAAGATGAAAGCGTTTTTGATTATACAATGTAACTCTGACAAGTTGTTACATAAAACCCAAATATTTAGTATTTTACAAAGAAGGGGGGGGTTGGGGGTGGGGGGAGAGAGGCACACCAAAAACCGCAATAAAAGAAACAGCAGCTGTTTCTATCTGATGTCAGAGAACAGGTGTGATACAAATCTCCACACCAGTGCGATCGTATTGATCTTCTGATGATGCACGCATGAAGCACATGTGCAAACGTTATCGACCCATCCAGCATCTCACTTCCAGGAATACGGCCTGAAAATGCCTCTCTATAATTGAAAACATCATCAGGATAAACAGAACGTGGGCCAGTTACTAAAAAACACACACAAACTGAGTAAGACAAGGTGAGCCCCTGCCGCCGCGGCGCAGCCCGCGTCGCGCTGCCTCCCGCTTCGGCCGCCGCCGCCTGCGCTCCCAGCGCCGCCGCCCGGACCCCCTCAGCACTCCCCGCCCCGGGCCACCCGCGCTGGGGTGAGAAGCGGCTGGGCCTCGGCTCTGCCCAGAAGAGGCTATGCTGCTTCCCGAGGCGGGGCGAGGCGGAGGGGGGAACTCGGGAGAGGGGCGCCCGAGGGGGGCGCGGCGAGGGCAGACGGGCTTCCGCCCCCGGTCTCGGCAGGTTTTGAAAGCGGCCGTTAATTCGCGGCCCGGGAAGGGGGGGGTTGCGGCGGCTTGTTAGCGTCGCCTGCCGTTAGAGGGCACTAAGCAACCCTGCTTTAGCGCCGCTCCGGGCAGCCGGGGTGGGAGGGAGCGGGGGGGCGGGGGAGAGAAAGAGAGAGTGCCACCAATTTAGGGAAAGATTAAAAAGGATGCGGAGTCCCGGCGCTGCCGAAGCGCGCAAAACGCCCGGGCAGTACAAAAAATTAAAAGTAAGATAATAATTTAAAAAAAAAATGCGTCGAGGTCAATCATTTACCAGTCTGCTTCTTAATGCGTGTGACCGCAGGTGGTACCGAGGGACATTGTGATTCATGCCCACTTTCAAAGCAGGACCAGGGCCCAGTCTGAGGCACCCAAACAACTGTCTTCTAATATTAGCACGGCTGTATTTCTGGATCTATTATAGTCTGTCCAGACAGATCTCATTGTAATGGGATCTTTTATTAAAAGATTAGCACTATCTCCTGCAGTTGGTGGAAAAAAATCTGTTATCACTGAGTTATTTGCAGTTGTGGGGAGGGGGCGTGCGGTGGGGTGGGAGCCAGAGGGCGGGAGCGGAGAGGAGGGGTGTGGGGAGGGCCGGGCGGAGGGCGCGGGCGACCGCGGCGCACCGGCCCCTGACCCGGCACTGTCCGGGCATTCCTGTCTGCATACTTCGCAGTCTGTTGTGCTTTGGTGGCTCAGAAAAGCGAAAGAATCGAAATTAAAAAGGCAGCTTTTGAATAAACAATACCATTTTCCGTTAAGTAATCGTTTTGTATAAAAGGAAATATCGCCTACTCAGTTTCATTGAGCGGTGCCAAAAAATGTTATAAATGAGGGACCGCCAACTTTTCTAAGCGGAGAATAATGCCAGACCGTGCTTAATAAACTAGTGCCCTAGAAGTTCATTATCGATGTTGCAATCTTTCCTGGTTCTGAAAGAAGACCGCCTACGTCGCCCCCATTCCCGTCTCGTCCTCCCGGGCTCCCAGTGAAAAGGCTGTCATTTGGTCACAGCCCTAGGTATTAAACTTTTATTTGCTTCGGGTTTTGTTTGGTTGGTTTCGCTGTTTTCGTTTTGGTTTGGGCTTTTTTTATGGTTTCGGGGTTTTGGGGTGTTTTTCTTCCACGTTTGGGGCTGGTCGGCGGATTAGTTGGGCTTTGGAGTTGGCTTTTTTTTTTTGGGGGGGGGGTCCGAGTCCCGCCGAGCGAGTAGTGTGTGCGCCAGCCGTCCGCCGCCCGTCGGAAGTGCGGGGAGCGGGGGTTTGTTCTCCGGAGCCACTTTGGAACGGGGAGGACAGCGCCCCGCGGCCGCGGAGCTTACCTCGGCCGGCCAGCCGGGCGGCGCTGCCCTCACTCCGCACCCCGGCAGGCTCCGCACCCATCTCCGCGCCCCCGCCCGGGCCCCCGGGGGGTGTGGGGGGGAACGAACAAGAGGCGCCCCTCAGGCGTTCCCGACCTCCGCGGGTCTCCAGCCCCCGCGGCGCGGGAGGCTCCGCAGGCGCGGCCGTTCCGCGGGCTTGCCGGAGCTGCCTCCCGCTACTGCGCTGCACCAAGGTCTCCGGCGGCTCCGCCGCGCAAGACTGGCGTGGGGCTGCGCGGGTGCGCGCCCGGGGTGCGCGCCTGTGTGTGCGTGCACCTAGAGCAGATCATTGGAGAGGGTTTCCAGAAGGTGGAAAATGTCACCTGATTCACACTGAACTTTTTAAATCTCCCCACCCCCGAGCAGACACACACACATTAGGAGACCGCCCACCGCAGACAGCTAGGACCCCCGTATAGATTTAAAGAGAGACTGCATTCACAGCCTGACGTTCATTCAATAGAGCGATCATAAGCAGGCTGGCTAGTGCTCGCTCCCTCTCCCTACTCCCCCTCACGCTGTTTCTGTCTCTCACTCTGCTGTACTGAGGATGTTAAATCAGAGAATCCACCCGGGCATGCTCTTACTCCTGATGTTTCTGTGCCACTTCATGGAAGATCATACAGTACAGGGTAAGACCAGATCGTTTATTTGCTGATATGCTTCTTTATTATTACTATTGTTTTCTGGGATCCGGGGGCACGGTTTAGTTTGCTGGCGGTGCTAAACGCCTCTCTCCAAGGTCCAACAGGACAGAAGTTAACTGTGGGCATGGGATGGCTTTGTACCAAGGTGCAGAGGTGTCATTTAAATTCCTTTTTAATCGGAGTTTCGCGCTGCTCTGCACAGGGGCAGAGGACAGATGAGGAAGTTTTTTGATATTTATTGCTATTATGCAGTATGAAGGAGAGAGCAGCATCGCAAGGCAACTTTCCCAGTCTCGGCTCCCGAATGAGTGCTCAAACTTTGCTGGTAATTCAGCTCAGATTTTTATCTCGCCTGTCCAGCGGAAGGATAGGTAGTGATGGGCAACGCTACCATTAGAGCTGACGTTTTTAGAGACCTAGAAGTGGTAGTTTTCTGGACAGTCTTTAATATGGGATTTCCTCCTCCCACACACACACCCACTCTTTTTTTTTTTTTTTTAATAAATACTAGTGTAAATTCCCCGGCACTGAAGAGTACGTTTCAATATAGTGCGGGGTTTGGGTCTGAGTTTTTTTGTTTGGTGGGCTGTTGGGGGGTTGTGTGTGTGTGTGTGTGTGTCGTTTGTTTTATTTTTTTCTCTTTTCCATGCGAACAAAACAAACCCGAAGCTGATATTGACAACTCTTAGGAGCCCTCTCTCGACACAAGGGAATATTGATTTTTAGTTTGGGGGCTTTCTTTCCCTTGTCTTGACCATGTTCCAACCACCACCTGGATGTCTTATCCTTGCTTATTTTGTGGTTTTCTCCTCCTCCCCCCCGCCTCTTTCCCCCCACTACCCAGATAAAGCATAAATTAACCTAAAGTAAGAAACTGTAAAAGGCAAAACTTTTTCTTTTTTTAAGGGCGTTGTTTGTTCAATTATTTTTAGAGCGGGGAGTGGGGGGGGGAGAGGGGGAAGGGAGGGAACAGAAAACGGAGGGGGTGGGGGGGGACGACGTGGGGGGAAGAGCAGGAGGAAGGATCTTCTCCGGCACTCAGGGGCGTCTCGGCTAGCCGATCCTGACCCCTTGCTGCGGTACATTCCCACCGGAGGAAGAAGGCAGGATCGAGCCTTGGCTGGATTAGCACCAGAATAAATTGGTATTGAGTTGCTGGAGAAGTCACATTGGTTATTCACGAGAGACTCATCCCAACCAAAACTCTCCAGCTAAAAAAAAAGGGGAGTTGCTTGGACTGATGTTCTTGGCTTGACTCCACGAATAACAGGGATACTAGTAGCAAAGAGGGGGGTGGAAGGGGAAAAAAAAGACAACCTCCCCCCAACAAAACCCACTCTATCCGGTCTGAGGACAGTGTACTTTCCTCTGAAATGCTTGCGGGAGAGATGCCACCTATAACTTTTCCAGCTTGATCGATTTTTACAACTCTGTAGGGACCTCCTACTCATGTGCCCTTGCGTTTTATATACTTTACTCACTTTTTTTTTCGGAGCTTTGCTGACTTACATTAGTGAAGGAAAGACTTTTGTTAATAGAAACAGCAGAACGTGGAGATTTCGAAAGACTTCGCTAACAGCAAATGTTCCCAAGTCATGCAGATTGCAAAATGGGCTGGGACTGAAAACTCTGCGCTGCACTAAAACAATGCTGCTGTGCAGCCGCGGTGAGGAGGAGAGGGCAGGGGGAGGAGGAAAGAATTTGCAAGCGCGATTTTCTTTTTATTCCCCTTTTAAATGCACATCCTTTTTAAGGCTCTGTCACGTGCCGGCAGTGTTCCTTCTGCTCTTCATATGGAATAAATACCTCCGAAAACTGCATCCTCCTGCTTGGACTCGGTCCTTTTTTTGCCTCCTTTTTTTTAATTTTTATTTTTGGATTTTGGTTGTTTGATTGTTTGGTTTGGGGTTTTTTGGGGGGTGAGTTGTTGAGGTTTTGATTAGTTGATTGTTTTATGTTGGTTGGGGTTTTTTGGGGTTGGGGATTTTTTTTGTTTGTTTTTTTTTTTTTTTTTTTTGGTAGTGGTGTGGGGGTTTGTTGGAGTTTTATTTGTTTGGGTTTGGGTTGGGATTGTTGTTGTTGTTGTTGTTGTTTGTTGTCCACGGTTTGGTTTGGGTTGTGTTTTGTTTTTCAACTGCTCTTCCAAACCGGGCTAGAGTAGCTGCGGGTTATGAAATGGGACAAATAAAACTAAACAGTCTAGTAAAAGTAATTGCAAGGCGCACGTGTTGTGTCTGGGTCAGTCGTGACTGCCACTGATCCGGCTTGGTCTCCCACCCCCACCACCCCTACCCCCCCCAGCTGGGAACTGCTGGCTCCGGCAGGCGCGGAACGGCCGCTGCCAGGTCCTCTACAAAACCGACCTCAGCAAGGAGGAGTGCTGCAAAACCGGCCGCCTGACCACTTCGTGGACGGAAGAGGACGTCAACGACAACACGCTTTTCAAGTGGATGATTTTTAATGGGGGAGCCCCGAACTGTATCCCGTGCAAAGGTGAGGGGGTGCTGGAGAGCTGCTCCGTGCGGAGGAGAGGTTCAGGCGGGCAATGGTCGAGGGAGGAGGAGCGGGGTTTGAGCTGGCGTGGGGGAAGCGTGGTCCACCCACTTCCTTCCTCGGTAGGGCTTTGAGGGGCGTCTCGTACCAGCAGCAGGATCAGCAAGGTGACCCCTATTTCTGCTCAGCCGCCCTGCACATCGCGGGGAGGAGGGGAGCGACCTCCGCTCCCCTCCTGCCCTCACTGGAGGCGGGAATTTCCCTCTAGTAGTGTTTCCTGGAGGGAAGGAAAGATGTTTTCTCTTTATGTTCTGGGGTCACAGTATCTTTCTTTTTTTCCCTTCTTTTTTTTTTTTTTTTCCTTTTATTTTCTTTTTCTCCCCCTTATTTTTATTTTTATTTATCTTTGTTCTTTATCTTTTTTTCTTTTTTTTCTTGTTCTTTCTTTCTTTCTTTCTTTTTTTTTTTTAAGCAGTTTTGACACCAGGTCTGTTCCACACGCTCAGTACTAAAGTGGTGCCTCTTTCCTTCCATCAGAAACATGTGAGAACGTGGACTGTGGACCCGGAAAGAAATGTAAAATGAACAAGAAGAACAAACCTCGGTGTGTTTGTGCTCCGGATTGCTCTAATATCACTTGGAAGGGCCCTGTGTGTGGCTTAGATGGGAAAACCTACAGGAACGAGTGTGCCCTTCTCAAAGCCAGATGTAAAGAACAGCCCGAACTTGAAGTCCAGTATCAGGGCAAATGCAAAAGTAGGTTTGCAAATCTAATCTGATGTCCCTCAAATGACAAACTGTGCGTGTCTGAGTGTAGGGAGGAGAAGCTGTTGGATATACTTCCCCGCAGGAACCAGGGTGATGTTCCAAACGCTGGGTGACAGTAACTAAACTGTGCTCAACAGAGAAAGACGTAGCTGGATTGAGGGTTCCCCCACAGTCTTTCAGCATTTGAGTCCCACCAGCTGCCCTAAGATGGGGACATTTCCTCTACTGGCCCTTTAAATGTAGGGAACTGCTGAAGGCTCTTCTCTTACCACTTGTTTCATTGTGCCACCCATTTCACTCCTGGCTGGGGCTTTGGGATCTCCTATTAACCGCTGTGTATTGTTGTTTTTCTTTCAGAGACCTGTAGGGATGTTTTATGCCCAGGCAGCTCCACATGTGTGGTTGATCAAACTAATAATGCCTACTGCGTGACGTGTAATCGAATTTGTCCAGAGCCTACCTCCCCTGAGCAGTACCTGTGTGGGAATGATGGCATCACTTACGCCAGTGCCTGCCACCTGAGGAAAGCTACCTGCCTCCTGGGAAGATCCATTGGATTAGCCTATGAAGGAAAATGCATCAGTAAGTATCTCAGCCAGACGGCAAGGGGTGGAGGGAGCTTCCTCCATCAGCTGTTTTGGAATACAGTGCATGCGGTCGGGCGGGCGGATGTGGCTAATGCTGGGGAAAAGGAGATCGAGTTCCAGCAGCCTGGGTTAGTGCTCCACGTCAGGAAAAGGAAAGTCAGGGAGAGCTTTGCCCCAGGAAAGACTGCAAAAGGGCTGAGGGAATAAAGGGCCCAATCCTACTTCTCTTGCTGTTGCTGAGTGCTGACATTAATTTCCAAGGAAAAAGTACTCACCATTGAATGACATAGTTATGGTGTAACAAGGTCTCAATACTCAGTGGATCTAAACAGTTGCCTTTGAGAGGTTTTGGCAAATCTCACACTAACTTAATTGGAACCATCTGATCACTTTTTCCTCTTTAAAAATGTTGCAGAGTTTGGAGAAGACAGTAGGTGAAGAGAGGAAAATAATCTCTGGGCATCCTGAATTTCTGTATTGTTATCACAAGAAAGGGCTGATAGTAAAGTGTGCTTATATAAGGAAGCACCTTTAGGACAATGCCTGCTCCCCGAAACTGCAAGAGAAATCTTGGGAGGACTATTGGGCTTCTTTTAATTTGCACAGGTTGAGGTGTATTCCCTTTCCAATCTTGTAGACAACTCTGCTACACAGTTTAGTGTAAAAAGAGTTGATTTAGAAATGCTGAACACGTTGGCAGATTCTCCACTTGCCACTAATGTGGGGACCTGAATTCCCACCTACACCAAATGGAACGGGAAAGACATGTACAGCAGGCAAATGTAGCTGCCTTCCCAGGGCCAAGCTCTGCTGGCACAGCTGTCTTTCCTCCCCCACATACACACAAGCAGTGGTGTCCAAGGGACAACAATCAGACAGTATCACCACATCCACTGCATCTGAGCTTTACCTGTTGACAGTTACCAGGGGAGAGGGAGTTTGGAGTTGTTTGTTGTTGCTCTTCTTTTTTCTTGTGTCCTTTTACTTACATCTAGTATCCTGTGTGTGTTTTTAGAAGCCAAATCCTGTGAAGACATTCAGTGCAGTGCTGGGAAGAAGTGCTTGTGGGATTTTAAGGTTGGCAGAGGTCGTTGTGCCCTCTGTGATGAGCTGTGCCCTGAAAGCAAGTCAGACGAGGCAGTCTGTGCCAGCGATAACACAACTTACCCAAGCGAGTGTGCCATGAAAGAGGCAGCCTGCTCCATGGGCGTGCTTCTAGAAGTAAAGCACTCTGGATCTTGCAACTGTAAGTGAAATTTTAGCTCTGCAGACACTTAGAGCTTCTGAAGGCCAATTCCTAGGTAATGAAGACTTACACCTTCAAACATAAGAAAGCTTGATGTAGAGATTCAAGATACAGTGCTGATGCCATATAAGTATGTATCTGTCGCACACACACTTTGATTACTGATATAATGCAATAGACTTCCAACAACCAGTTGGCATTCAAATGGAGTTTTGGGGATATTCTGAGGACAAGTTATTCTGTCAGAAAGGGGTTACCCTGAGAGTGTAATTCTAGTGATTCATTTTGTTTTGGTTTGTTTTTTCCTACTTTGTCTGCTCTCCTGTGCTTCACTGATTACTTTATTAACACTCGGAGAAACTCGAACTTGGTCCAAAAGAACAAGCTTAATGGTAGCACGCAGGCACCTGGCTCGGCACAGCTGCCTCTACTAACTGAATGAAGGACACTAAAGCAGTTAACCTAGAACACCAGAGCGCTCTTTATTTGATGTCAGGAGTCTGCCAATAAAACCTGAGCCATTGATTCTTCAGAACTTTCTGCAGTTATGACTTCATAGGTTATGCATTAAAAACAAAATACAAACCCTTGTTGCGTAACAGCAGATGCCAAAGAGCATCTCACCGCGAGCCGCATAAAATGCAACGCTCCCTTACGGCCGTTCAGAGCGCTTTGAACACATGCACTGAGCTGCTTCTGCCGCTGTTGTTGTCCTTATTTAAACAACAGCTCCCCTGTATTCCCCCATCTAGCCATTAATGAAGACCCAGAAGATGAAGAGGAAGATGAAGACCAGGACTACAGCTTTCCTATATCTTCCATTCTAGAGTGGTAAACCCTCCATCACTATTGGAATAGCCATTGGGCACGAAACCAATGTCCATACTGTAAATAAGTGTACGCTTATTTATTTTTTCTGGGGAGGAGGAAAAGAAAAAAAACCAACAAAAAAAAAAAAAGAAAAAGAAAAGAAAAGTATACATATAGTTGAGTCTGGTAGACATTTATTTATACTGTGTCATGTTTTATAATTTATACATAAAATGTCTGGTTGACTGTATACCTTTTTTCCTTTTTTAAGAAATTTATTCGTTACGGGAAGAGCAGTGTTATTTATTGTCAGGTCTCTCGCTTGTAAAGTAAAGCTTTTCTTTATTCTTGTGAACTACAGAAGTCCATTCCTTTTGTTCCTTCTTTAGAGCTTACCCACATGAACTCATCTCCTGGTTTTCACTGGCGTTAACTCCTTTCCACTTTGAAACAAACTCGCATGTCGGTTTCCGTTAACGTTTATTTATTGGGCTTGCTTCCTTGCTGGTTCTGTAAGATCCCTCTGGTTTGGGGGTTGGTTTTTTTGTTTGTTTCTTTGTTTACAAGGAAATCTTCACTGACCAAAAGGCATTGTGACTGAATTAAATATAACTCCCAGGGTGCAGTGAGGCGATCTTTAAGGAAACGGCTTCCGCTTGACTTCCGAACGCGCCGTGTAGAGTGCATTTAGGTTAGAAGGGACCTCAAAGCTCACCCAGTTCCAATTCCCTGCCATAAGACAGGGACATCTCCCGCTAGAACAGGTTGCTCAAGGCCTCAGCCAAACTGGTCCTGAACACCTCCAGGGAGGCTGTGGAGCACAGAATCAGGGAGGTTGTGAGGCACAGAATTACCAAACATGATCTTTGATCACATTCAGTGATTCTGTGCCCTGGGCAACCTGTGCCAGTGTCTCATCCCCCTCACTGGAAACTTGGGTCTTGAACACCTCCGTGGAGGTTGTGAATGACAGAATCACCGAACGTGATCTTTGATCACGTTTGGTGATTCTGTGCCCCACAGTTTCCCTGGGCAACCTGTGCCAGTGTCTCGTCACCCTCATTGGAAAGAACCTTGGTCTTGGACACCTCCAGGGACCTTGTGAATGACAAAATCTGTCATTGACATCCACATCCACATCCACATTCTGTCATCCACAACCTCTCTGGGCAACCTGTGCCAGTGTCTCATCCCCCTCACTGGAAAGAACCCTGGCCTTGAATACCTCCAGGGAGGGAGCAAAACGTGCTGAAGGGATCTCAATGTGCTGAGCGTATAATACTGTACTCTTAAAAATTCCAGACCCAAAGAAATCGGATTATGAAGGTTGTTAGCAGCCCCAGGGCTAACTGTAATAAGAGTAAAGGGGTTTTTATTTTTGCTGTTTTGAGGCTTTTGGTAAGGTGGATAAAGTGCGGGTTGTTGGTTTCTTTTTTGCCAGGTGTTTCCTTTAAGATGGTCTTGCGGTGCCACTCTCAGAGCTTTCTATTTCCTAATCAGTGTGTCATTAAACGTTACAGCAAAGCTTTACCTGTTCAAGTTTCTTGCTCTTCATAACACTTTCTTTTTTTAAATTCTCTCTCTGAGGCAATTTTTTGTATTTTTTCAAACATGGCAAGTTTAAATACAAATTCATTTAAATATATAGTTTTGTACTTTTCTACCATGTAAATGTGCAATGTATATAAAAGTTATAATGTGTATTTGTAAATAAATGATGAGTGAAAAATAAACATTAAAAAAAGAAGAAAAAGAAAAAAAAAAAAGGAATTTTCCCTGAAGGCAATACTCCTTTTTTTTCCCCTCTCTCCTAAACAATTCTGGCCTTCTGCTGCAGAGAAGCCACGGTGGTGGTTAGGGGAAAGGCAGCTTTGTGCGAGGCATAGCAGTGAAATGCACTGCTTAAGGTCAAAGCTTTCATAGAATATTAGAATCAAGCAGGTTGGAAGAGAC
>WAAF01002794.1:4593-15209 GCA_013400475.1 Tricholaema leucomelas | reverse complement strand
GACCAAACTGCTGAGGAAGTCTTCCAGAAAGCTTACAAAATCATTGAGCTTTTTTGCAAGCAGGTTTTTCCATTAAGAGAGACAAGGTCAAAGGACCTGCCAGAGAAATTCAGTTTCTGGGAGTGCGGTGGCAGGATGGTTGCCTTCGTATTCCACAGGATGTGACAAACAAAGTCTCCACCATGGCAGTTTCGACCAGTAAGAAGGACACTATATCTTTCTTCGGTGCAGTGTGACTTTGGAGACTACACATTCCTGGATTCAGTCAAATTGTCAAGCCTCTGCATGTTGTGACTTGTAAGAGAAACAATTTTTGGTGGGGACCTGAACAACAAGCAGCCTCTGATTGGATCAAGTGGGAAGTAGTCTATGCAGTGGGCTTGGGACCTGTGCAATCTGGGCTGGACATTAAAAACATTCTGTACACGGCTGCCAGTGACAATGGTCCAACTTGGAGTCTTTGGCAGAGAGCTCCAAATGATACACATGGTTGTCCACTTGGTTTCTGGAGTCGTAGCTGCAGAGGTTCAGAGGCAAATTACACCCCAACTGAGAAAGAGATACTAGCAGCCTATGAAGGAGTGAAAGCAGCTTCTGAAGTGATTAAAACTGAGTCACAATTGCTTTTAGCTCCTAGATTGCCAGTTCTAAACTGCATGTCCAAAGGCAAAGCTTCATCACCGCATCATGCCACAGATGCAACCTGGTCTAAATGGATGGCTTTGATAACCCAACGAGCATGAATGGGTAATCTTGATCGACCTGGTCTGGCGGAGGTGATCACCAACTGGCTGGAAGGCACAGACTGCATAAAAGCTCCAGAGGAAAGGGTAACTCGTGCTGAAGAAGCTCCTCCCTATGTTGATCTCTCTGATCAGGAAAAGTTCTATGCTTTGTTCACAGATGGTTCCTGTCATCTTGTTGGGAACAAGCGAAGACGGAAGTCAGCAGTCTGGAGTCCTAGCAGGAGAGTTACCAAAGCAAGAGATGGGGAAGGAGAATCCAGTCTGTTCATTGAGGTAAAAGCTGTCCAACTAGCTCTTGATGTGGCTGAATGTGAAAATTGGCCTATCCCTTACCTCTACACTGACTCATGGATGGTAGCCAATGCTCTATGGGGTTGGCTAAAGGACTGGAGAAAAAATGGTTGGCAGAGGAAAGGAAAGTCTAATTGGTGTGCTGATCTATGACAGGACATTGATGCACGGCTGGAGAGAACTCCAGTGAAGGTGCGGCACGTAGACGCACACATGCCTAAGAACAGAGCCACTGAGGAACACCAACACAACCAGCAGGCAGACCAAGCTGCTAAGATTTCTCAAGTTGATACCAACTCTGATCTTGACCTTGATTGGAAACACTGAGGTGAACTGTTATTAGCTCAGTGGGCCCATGATTTATCTGAACATCAAGGCAGAGATGCAACATACCGATGGCCAACAATAGGTCAATTGACTTATCCATGGGTGCTATCACCCAGGTCATTCATGACTGTGACATCTGTGCTGTTATTAAGCAGGCTAAGTGAATCAAGCCCCTATGGTATGGTGAGAGATGGTCCAAGTATAAGTATGGAAAAGCCTGGCAGATTGACTACATCACTTTATCTCGATCTCATTCTGGCAAGCAGTATGTGGCAATGATGGTAGAGACCAGCACCGGATGATTGGAAACCTATCCAGTTCCACATGCTACTGCACGTAACACCATTCTTCGCTTGGAAAGACAAATCATGTGGAGACATGGAACTCCAGAGAGAATCGAGTCAGACAATGGCACTCATTTCAAGAATAATCTTGTAAAAAACTGTGCCAAAGAGCACGGTATTGAGTGGATCTACCACATACCCTACTATGCACCAGCTTCAGGGAAGATTGAACGCCACAACAGTTTGCTGAAACCACCCCTAAAAGCCATGGTGAGTGGAACTCTGAAAAACTGGGACAAACATTTAGCACAAGCTACGTGATCGGTAAATAGTAGAGGTTCAGTAAACAGAGCAGGACCTGCAAAATGAGATTTGGTCCAAACAGTAGATGGAGATAAAGTTCCTGTTGTACGTGAAAGGAATCTGTTAGGGAAAACTGTTTGGGTATTTTCTCCTTCATGCGAAGGGAAATCTGTGTGAGGGGTGGTGTTTGCTGAAGGTCCTGGTCATACCTACTGGGTAATGCAGGAGAATGGTGAAATCCAGTGTGTGCCACAGAGAAATCTAACCTTAGCTGAGAGAGTTTAAATTCAGAGTCTATAATACAAGCTGTTAGAAGTTTTCTGTTCTACGTACCATCGTTGTCCAACAACGAAAGAATCTACGAGAGAATCTACAGTATGTGAGCACAAACCCAATGTCACCTGGGAGTCCCTGTTCTTGTCTCACCTGTGAGGAGACAAACTGTTCTGAGCTTTTGAATCACCTATCTGAAATAGCCGGACTGAATTGTGAACTGAACTTGTAGTATCCATTAGTGTAAACCTTGTTTTAGATTAGATCAGATATTCTCAGTAATACTCTGAGTGAAGTAGACAGGGGTGGATTGTGCATGCAGAACGGACAACAAACAAGAGGAACTGGAAGCTGATGTGAAGCAGGGGAACTGATGTAGTTGATATCACAGGTTCCTCAGATGGGATAAATGAGGAAGTAGATGTGATTGAATCGTTCTTTATGTCAGAGAGTTTTTTGATCGCTTTGAGCTCTGCGATAGTGAAGATGAAGATGAGTGCTTATGTGTCATGGGAAAAGCCAAAAAGGCAAATATTATGGTGGCAGTCTGTTACAACGTTGCCCAACCAGAATGGAGAACCAGATCATTTGCTCTATAAGCAACCGTGAGTAATATCATGATTATTATCTCTTGTTCTCATGAGGGAATTCAACTTTCCATATGTCTTCTGGATATACAACACAGTCTGGAAGGTTCCTGAAGTGTGTGGTAGGTAACTTCCTGATGCAGCTGATGAGTGCTCAAGTAGCAAATGTGTCCTGCTGCACCTGGTGTTTGTGAACAGAAAAAAACTGTTGGGTGATGTGGTGGGTGGAGGATGTCTGTGGCATAGTAATCACAAAATGATAGCTCAGCTACAAATTATTTTGCCACTTCTGTGAGGGATAATAAAAAATGTTTCTATAAATATGTCAGTTAAAAAAAAAAAAAAAGAAAAAAAAAAGGAGGGCCAAACAGAACTTGTACCCTTTGCTGGACACAGGGGGAGACATGTGGCCGCCTCGCCACAATGCCCTGGTTCAATAATGGCAGCACGTGGTCATCAGCATGCAAACACCAATGTGGTGGACAGCAAACACAGAGAGGGGCCCTATCTTTCCGTAACATCGCGCCATCTTCAGACCGCCAGACCCTATCTGCAACAGAGACATAGTACAAAGGATGAAGATGTTGCTAAGGTTCTTAATGCCTTCTTTGCCTCAGTCTTCAATAGTCAGATCAGCTGTTTCCTGGGTATTCAACCCCGTATGTCAAAAGACAGAACTTGGGAACCTAATGAAGCCCCCATGATGCAAGAGGAAACAGTTAGGAACCTGCTCTGCCACTTAGACGCACAATAGTCTGAGATGGAATCTGCCCAATGGTCTGGGGAATCTGGAAAGGATGATCCCCAAGCCCCTTTCCATCATCTATCAACCATGTGACTGGAGATTGTTGAATGTGACATCCATTTATAAGAAAGGCCACAAGGATGATGTAGGTAACTATAGAGCTGTCAGTTGAACTTGGTGCTGGGGAATGTCATGGATCAGGTCATCTTGAGAGCTGCATCTTGTGATGCAGCATATCCAGGGCAACTGGAGAATCAAAACCACTTAGCGTGGGTTTATGAAAGGCAGGTCCTGCTTGATGAACCTAATCTCTTTTTTGTGTCAAGATAACCTTCATGGTGGATGAGGGAAAGACTATGGATGTCATGTAACTATACTCCAGTAAAGTCTTCGACATTGTTCCCCACAGCATTCTCTTGGAAAAATTGGCAGCTTATGACCAGGACAGGTGCACTCTTTCATGGTCTGAAAACTGGCTGAATGACCAAGCCCAAAGAGTGGTGGTGAATGGAATTAAATCCAGTTGACACCCAGCCACAAGTGGTATTCCTCAAGACTTGATTTTAGGGACAGTTTTCTTTAATATGTTTATTGATGGAGAAATTGATACTCACTAAGTTGGCAGGTGACACCAAAGTGGGTGGGAGTACTGATCTCCTGGAGGCAAAGAAGGCTCTGCAGAGAGATCTATCCAAGCCGGATTGATGGGCTGAGGCCAACTGTGTAATGTTCAACAAAGCCACTGCTGGATCCTGTGCTTTGATCACAACAATCCCATGCAGTGCTACAGACTTGGAGAAGGCTGGCTGGAAAGTTGCTCATCAGAGAGGTATCTGAGGGCAATGATCAACAACTGACTCAATTTGAGCCATAAGTGCACTTTGATGACCAAAAAACCAAGAACAACTGGGCTTACATCAGAAATAATGCCAACTGCAGGACCAAGGAAGCAACTTTCCCTCTGTACTCAGCACTAGTGAGGTTGCACCTTGAGTACTGTGTTCAGTTTTGGACTGTTCATTACAAGAAGGACACGGAGGGTTTGGAATATGTCCAGAGAAGGGCAACAAAGCTGAGGGGTCTTGAATACAAGCCCTAAAAAAAGCATGTGAGGGAACTGGATTGTCCATCCCAGAGAGGAGGAAGCTGAGGGGAGACCTCATTCAACTCTACAACTACCTCAAAGGAGTTGTAGTGAGGTGGAGGATGGCCTCCTTTCCTAGGTATCAAGTGATAGAATAAGAATCCCAGTCATCAAATTACACCAAGGAAGGTTTAGGTTAGACAGTAGGAAAAATTTTGTCACTGAAAGGGTCATCAGGCACTGGAACAGGATGCCCAGAGACATGGTGGAGCTTCCATCCCCAGAAATGTTTAAAAGACATTTGGATGAGATGCTTAGGAACATGGTTGAACAGTTGTGCACAGGCATATGTTAGATTATGGCTAGAATCAATGATCTTAAGGTCTTTTCCAACCAGGTAACTCTATTATTCTACGATTGTTTCTTTCAGAATTTCTTCAATTTCTATGATTTTTTTTTTTTAAATCTTGCAGTTCATTCACCTGAATGTGTTGATTGTTGAGCTTCCAAGTTCTGCTTTAATCATTGTTGGACTGTAAGAATGCCCACAAAGCTAAGATATGCTTGCTTCTTGAGACACTTGTCAGTATTTTCTAAATCTTCCCTTCTGATCACATCTTCCTACACGCCCGTAACCAGATCGTTGTACTTTCTTGTTCCTAGTTGATTGCAGATGAAAAGCGTCTTCTGTAAAGCTAATGAATGTTATGCAAAGCTGTGTAAAGCCTATTCATGGCATAGAAACCACCCTCCACCAATGGCTTATAGAACGTCTTCCCAAAGTCAAGGAAACTAAAGCTCTCCTGGTGAACCATCTGTGCAGTCTTGGTTTCATCTGTAGGATGAATCTGTCCTGGTCTGATCCTTTGACCTGTGATGGAAGCATTAATGAAAATACCATCTGATCCTCTGACTTCTTCACCTTTGCTCTGAGCCTTATTGTCACTTTTGATTTGTTTAGAGGCTTCTTGGTGGTATTGCTAACATTCAGGTCCTTTGTTATACCACACTCACTTCAACATCATATACTATTGAATAACTATTTTGGAGACTCTCATAATTTGTCATTAGTCTTTGTGCAGATAATTTTACGTCCTTAGGCACACTACAAAATCTCTTTTACATGTAAACACTATTGTAAGGTATTCTTTTTCAGTCTGGATAACTTCTTGCTTTGTTGATGCAAGAGTCCTTCACTAAAAAGCCAAGACTGCCTGTTTTCTCATAGTTCTTCAATAGCTTGTCACTGACAATACGTGATAACTGACTTGTTCATGTTATGAGACATCAAGATCAAACTGTTACCAATGCTATGTTAAATAAGACAGTTGTATATTGGAAATATTTGTAAAACTTAATAACCACTTGATTTGATTTTGTAGAGATACTCACCAGAAGTGAAGCCAGAACAAAGAAATCAAAATGTCTCAAGGTTAGTACTGTACTTCTAGGAACTTAATTTTTGCTTTTTTTCATAAACAACTTCTGTCTTTCCAAGCTATACCAAACAAATACAAAAATGGTCATGCTATGCCATGACTGATACCATGTTCTCTTCATAGCCATGATATTTGATTACAATGGTGACTTCTGCAAATCTTGTTCTTACTGCTTGATAGGTATGTAGCTGCAAGCTTCTTTATGCTGTAAGGCTTTTATTGTGATTTCATTGTTATTCATGCTTGATTTCAGCTACTAATTTTTACTAATACTATTTCTTGTATTAAGAACTAGAATTAGAATGCATGTAATTTTTTCTCTACTGACAATAATTATATCAGAGCGAATGGAATACTTACATTAGTTAATTATTATGGCTGAATTAATTTAAGGAGGCTTCTGTATAAAAAGGAAGACTTTTTTTTAAATTTAAGATTTACACAATTCTTTAATATTTTCCAATATTGGCACTATTTCAAAATTCTAAGCACTGCTGCAAAGATTTTTAGAAGAATTATTGTTGTATTTTTAATTTTAGTATAGATTATAATGTTAAAAAGAAAATTCTAGTTCTGAGCCAGATAAAATTTCATTGCTGAAAAAATAAATGAAACTGAAACGACTGACTGTAGTACCCGAAATATCAGTAACCTACATATTCTCAGAAAAAGGTCCTTCTGTTATTTCTGAATTATGATGGATATAGCTGCAGGACAGGGACCATGAACTCTGACCACTGGCTGGATTGGCAACAAAGTAAAGCTAAGATATTTACCAGAAACTGCATTGCTTACTGTGTCACAGGTGATACCAAATAGATATGGAGCAATACTCTTAATGGACTATTGGAGAACAGATACCAGGAGGTATGTTACAAGACATCAAATTGCATTTACAAACAAGACAGCAGGATTGGAATTGTCTATCTAAATATAGAAGGAAGGAATCAGTCTTCATTACTGGGTTGAAAAATTCAATGTGGCTGACATCTAGGGTCACTTGATGACAGAATAGAAACACAGAATCAGAGAATCACAAAATCACAGAATATTAGGGGTTGGAAGAAATCTCCAGAGATCATCAAGTACCCACCCTCCCCTACCCCCCCACCAAAGCAGAATCACCTAGAGCAGGTCACACAGGAATATATCCATGTGAGTTTTGGAAGTCTCCAGAGAAGGAGACTCCACAACCTCTCTGGGCAGTCTGTTCCAGTGCTCTGTCACCTTCACCATAAAGAAACATGTTGTCAAGTTGAGGTGGAACCTCCTGCGTTCCAGTTTGTACCCAATGTTCCTTGTTCTATGACTGGGTACCACCAAAAAGTGACTGGTAGCTTCATCTTTGCTGTGAAGAACACCTTCAGGGCAGGTAAGACTACACTGGGGAAGGCCAAGGAATAGCTCTTTTGGGGAATTTTTTGAAACCAGGAAAAGCACTCTCCCTGTGCCGATCCTGACAGCTTGTGGGTGAAGCTGCTGAGATAGTGTAGGCAGAAACCAGCAGCACCCACTCTTGATCATGCTTTCAGAGGTGCCTCAGAGAGTGCAGAAACTAGTTGCTGCTGAAAGAGCAAAGGGTGATCAAATGACTTGAATATGTCCAGGTGGTGTTGCAGCTGTTTGCAGCTTGTAGGTTACCTGGAACCAGTGCAGCCTAAGGAAAGGAACCCCAGAAGAGGACCCAACATGGTAATAACATAGCCAAAAGCTACTACCAGGAGTAAAGTGGCAACTCAGACTGAGCTCCTGTGGAAAAACATGGCAATGCAGGTGTCCGGCAGCAGGGAGCGCCTTCTGGCACTTGTTCCAATGGGAACAGTAACACTGCCTCTCTGCAGTGTGAATACATGAATAATTTGTTCAGCCAAATGATGGAGCTGGAGGTGGAGGAGGTAGTAAGATTGAGAAGATTCAGAGAATGCTAAGATAAAATAGATTGGTGGAATCATACCATGCAAAGGCAGCAGGAGAAGGCTCTTTGAGAAGAAGAGATTTCCCTCCCCTCACGTCACCAGGTAGAAGGAAGTGGTCTAAGGAAAGGAGGCCAATGGATACAGATGTCTGCTTGGAGAGGCAGGCAAATTGCTTCCCTGCCTCCTTCACCTTCACAATTACCCAGATATGGAGCACTGGAAGTTGAGAGGCAGGATTGAGAGCCCCCTGTGTCCTATCTCTGTCAGGTGGAAGACACAAGCTTAAATGAGGAGAGTGAGTGGTGACAAGTTCATGGCCTTGGCAGGGGTCGAGTGCATAGAGCAACCTCTTCCACAAGGAAGCAGAGAAGAGTTCTGGTTCTTGGAGACTCACTCCTGACAGGAACAGAAGGCCCAGTATACAGGGTTGACCCTTATCATAGGGAAGCCTGCAGTGTTCTTGGAGGCTGAATCAGGGATATCACTGGAGAACTCTCCAATATGGTGCGGTCACCAAACTAATTTCCATTACTGGTCTTCCAGACAGGTGTTGTGGAGGACCTGTAGACCAGAAAACAGGCTTATTTTATGCCTTACATTGCCTTGCCTGCCCAAACATGTTTTCCTCCCCAAACCAGGGGTAAACACATTAAAGGCACAAAAGGGCACAATAGGCCTAGGGGCCAAAAGGTCTGGCCTGCCTAAGGTCCATGTTATAAACAAGTTATATAAACTGGTTGTAAACATGTTGCATAAGCCCACGCTGTCAGCGTGTGGCCCAGCCTATGCTCTCCCCATATTTGGAGGTACCAGGCAAGTGATTTAGCCTATTACGGTATTATTTGGCTGACTGCCAAACCCTGATTGGTCACTAGTGGCCAATGGGCAATTGATCTCAGCCCACAGTTCATGAATGGAAGCTCTCACTTGCTTCTGCATGCTCCTACGAGCTTCTGCATGCTCTCACTTACTCTGACTTCACCTGCAGCTTCACCTGCTTGCACTCTCGCTTCACCAGCATGCTCACACTCAGGCTCAGGCCCCGTGCTCAGGCCCTCCTACTTGTGATCGCTCATAATCAGGACTTGATCCTGCATTGCCTGTATATTTGTGGAGCTCAGACTCCCCAGCTAGCTGTGCACACCTTGCATGCCTGCTGCCTTCATTACCTGGTAAAAGCCATTGCTACCAAGATACCAGGATGCAGACCCTACATGCGATCAGCCTGCCAGCCGGCGTGAGAACCGTGCTCAGACTGCACGGCATCCTACTCCTCCACCACAGGTCCTGCCAACAGTCCCCAGACCAGTCCCTGGACAAAGCATCCAGAAGGAACCAGGAGACAAGNGGTTGGCACAAGTGGAAGGTACAGATTGGCTCAGAGTTATGTGTAAGGTACCGATAGGTCACTCTGTATCCAAACAATCTACGGTGTCCACCCCTGCAGGCTGGCAAGCTCAGCCCCCTGCAGCTGTGTGTAGGGTGCTCATTGTTTACAGCTTGATTTCCTGAGCCCGAGACAGCCCAAGGACACTTCTCAGCACGAGCTCTCGTTTTTACCAGTTCATGCCCTGCTAGGGAAAAAATTCTTCTGCAATTCCCCCTTTTTTTTTCTTTTGAGCAACCCAGGCTTGGTTTTGCATAAGCTGTGTTTGACACAGGTGTGAATAATACAGGTGCAAATCAATAATGCTAAAGTTAGAAAGAGAATACACCTGTTAGAGCTTTTTGCTTGTAGCATTAGTTTGGCAAGCTAACCACCCAAGCTCAGCTAACAACCCTAGAAGCTTTTCCTGCAAGCAACAGTAAGTCATGTGTTCAGAAGCCAAAAGTCCAGACGATCATCACAGCCACAGGAGAGTGCCTGTGCGCCATGCCTTCGCTGATTCTGTGTGGCAGTCAATATTGTAGAGTCGCAGATGCAGCAGTTGTCCAATGTTCTTTCTCATATTCCCATTGTTGTGGATTCACTCTATAATTCTCAGAAATCTTGATGTTTTCACTACACTCCTTAGCTATGAGCTGCGTCCGTCTGTTGTGCTTAAGAACTACTAATTTCTAAATATGGTACAAAGATATGCCCTAGATGTTACTTTTAGGCCTTGTTCCCACAGTTCTTTATTTGCCTTTAAAATTTAAGGCAGTGTTTCTCATCTTTTTGCGGGGCCCTTGCAAAAAGATAACAAGCACACCGCCATCTGTGTCAATAAGTGGGTTTGGCCCTTATAACAGGTGGAACTAATCTCTATTTTGCAGTTACCCATTCACTAAACTAGAATTGCTGAATACTCATGAAAGTACCCAAATTAGTTAACTATGATCAAAACCTTATAATCCATACACATGCAACCATTATTTCAATACTCCCTTCAAGATCTTGCCACAATTCTTCCATCTGAGCAAGATTTCTGCTTACTTTAAGAAAACAGGCTGGTCATAACAAGCTGGTTTCCATCTAAGGCCTGTGAACATTAATGGTCAAATACAAACAAATACAAAAACAAATGCAAACATATTCATTGCCTAGGCTAACAAATCCACTGACCTTTTCTGTGTGATGTAACTCCCTGTATGATGTGACTTAGAGAAACTGCAGACTTTCTTCTTCCCTCCTTTCCCCC
>WAAF01002793.1:0-33892 GCA_013400475.1 Tricholaema leucomelas | reverse complement strand
GCAATATGAAGCACAAACACAGGCTGGGCAGGGAATGGTTAGAGAACAATTCTGAGAAGTAGGAGTTAAGGGTGCTGATTGATGAGAAGGTCAGCATGAGCCAACTGTGTGTTTGCTAACTATAGTCTGGGCTGCAGCAAAAGAGGTATGGCTAGTAGATTGAGGAAGGTGATTTTCCCCATCTACTTCACTCTCATGAGACAGTACCTGGAGTACTCAATATAAGAAGGACATGCTACTGATGTAATGAGTCCAGAGGAGGGCCACATAAATGATCAGAATGTTGCAACACCTCTCCTATGAGGAAGGCTGAGTTTGGTTTATTTATCCTGCAGAAGAGAAGGCTTTGAATACACCTTATAGTAGTCTCTCAATAGTCTTCCAAGGGGCCCCACAGGACAGCTGGGGAGGGACTTTTTGCAGACATGTAGTGACAGGATGAGCGGTAATTGCTTCAAACTGTAAAAGGTCAGATTTGGGTTAGACATTAGGAGGAAATTCTTCACCATGAGGGTAGTGAGGCACTGGAACAGGTTGTCCAGAGAAGTTGTGGAGAACCCAGCCACATATGAGTTCAAAGCCAGATTGGATGGGGCCTTGAGCAACTTGGTCTAATAAGATGTGTCCTTGCCCATGTTGGAATTAAATGAGCTCTAGGTTGGAACTAAATGAGCTCTAAGGTCCCTTCATTATATGATTCTGTAATCTGTCTCTTAATCGCCAAGAAAATTCCTGACTCATTTTGCTGTTATTTTGTGTGGGATTAATTGCATGGGGAAAATCCATCTGTCCACTTGAACTGTTATCACCAGCCTCAAAATATTTGGCAAGGCTAAATTTGTTAGCTTACTGAAACGAACTGTATTACTTTTCTATTTTTACTCTCAGCAGCAACTCTATTCCATACTATGGTGACTACTGTATCAAAATAGTGATACCAGCAGTATCTGAGAGATGTCACACTGAGTATAAAAGTCAAGAAAAAAATATATTTTGTGTCTCATTTATAATGTAACAGCAGCTACAACTTCTGAATAAACAATACCAGGTTGGCAATAGACAATACTTACACTGTTACAACTTTGTGGAACAAATGGAAGAGTTACAGCTAAAAAATTAAACAAACTAAACACTAAAGCTCCTTTCAATTAAGTTACATTTTTTCAGCTGTAAGCATTTTGTACAATAAAGTTATCTAGCTCATATGGTGATGACTCACTCCGGCTTCAGGAAGATGATGAGTCAACGTTCCCCCATTCATTAAGGAAGAGAAATGCAAATGCAAACAGCTCCTGCAGAAAAGTGGTAGCACAATGCCTCTGTGTCAGATCACTCTGAAAGTAGAATCACAGGCCTAAAAGACAATGCAATTAAAAAAAAATCAAAAAAGCACCAACACACCACCAACACAAAAAAAGCCAAAACCAAACCAACCAACCAACCAACCAAAAAAAAAAAAAAACCCACAAACAAAAATAACCCACAAACAACTCCCCCAAAAACCTCCCCAAAACCCCAAAATCCAACCAAAAACACCCAGACAAAATCCTACTATGATGAAAGTGAGATGATAGTCCAAATACTAAAAAAATGTGTCAGATACGAATGTTGATGTCTAAGTGTGTATTATTAAATATTTGTAACATACTGATTCCTACCCTCACAGGCGTGCAGTAAATGCTGCTGGGTTTTTGGTTGTGTTTTGCTTTGTTGCCTTTTTGTTGTTGGTTTGGGTTTTTTTTTCAGAAGATGCTGAAACTGTATAAAGATGCTACTAACCTTTTAAAACCAACTTTCTAGGTTACTTCCCTACTTCAGAAGACTCAGCTAGCACACTGGGTACATGCATAGACTTGCAGCTTCTCTATATAAAAAGACTGTAATTAGCCATGCTCACTAATAGACAAGAGAAACACCCAGAAAGAGCGTAGGTGGAGAATTTGGCCAACATCTGACATCAGTGAGGTGTACTGACATGGAAAGAGCCAGGAAGGCAGGAGTAATCTGAATTTCACACATTATAGTTAAATAAACAAATTCAAATAAAACCCAACAGCTTGCAAGTATCCCTTCTAATGCTACCCAGCACTCTGTTCCTCTTCATTTTGTTTTTTTCACTTGGGTTTTAGGAGCAGACTGCATTTCATACACATTTACAAGAGGCAGATCAGCCATACTTCCTCATTCTGTTGATAGCAATGCATAGCAGCAGGTCCAGATCAGAAGATAGCAGGAAGATGACTAGCTGCTTCTGCTAGTTTCACATGCTTCTGGTTCAGGAAGTGGGCATCATGTTTTAAGCCAATCTGTGATATTAGTGATGTGCTGTGCCAGACATACTCCGGAAAATGTGTTTTGCTGAGCCAGGGAGAAAGGCCTTGCAGACAACTGCTTCTAGCAGGCTGATGAGATCTGTCATCTTGTGCAAACCACTCTCACTTGTAGCTTCAGAGTTTAATCTGATTGCTTCAACCTCTTTCTAATTATGTAGGAGCCAGTTATTCCCCTTTAAGTCTACCAGTTTCTACCACTTTCTACCTGTTTCTTAAAAAAAACAAAAACAAACAAAAAAACCCCAACAAAACGAAACAAACAAAAAAAAACCCCCGAATTTTAGACATTTTACTCCTGGGTCATTTCTTCTGTGAGTCCATGTGAAGAAGCAGACCTAAAACCCACCAAAGTTCAGTGAAGAGTGGAAGCCACACTGACTTTTATCCACTCCTTTTTCTCCCAAAGTTTCAGTAACAGTACATCTCCATGTATTCCCTTTGAAGTGGAATTAGAAATATAAAAAAAAATGACAGGAGGAACTCAATTTTCAATTTCCATTTTTAAACATTTTAATCTTATGATCCTTTAAAGGTCCCTTCCAGCTCAATGCATTGTGTGTTTCTACCCTGATAAATTTATGGCAGTTTACTACATTGAGGAATGCGTCTGTAACAGGGGAGGAGAGCTACTATAATACACTCATTGTGTTTTCCTTTCTGAAATATGTTTCTCCACTTTCTGCTTTTTCCAGCACACAGTTTTGCAATTACTTTTTTTTTTTTTTCCCCTCCCTCATGTGTTTGTGTGTGTCTGTGTGGTTTTGTGCTTTGGACAAATGTAGCTGCTGCAAAGAGCAGATGGTTGCTTGGGGTGTGAAAACACTGGTTGCTAGGTGGGGTCTCTTGCAGAGCGATATAAAAGCACTGAGAGCCCTCTACTCTTTCTTCTGACTGTGCCACCCTGGAAAGTAGTGTTTGTGAGGAAGAAGGTAGGTTTTTATAATTGTTTTCTGCTCTCCGTAGACCTGATAAATGTTAAAAACTTTACACTCTTTACACTAAATTTGTCAAGTAACTTGGTGCTGTTTTTTGTTGCTTGGATTTGCTGGCAAGGTAAGAAAGATATGGGTGTGGACTGGAGAATTTTTTTGTAACTTTTCAAGTACGCAAAAGGTCTTAGGCGATTGCTGAATTCTTTAATGTGTGTAAGCAATTAAAACAAACGAAAAGTTTAACAGATTAAATGTAAACTTAGATTTGACTGTTTCCAATGTTTCTTTGCTTCTGTAGTAGGCTGCTGTGGTAATCTGCTGTTCCTGGAAAACTAATGTGCTTTCTGTGGAAACTTTAAAAAAGAAGCAGCTGCTGTTACTTTAACAACTGTTTGTGGCTTTAGGACTGTAAAAATGCCTTAGTTCATAAAAGTGATGAAAATGAGTCAAAGAAATATTCTAGAAACATAAGAGCAAAAGCATGGGTTTGTGACAAAGAACTCAGGCAAAACTACATGAGATGCATCATCTGGAGTTTGTTCTGCTAAAACTTTCCACCAAACCTTCCAAGGGTGAGATTGTTTTTCTATCTGATGGCTTCATTCATATTCAGGAGACTTTTCCACTGCAAAACAAATTATTACCTAAATCTACTGCCTATTTTTCTAATAGAGTGCAATGACCTTATTTTACATCAAGATCCTGGTAACTATCATTGGAGAGTAACCCAAGATGATGTGTATGATATGGGTGAATAAGCATGGATAAATTGTGTCATTTGGGAGAGACTAAAGTGTAGACTATAAAGTGTAGCTTGTGCCTTTAAATATTTTTAATAAATACTATTGAATTTTGAGTTTTCTCAACTTTTAAAGTTTTCATGTGCCCACAGTGAAGGGTCATTCTTCTGGGGACTGGGTGTTAAACAGGAAGCAACATTAGAGTCATTCTTAAGAAGCAACAGTCAGTTAGGGCTTTCAGTCTGTACCTCTGCTTTTTTTGTATTCACAGTATCGTTCATCATTCTATTTGTGAAATATAAAATGCATAAAAATTGCAATGCTTTTTCAAACTGAGAAAGTTTGAGTTCTTGATCCTCCTTCCTTTTAAATGGGATGTTCTACAAATTCAGATTGGAGTTTGGGCACGTAGCCTGGACAGCATTTTATTAAAAGGAATAACTCTAAAAATGTTGTTTCGTGACGTGCAACCAGAAATAGGTGTCACACCCTTTTCTGCTATTTTCTGTGTACCAGTCTATACATACGTGCATTTTTTCCTTTTCCTGTTCAGAGACTTTGCCCTAAGCTCAAGATCAAAAGAAAATATCTGGCAGAAAGACATCAGTTTTTCCAATTATTATAATACAAATTTAAAATAATGTTTTGACTGAATTTGTCCTCCTGGATCCAGATATCCTTTACATGAGCTATTTGCATTTAAGTGTGGCATGAGTCAAAGCAGCGCGAAAGATCTTGACTTAGTCAGGGGTTGGCTGTTTTCCTAGATTCCACTCTTCAGTTGTCTTGGTAGCCATAGTGTCTTATAAAACAAGCAAACAGTTTTATATGTAAGGTTGTGTCTTAATTTTTTTCTGAGCCAATTCAAGTGGTTAAGGTCCTTAGCCCCTCTCAAGAGACATTGCTTACTTTGACTCCTATCACGGTTGCATGATTTGTTTGCTAGATGGGAACAGTGGATCTAACTGCCAAGATGTCTTTATTTAAAAATGAGAGGGAGAAAAATGAAACAGATTTAGGGCACAGATTTTTTTCAATATTTCTCTAATTTAAATTAGTGTATGTTTAGGAAGTTTTTATAAATCCAGTTCAGTATATGCTAGTAGCCTACTGATGTAATCATCCTCAAGAACAGCAAAACTTCCAGAGTTGGGTGTGAGGCCTGGGGATAGGCTGAAGAAATGGAGATGTTAGCAGTTCTGTATGAAAGCAAACTTTGCCTGAGAAATGTTAATGCTATCAACCAAAACACTTCTTTGGTCCTACCTCTTCTCAGATCTAGTACTGTGAGACTGAATATTGTTCCTTAGTTTTAAACAGTCATACAGTCTGTGAGTCTGAGTCAACAGACATACCTTTACATGACACTGTTGGTGACTTAGTGCACCTAGTATGGAGATGGCTTATGCCTACTCAGGGCATAAATAAGGCAAGCATGTTTGCGACATAAGCTAAATCATTTTATATATTTATGCATATGATCTGCTTTATATAAGCCACACCCTGAGACCACCACTAACAACTTTTCTCTTTACGTAAGATTCAAACATGTTACAGTTTATCCAGCCACATTATCTTTAGTTTATTGTTTATACATATATTTTAAAACTAAGCCTTCCCTGAAGTCTGCTAGGAAAGTATGTTTTGGGAAAACAACAACAACAAAACAAAATCAAAACAAACCCAAAAACCAAACTATTTTGAGCAGGCTAAAATATCTGCTAAAGTATTATTCTTTTTTTGTCTGTTCCCTTCTTGTTTCTATTAGCAAACTGAATATTTTTCACACAAAGTTCATTACCAAGCAATATATTAATTATTTTTGGGTGTTCAGTGTCAAACAATATCACTATTGGTCATTATTCCCATTCTGCGTATCTGGTAGGATTTTCATTTTGAGTGATAAAAAGCAAAAATTACCTTTTCTTTTTTTCCTTCCCACTTATTAAAGGGATGGTTCTCAATTCTTTTGTAGGAAATAGAGGAAATATGTAAGAAATAATGGACAACATGGGTGAAACTATTCGATTTTATTTGTCTTCATTAGGAAGAGGCTACTCAAATTATGTGAGAGTGTATTTAACATGAGAATATGTTTTTTTTTCTTAATATGTACAAGAGTTTTAACCTCAGTAAAGTGTCAAGAAGTCTTGTTTACCTCTGAATTTGAATAAGGTCAAATATTTGGTAAGCTAAATGGTCAAAACCAATACCGTAATTAATGGGTAAAAACATCATTTCATTTATTTCTGGTAATGTCCTTTAGTAAGTAAATAATAATGTTTAGGTATTGCCTAAGTATAGTGAATAAGCAAATAGTCCAACTAGTTTACTGTTACAGTTCTGAAAACCTCCGATAGCAGCTAAAAATGTAGGAATGGGCAAGCAATTGTGAAGCATTCTATCACCATCCAAATATACAAGTTGCATGCTTCCAACAGCACAAGCCAATTAGTGCTTAGGAGGCTAACCCTTGCTTATCATAAAGAAAGGATTTTGAGTAGGAAACCTTGAGTTTCGGTATTGGTGAAAGTGATGAAAAATTTTTGTAACTTAATGCATCTCTTCCCAGAAAATCTATCAACATGGCTATGGTATCAGAATTCTTGAAACAGGCATGGTTCATGGAAAATCAGGAGCAGGAATGTATTGTAAGTATTACCACCTTTTGAGATCATCATGTTTATGGGGAGCTTCATGTTAAAGGAAGAAAAACAATAGCAAGACTCCAGCAGGTTAGAAGTGATTCTAGTTTTATTGTGGTTTATAATCTATTGCAATGTAATGAATATTAAGTCTACTATCAGATGAAAAACTACTAGTTATCAATTCCAATTCCTAGGCAGAACTGGTTACTATAGTGAAATTGTAATTCCAAGAGGCCAATCACTGACTGCTTCAAGTTGTCATCATTAAGATAATAATCTGATGCACAGGTGTGTGAACATGTAAGAACATGTATGGATAATATACATGAGAAAAGCAGAGGCTTTTAAGCTGAGGTACATGAAGCAATGATTTAGAATTCAGAAATGTAAAGAAGGAACTAAAGTCACTAGCATGTC
Organism: Tricholaema leucomelas; assembly: GCA_013400475.1. Classification (NCBI taxonomy): domain Eukaryota; kingdom Metazoa; phylum Chordata; class Aves; order Piciformes; family Lybiidae; genus Tricholaema lacrymosa; species Tricholaema leucomelas. The sequence goes on along the minus strand of WAAF01002793.1, from coordinate 26,822 downwards.
CTGGTTTTCATGTGATGTGTCATGATTATGATAGAAAGAGTCATTGAATAAAACATGTCAGATCATCAGCTCCGCCCTTCTATCCACAATGCACTAGTGGGACCCTGTGGTTACGGACATTTTGTTTTGTTTTGTTTTGTTTTATTATTGCTAACAAATAATTTTATCATAGAAACCAGTATACAAAAACTAACTCAGTGCACCTGGATTCCATTCCTCTGTTGGCTTATTATACAAGTCACAGTGATTTTCTTTTTTTTCCCAGAGTGTGCAAGACAATGCTTTAAGGGTGCAGTCCCTCTGCTCCCTCTTGACTCCTAGTGCTGTAACTGTGAAGGGTAATGAATATCTAATTATTGACTTTTAAAATTATGCACAATTCTGTGTATAAAATGTTTATCCATAGAATCTCTCTACTTCTGTGGGATGACAAAAGATTTTTTTTTTTTAAATGGTGAGTTGTTGAAACAGCAGAAAGAGTATAGGCAGTTCTGAAAAGGTTTAGCTAAACTACTATTGTGGAGGGTTTTTTGTTTGGTTTTTTGTTTGGGATATTTTGGTTGGTTGAGTCTTGTTTTTTGTTTTGGGTAGCTGTTTTTTTTTGTTGGGTTTTTTTTGTTTGTTCATTGTTTGTTTTGTTTTATTTTTAATAAAAAGTTCCCATCATATATGATATCAATGACAAGTTAATATAAAGATTTCATTTAGGAATCCTGGGGCATTTTAGTGCTCCTATGAATGAAGAAGTTTGTTAGGCATTGCTGCTAGGCAATAGGTCCTACCAGTAACTTGATTTGTCATGTTGCTGATTTAGGCTAAGCTACATAATCTGTAATATAGTGAAATTTATCACCTGTAGTTATTCTCAGACCCCTTTAGAGATTGGCTAAGAAGCACCCATCTAAGAGTGGATTCACCAAAGGTGACTCTTAGATAACAACTGTGAAGAAATTGTGGTTTATACTTAAAGTTTCAAAGAGTTGGGTAACAGTTCTTTGGTTCCTTGTACATTAGACTTCAGTTCTTCTCTAAGGTCTTGTATGTATAAAGTGCTTGTAGCTCTGGATATGAGTCATCTGAGAAGTCACATAATGTGGTGCACAGTCAATCTGCATAAGATGAACAAAAAACTGCTAACACTTCATTGGCAGTACTTGTAGTATTTGATTGAGTTTTGAGCCTTTAAAATTAGAACATAATTGTCTAATGGGGCAGGTAAACATTTTCCCATGGAGTCCAGATTACCCAGAGGAATAGTCTTCAGTTGCCTAAAGCAATATATGAAGTACTTGTGTTTTATTAGAGTTGTGAAATGAACAGATTTGATGCACATCCATTACTGTGTCTGTTCATTTATCTGTAGTTACAAAACTCTGCATGTTCCTTGATAGTCCTAAAATGGTAAATCCCACATATATGTTTTATTAAATATCTAAAATTGCCTCTTTGCAACATTTTTTTTTGAATGAGCAGTATTTTTGTTTTTAAATTATTCTTTTTCCCCTCTGCAGAAAAGTTCAAAAGGTGGTCCTCAAGTACAGACATACCCAAATTTCAATCCCTCAGCTGATGTTGTTGCTTTGGACAAAGCTATTACTGTAAAGGGTAAGACGAATAAATAGTTAACCTGCTACATTAGAAATCTTCCTTGGGAGATGCTGAGAATAAGACTGAATAAAATATCAGATCAAGATGCAGCAGGCAGGAGAGATACCTCAATTTTTTCAAATCTTAAAATTATGCTACTTGAAGAAGAATCTCAAATCTTTGGTATCCAGATGTTATGTTGCAGTTTTGGATCCTAATACTACCTTAAAGGCTTCGAATACATTGAAGGAAGGTGAAAATATAATTTCTAGACACAGAAGAATATTATAAAATACCATATGATACTAATACTTTTTGATATCCATAAAATCTCTGCAAAAGGCACAGAAAATGCTGATAATGTGGTATATACTTCTGTTGCCTTTTTCACTTTTAGTAATGAAATTCACATTTGGCATTTTGCCAGTAGCTCAAAACCTTTTACAATTTGTTGAGGAGACCTTATAGTGGCTTTCCAGTATCTGAAGGCAGCCTACAGGAAGGCTGGGGAGGGACTATTTACAAGGTCTAGTAATGTCAGGATGAGGGGTAATGGGTTTAAGCTGGAGGAGGGGAGATTTAGACTGGATGTTAGGAGGAAGTTCTTTACAGTGAGGGTGGTAAGACACTGGAACGGGTTGCCCAGGAAGATTGTGGATGCTTCCTTCCTGGAGGTGTTTAAGGCCAGGCTGGATGAGGCCTTGAGCAACCTGCTCTTAGTGGGAGGTGTCCCTGCCTATGGCAGGGGGTTGGAGCTGGATGATCCTTGAGGTCCCTTCCAACCTAAACCATTCTATGATTCTATGATTTATTACTTATTTTCATTTTTAGTTATTCTGCAGTGTAAGTTATGCATTGATATACTTCCTATATGAAATTGTGGAAAAATAAGTTTCTACACTAAAAACCACTATGACATTTCTGATATATTAGATATTTTTTTGGTTGGTGACTCATAGGTGTGGATGAAGCCACCATCATTGACATCTTGACTAAAAGAACAAATGCTCAGCGTCAGCAGATCAAAGCTGCATATCAACAGGCTAAAGGAAAGGTAATATGTATATTCCAGCTTAAATTAATGCCTAGAATATCAATACCTCTTCTGGCTCATATGGTACATACAGCTTTAGCTTCATAGAACACAGAAGTTACATTATTCTGCCTTTGTAAAAGCTACAACAGAATGGAAGTGTCCTGGCACTATATTACCAGGGCTGAGCCTTTTGATACAGTGCACTCTATTTTGAAACAAATCAACAACAACAAAAAAAGTTCTCATTTTACAGCTTTTGAATGCCCTGGAGATCTCTTAAGTCACTAAATCACCATGATTGCAGGTATTTCACTACTACCTGGGAGACAGTTTGCTGAGAGAAAGGTGGAGATGAATGAAGGTATTTAGAGGCATCTCTATGAATATTTAAGTCCAGAAAGAATACTTAATAGTATAGGAAAGTTAAAGGACCATAATATTGTTTCATAAATATATCAACACTTGTACAGGGATGGGTGTACAATGGGAAGTGTCATTCTTGTCCTTGGAGCTAAGAATGCTGAAAATGACTCTGTGGTTCTGGAAAAGGTTTTAATTGCTCTTTTTTCTATGTAACTTTTTTCTCATGTTGAACTACTAACTCTAAATTGAAATTACAATTGGACAGTCAGCATACCAGAGTTACTGGGCACTTTCTCCTTAGAAAGTGATTCCTTTTAAAGCCCATCTTAGCAAATAATTCTTGTAGTCTACATTTTCTGTTTCTATTCAGGGAACCTTACTGGGATTATCACTGCTGTCTTCCCAGTCAAGGGAAGTTCCAGCCTTGCAGTTAAATTTTTTAGGCGTAAATGAAAATATAATTTCAAAGACACAAGATGAATAACGCAGTTAGATTGTTAGATACTCCGGTACCTGGCACACCAAAATAGAACTATGGACCTAATGCTTGCTTCTGAAGTGTCTCTGACTTAGGCATCTGCTTACTCTTACAGTCATGATCCAAATGCACAACTCATGGAGAATGAGTACTGAGTATTTCCAGATAAGAGGCAGAAAAAAAAATATCAATGTGGCTTTTTGGTTTGTTTTTGGTGGGTTTTGTTTGTTTTGTTGGTTTAATGGGGTTTTATTTTGTTTGATTGGTTGTTGTGCGTTGTTTAAAGTTAAATTTAGGTCAAATTAAAATATAGCCCAATTATTAACTTCATGACTTCAAGTTTCATATAGGGTGGTATTACACAATGCCCACACAGTTTCTGCTGCAAATTCTGTGTCTCTTATGCAATAATGAGTGAATTAAGGTGTTTATTCTGATAAGCATCAGCAATAGAAAGTTACCTTGTCTTAAAAAAAAAAATCCAAACCAAACAAAACCCAAGCAGCCTATTTTGACTCATCTTATGATACCGTAAAAGGATGAACATGACTGAACTGCAATGTGTGAAAGCACTCCTGAATACTTACTGATAAACACTATGACTAACACAAAGGTGATAAATTTTAAAAAATCCTAATTTCAATAACCCTTTCAATAACCATTGACTAGTTCAGCATGTTTTGTATTCTTGGTGTCACAGAGTCTGGAAGAAGCCCTGAAAAAAGTTCTGAAAAGCCACCTGGAAGATGTTGTTGTGGCTCTGCTCAAAACTCCAGCTCAATATGATGCTGAAGAATTAAGAGCCTCTATGAAGGTAAGGATGAAATAAAAATACTGTGTGGAAGCACAAAGGTTTTATTTTTTCTTTTTTGCTCCACGTGGGACTTTTAAAGTCAAGTCTGCGATTTTCATCCTATTTGTAACTTTCTAAATTTTAAGTTTCCTTCATCAGATAACATCTCTAAAAATTCAATCACTTCTATCAGGGGCTCGGAACTGATGAAGATACCTTAATTGAGATTCTAGCCTCAAGAAACAACAGAGAGATCAGAGAGGCCAGCAGATACTACAAAGAAGGTAATTCAAAGGGAAAAAAAGTGCTAATGGTATAACACTGTAGCAGACAAATTAGTCACAACTGCACTTCTCAATACAAGAATGATGTTGCAGTAAGCAAGCAAAGCTTCACATAAAAGTGAAGGATATGCAGGGAAGGGAGGTTGTTCTTTTGACTTAAAAATGTCCCAATAATAAAGGAAAAATAGTATTATTACAGGCAGTACTGTGGATGTCTCTTGGAATAAGCCTGGCATTTAGATGCTTTCTAGGATGCAAGCAAAATCCAGATACTTCTCTTCTACCTAAGCCTTAACTGGTTTCTTAGGATCTCACTAGGCTTGCAAAAAAGAAACGTACTGATTTAGGAACACAGATAACATTAGCAATAGGAGCAATCATTCAACTAAATAGGGAAAGTCTTTGAGGAAGTAACTAAAATGCAATATGGCGTCTCTTTTATTTGTAGTTAATACAGATATATATTAAATGCAGTTTATTAATGTTGTCTAAATCATGTTTTCTGAGGTTATGGACTAAGTTTTTCAAGAGATTTCGACTGAATAGTCTTAGTTAGAAGTCCATATATATAGTTTGATTATTTTCAGAAGAGTTTTGTAACTGAGTTCAAGGATGATGAGAACAACCAGAAATAATAATGAAAGACAGGTGGATAAGGAAAACTTTCAAGCTTTTTTGTAGTTCACAAGCAAAAGTCCAAGACAATGCCACCCACAAAACCTTAAAGAAAGATTTTTTTAATTTTTTTAGGAGGTTTGGGGGTTATCCTCCAACCTGACAGCAAATTTCAGGGACTAGAGAACGTATTACAAGCACACCCCTTCTCTAGAAGCTGATGAGAGAAATGAAGACAATTACACATCTAAGTGGTCATACCTGGGTGGGACATCAAGAATAAATAGTCTGAAAAGCATAGAGCAGTTGAAGTTAAGAAGGGACCCTTAAAGATAACTTCAAAACCCACTTCAAATCCTTTTGATTTCAGTGCTGAAGAGAGATCTGATACAAGACATTATGTCTGACACATCTGGAGACTTTCAGAAGGCTTTGGTTGCTCTAGCCAAGGTATGCTGTGCTTAAGCATTTTGAATAATGCTACCTATAATTAAAAAAAGTGATGTTGTCAAGACTATTTATAAAAAGACAAACAATAATAAGGATTTAGGTAGTGTTTATTTCCTTGCCTTATCTTTTGCTTGTGCGTCATGTGCCATATGAAATTGTTCTCAAACCAGCTATTCAATCTCACATGCACTTGGAAAATGCAGGTATTTATTATTGCTTATCAGTTACGCTTATAAGAATTTTTGGTGGTAACTGTAAGTACTTGAAAAAAGCAACAAACATGGTGTCATGTTAATTGACTAGAAATAGAAAAAGAAGGAATGCTTATAATTAGAGAAATAAATGTTTGTGGGTTTTTTTCTTTCTTTTAAGACCTATTTCTAGTAGTTAGATAATAGGGCAGGATTAGGGAGCTAAGGAGTGGGCAGAGTGTTTTGAGGTTTATACTCAGTAGCAGATGAACTTAACACTGAAGCTGCCCAATAAAAAGATCCTTTAAAAATACATAAGTATTTGATTCTGTGATTGTTAAGTACATTAAAATGAAACTTATGCATGCACACAGAGTTATATTTCCTTATGTCCATGTGCACAGTTTTGATTTTCGGGTTTTGGTTTCAAACCAGATTGAAAAGGGTGCCTCAAATGGTAATCAGAGAGAAAATCAGAGCTTCTAAGCCTGTAACTTCACATTAGAAAATTATACTTTTCATGGATTATAATGTAGGACTTCAGAATTATATTGCTGAAGATCTTAGAAGCTCTAATTGATTACAAATATGACAGCTTTATTTATGGAAATATTGTTGCAACTATATCTATCTGCAAATACGTATGGTTATGTATGAGAATGCTGGGGCAGAACTCTAAAATGGTGAGTTTTGGTGAACTGAATGATTGTGAGTACCATTTCAATCTTGTTTGCTTATTTATACAGGCTGACCGAAGTGAAGATCCTCATGTGAATGATGACCTTGCTGACAATGATGCCAGGGTAAGATTATATACTGCAGAGTTCGTACATTTAGATTGAGATTATGAACTCTGGCTGTGATTATTCTCCTTGAATCTTGTATGTGACAGACCTCACACAAATATGTATGTTATATAGCAATTGTCTCTGTGGATGCTATTCTACAAAGTTCATGTAAGCTGTGCTATCTGAAAGGAATTAAATCTTTGCCCTAATATCTACCTTCAGAAACATTTTCGCAAGACCTCTTAATTCAGTGATACAAAGAGACTAGATCACAAGATTCGGGCAAACAGTTTATGTGATCTTCATTTACAGGTTTAACTGCAAGGCTCAAGCAAACAATCTGCACTTCACTTGTAGATCTAACACGCCACTATTGCAGGTTTTCACAGATACAATGGAAGAATGCACCCTCCTGAGCATGAGCCAGCAGTGTGCCCAGGTGGCCAAGAGAGCCAGTGGCATCCTGGCCTGCATCAGGAATGGTGTGGCCGGCAGGAGCAGGGAGGTCATTCTGCCCCTGTACTCTGCACTGGTTAGACCACACCTCGAGTACTGTGTTCAGTTCTGGGCCCCCCAGTTTAAGAGGGACATTGAGGTACTTGAACGTGTCCAGAGAAGGGCGATGAGGCTGGTGAGAGGCCTCAAGCACAAGCCCTATGAGGAGAGGCTGAGGGAGCTGGGGTTGTTTATCTTGGAGAAGAGGAGGCTCAGGGGAGACCTTATTGCTGTCTACAACTACCTGAGGGGTGGTTGTAGCCAGGAGGAGGTTGCTATCTTCTCTCAGGCAGCCAGCACCAGAACAAGAGGACACAGCCTCAAGCTATGCCAGGGGAAATTTAGGCTTGAGGTGAGGAGAAAGTTCTTCCCTGAGAGAGTCATTGGCTACTGGAATGGGCTGCCCAGGGAGGTGGTGGAGTCACCATCCCTGGAGTTGTTCAAGGCAGGATTGGACGTGGCACTTGGTGCCATGGTCTAGCCTTGAGCTCTGTGGTAACGGATTGGACTTGATGATCTGTGAGGTCTCTTCAACCTTGGTGATACTGTGATACTGTGTGATATTGTAATTTAAAAGCAAGAATGGACTGTAACAGCCTAAGATTTCAGATGTGGTCATTAATTACCTGTTATCACAAGCTTAGAGCATGAAAAATAGTTACTTACCCCTCCAGGAAAAGGCTCTCAATCCAAGAAAACTGTCATTGGCCAAAAGTGTTTGAAAATGTGCTTTCTAGCTGCATAGTGTTCTCTATGTACTGTTATAATATAAAAGAATTATGAAGCACTGATAGAGCTAGGGTTAGTTTGAGGTTGTTTAGGATCATAGAATCACAGAATTGGTTACACTGGAAAGCCTTTAAGATAAGAGTCCAGTCATTAACCTAACACTATCAAGTCTTCTACTAAACTGTGGCCCTAACCACCACACCTGCATGTCTTTTAAATATCTCTATTACCTTGATGCCCTTCTTCTAGTAAGGGGCCCAAAACTGGACAGAGTGCTTGAAGTGTGGCTCCAGCAGCTTTGAGCTCAGGAGAGCAATCACTTCTCTGGTCCTGCTTGCCACACTGTTCCTGATAGGATGACATTGTCCTTCCTGTCAACCTGAGCACACAGCTGGCTCATACTCATATATTAATCACCCTGGGTCTTTTTGTCCTTGGCAGCTTACCAGCCACTCTTCCCCAAGCCAGTAGAACTGCTGTGACAAAAGTGCAGGACCTGGTACCTGGCCTTACTAAATCTCAGTTGACCTTGACCCTGAGCATTGATCCAGCCTGTTCAGATCCCTGTGTAGAGCCTGCTTACTTTCAAGCAGATCAGCACTCTCATCCACCCTGCTGTCTTCAGACTTGCTGAGAGTGTAATCTCTTTGTCTAGAGCATTCATACAGGTATCAAAGAGAAATGGTCCCAATACCAAGCCTTGGGAAACACTACTTTTAACACAGTGAAGTACCCACTCATCCACACCATAAGCATCTGGTTTCTTTAGGAGGATGTTGTGGGACATGGTGTTAAAGGCTTTACTGTAGTCGAGGTAGAACAACATAGACAACTTTATCTTGAATCACTTAGCAGGTTACCTTGTCATAGAGAAGGAGATTAGTCTGATTGCCCAGTTGTCCTGCATGTTCTCTATAGTGGAACTGAAGATTATCTTCTCCATAACCCTCTCTGGTACCGAGATCAAACTAATAAGTGTGTAGTGCTCTGGATCCTCCTTCCAGCCCTTCTTGTAGAGGAGTGTTACATTTGCTCACTTCCAGTCAACTGGAACCTCTACACTTTGCCAGGACTGCTGATGCTTGTTGAAGTTTTGTTATGGATTGTATCAAGGGCTAGAGTTTGTTACAATCAATGGCCTGCCTCTGATTGGTAGTCTCAGAAGTACCGTATTTCTGTTTGGGTTTTGCTATATTGAGGTTAACTTTGCTATATTATTTTCTTTATGACAGGCCTTGTATGAAGCAGGAGAGAAAAGGAAGGGAACAGATATTAATGTGTTTGTTACTCTTCTTACTACAAGAAGCTACCCACATCTCCGAAGTGGTATGTTGTATGAAGCTTTGTGCTTTGCTGGGATGGTGTTTTGATCATGACCTGCTCATGACCTGGGAGAAGATAAAAATTATCAGCAAGTGACTCTGACTGCTACAAAGATTTTTATAATTGAGCAGATACTTTCTGACTAAGGATGCAGTTGGTAGTTTGGCTGTCCTTTTCATACTATTGATAGGCAATATAGCTTAGGTTGTTACCACAAATATTACCATGAAGTCTCACATAGCTAGTGATTACAAGGTCAGTGTGGCAGGTGCTCTGAATGCTTTGTTATGTGATCTTGACTCTCAGCCAGTCTGCCCCAGGTAAAGAGGTATCATCTCGTGTTAGTCTCCAGTGAAGTCATTGAACCACCTTTATCAAAGGGCACATGAGTCCTGCCATCCTAACAAAGTTCCATTATGTATACTGACTCCACTAGTCCATGTGCTAATACTGCACTTTACACTGTGCTGGCTGAAGAAAATTATAAAGATGGCCAACAGTCATTCAGGTGCAGTGGTGCAGCAGTAAGAGCAGAATGAGGCAGAGGCAATGCAGGGAGAATACTCTATTTTCATCACTATTCACTGCATTTCCTTCACTTATTCAGTCTTCCAGAAGTACACCAAATACAGCAAGCATGACATGAACAAGGTACTAGATTTGGAGCTAAAAGGGGATATTGAGAATTGCCTGACTGCCCTTGGTAAGTGGTTCTGCGTATTGTAATCTACTAAATATATTGACCATGTGAAAATGTGGCTTTTGTTTCTGTCATGTTTGCTCTGATAGGTGGTAATTTTGGGTTTACTCTGACTGTCTGAGAAACTTGCTGAATGATAATTTGGAAAATTATAGGTCTAGCATAGTGATTTAATTGAGTTATTTATAATCAGTTAATGAACAAGTGGAAATATATGGATAGAAATACTCTTCTGATATCTAAAAGGGTCATTTTAGGAGAACAGATGTGTCACCAACATAGGAAGAACTTTACAATAAGCCAAAATGCCAAAAAGAGCTATCGGAACAGGCACAACTTGTATCAAAAATCCAGTGGTTTTAAATCTGTCTTCAAAACCAGTTGTTTGTAAATTTTGGTTTTCAAACTCATTTATCATTAATAAAAATATGAAAAATGCCTTTTGCTGTTTTGTTCAAGAAAATATTCTTCTAAGATTTGTGATAAAGGTATATTCAGGCCGTTACAATTACTGTTCCTTGTGAACAAGAAGATGAGGCTGTGACTCACTTCAGTTACCCTTATTAGTGGACCAGGAATGAAATCGAGAGCTACACATCCATCTTGTTCTCGTATTTTTTATTACAGTTAGGCATACTTTAGATGAAAGAATATGTCCCATCAGATCTCTCTTAGTATCAGAAATTGAGGGCAAGTACTTAGTATAACTTGGTTTACGAAACATTAGATTACAACCTCCAGCTCTGATTTAGAGGATGGAAATGCTTTCATGTTTTTCTTCTTGTGATCTATAATATATTTTGTAATGTTGTCATTGTGAACTAGGTAGCACAGTCTTGTCTTTGTAGTCATTTTTCTTCCCTGACTAAATTACTATCTGAATAGACAGAGGAAAGGAGCCAGTTCTTCTCCCATGTTTTGAAGATAGATAAAAAGGAAATAGATAAATAGGATATGCTGGTAGAAATGCTGAGGCTGTTTTTAAAGTGTTTTCTTTCTAGCCTTTTGCATCATTACACATATAACAGATGTGACCGTAACTTGTTATTTCATTACAGTAAAGTGTGCCACAAGCAAGCCAGCTTTTTTTGCTGAAAAACTCCATTTGGCAATGAAGGTAACCTAAAGAAAGAACTTATCTTCTTAAGGAGGAGATGCTTTATTAACTGAAAAATAGCAATCTAGCTAGAAATCTCTAAGTTTCTTGTGTGATAAAAAAGGACATCAGAAGAAAATTCAGTGAATAGCTTTCTCTCCTGTTCCTTCCTTAGCTCTAAGAGTTTTCCCATAGCAATACTATAGTGTGTTCTGTAAGACAAAACTCTAGACAGTGATACAAGTGATACAAAGCTATCTGCAGCTTTTATTACTTATGAAAACACAGAAATCTTAGTGAAAAATAAATAGAGCTGGACAAGAACACTGTAGAAATCTAGTAATTGACAAGGCATATATGGTCCTTCCAGCAAATTTGGAAACTGAATTGAGTGAGCTACCTGTTGGTCCTAGAAGAGTCTAGCAACCAGGTATTTTGAATCTCCTGTGACTTACTTAGGAGCAGTACATGAAAAAGTGAGCAAAACACAATGAAAACACACTATTTAAAAAATAATTTTAGAAAGGCACTGAAGTCTAGCCTGTCTCTGGTGTTTAGCAAGCAAAGTGAAGGACTGAATCTTTTTTATGAAGCTGCTGTAAGAAATGCATAAAGAAACATCCAGGGATGGAGGCAGCTTGTCAGAAGTGATTTATGCTCATAGGAAGTAGAAGAGGGCCCCCTCATGAGAGGTGTTAAAGGAACAGGATGTGGGTTCTGTTCACCCACAATGAGATCTGATAGATTAACACATGGAATCTTGATTTTAAGATGTTTTACTTATATAAATAGGCAAAAGCTGATGTAAGTTTTGCAAGGGGATTGGACTAGATGATCTCCAGAAGTTTCTTCCAACCCATAACTTGTCTTGATTCTGTGATAAGTAGCTTCTTTTTTTATTTTATCTTTTTTTTTTTCCTCCATTTTTTTTTCTTCTTATTCTTTTCTCTTTTAACAGGGATTTGGCACACGGCACAAAGAACTCATCAGAATCATGGTTTCTCGCCATGAAGTGGATATGAATGCGATCAAAGGCTATTATAAGAGCATGTATGGCATCTCTCTCCGCCAAGCCATTATGGTAGGTTTTGTCTCAGGTGACATATGAAATACAAAACAACCAAATTGTTTTGGCAGTCCTATCATGGTTTGCTAGCTCTTGCTTCTCATTAGTTCATCCTGAGTAAGTCATTGTAGCTGAGTAACTCACGTTAACAGTGATCCATATGCTGGTGTAACTAGTTCAATTTCTGGGGAGACATTTTTGTCACCAAAGCTATAGCAATTTGTTAGCAGTGATAAACATCTCAGGATAACTTCTCGCAGTGAGAGGTGAGAACTAAATGCAGACTGCTGTATCCCTAGGTTTCTGTACCTGGGCAAGTATGAGATATATTGTCAGGCAAATAGAGGTGATTGCACTGACAGCTCTTTGAGATCTATTTGATGGGACTGGCTGTTGATTTTAGCATTTGAACTACATCTGCAAATATCTTGTTAGCTTGGTACTTATTTGACCTGCTTTTCAGGTGACATAAGTAAATGAGTTAAGCAAACAAAAATATTTCCTTAAAGGAGAGAGACCACCCAGAGTATTTTCCAGGAAGTTGAAACCAGTGAGAGACTTAAGAAAGCTAAACTTGCAAAGCAGCTTTGTGAAGGCCAGTAGATGACATTAAAAAAAAAAAAAAAGTCTTTGTTGAAGAAGAAACATGCTCCTTACATGTGTCAAAATGCTTTTTTGGTTTTTATTGCTGTCTGCTACTTTTTCAGTTAGGCATCAAAAATCACTTTTACTCTTTCCTCGTGTATGTGATCTGTGATTTGGTATGCAATTACATTACCTCCTGGTGTTCCAAAGAGATGACTGTATCCAAGCAGCTTGAGGTATAGCGTGGTTAGACTACACAATTCATATGTCTCTGCAAAGTATATTGAAAATTGAGAAAACATAATGTGCTAGTAGTTACACTGCATATTTATTGCATATTACCTGTTTTTCCAAGCTGAATAAGCAATCCTATGATGAATCCAATGTCTGTATACTATTAGTCTCTGTTAGCAATAATCCTGGAGACAGTTATGTATAGTTTTTTAAAATTAATGAACAATGGACGTCACTGGTCAAAGAAAGCGTTTTTTCACTTTGTCTAGGGAAGAAAAGGTTAATATTCTGTGTTTCTCTTTACTTATGTCATGATACTTCTCAGCTTTGTCTGCCCCTGTTGCACTCTGGAAATGCATGCTTATTTCTAGGTCATGTGAATAACTTATATTAAGTTATGAATCACTGTATTAAGTGAAAATACTTAGGTCAAACTCACTCTGTGGCTAACATATTGAGTGATTCATTTATTACCTGAAGGACTGATATTTAGTTAATTATGTTGCATACTTACTGAAAAGTATTTCACTTGAGACCATTATCCTAACAATCATGGAATTTTTGTACTTATTTTGACAGGATGAACTCAAAGGGGATTATGAAAACATCTTGGTGGCTTTGTGTGGAAGCGACAACTAAGTTTTGTGGGTTTGTGAGGCATTCAAAACCTATTTCTGAAGATATTTATGTTTGCGTCAGCTGTCCATATAAAATACAGGCCTTAAACAATGAGATTTCTCTGGAATGGAACTTAGCCCATGTATGTTATGTCAAAAACCTGTAACCTCAAATGTATTTTCTCAATATCTTTATTCTGAGTGGCTTTAATACCTCTTACTGCCATTATTTATCCAGAGTCAAAGAATGTCACCAAGTTTCTATTTGCTTAATTATGACAAAAGTAAAGTTTTAATCTATTCTGAGCAATTGAACTTCTGAAAATAAAAGCAACCTGAGTGGAACTTTGTATGTCTTTTGTTGCTTTTCTGCACTTCATGTCAAATTGTCTGCATAGAGTGCATAAGAGAAAAATCAGTAATTATCAAGAAAGCATAGGCTTTATGTAAGCTAGATCTAGGAAGAACAACTAAAGATAACAACTAAACAAAACCCAAAACAAACAAAAAAAATCCCAAAAAACACCCCAAACAACATCTCTGTCTTGTTAATTTTTGTTTAAATTTCAGAATACATAAACCTATTATCTTTTATGCATAAGAAAATTCTTGAAAATCCTGTTTTTAACCCATGCAGGATGTTGGTCTTCCTTTCCTGATGAATTGTGCAATTTTTTTTATGTTATCTTGGGAAAACAAAACAAAAAAAAAAATCAAAACTATCACTTGAGATTGTTTAGAACAGAGGTCCTTAAACTTTCTGAACAGGAGGCCGGTTCACTGTCCCTCAGACACTGTTGGGGGACAGACTATAGTTTGGTTCCAGCCCAGTAGCGTCGGAGGCTGGACTACAGTTTGATTCCAGCCCAGTCCTGGTGGGTGCTTGGGGGCTGCGGAGGCCAGTGAGCAGATTAAGTGGCAGGAAGTGGCTGCTTGGTTTCCCCCCAAACCTCCAGCGGGGTGTGGGAGAGTTCTGCAAATACCAGCGGGATGGATTGAGAACCCTGGGGGGCTGCATCCGGCCCGCGGGCCGTAGTTTGAGGACCTCTGGTTTAGAATAACAGAATAAGGTATCTGGAAAAGGAGAAGTCTTCATCTAGAGGAAATATTTGCATTAGTAGAGTTACGAGAAGATTCTCAGGGCCAGATTTTAATCTGTCTCCATTATTTTGTAAGTTCTATAGTTCTCACCCTACCACAGTTTACTTTGTTGTAGCCTGGGCAGCAGACATGAGGAGATGGATGTCTGTGTTCAGTCACAGGGCTGTGATCTCACTGCAGCTACTGAGACACAGAGGGATAGCTCATGTGACTGGAATGTTGTCATGAACAGCTATCTACTGTGTAGGAAAGATAGACCAGGCAAATGGGGCAGTGGCATTACTCTTTATGTCTGTAAGCAAATGGAATTTATTGAGCTTTGCCTAGAAGGAGATGAAGAACTGGTTCAAAGTTGGGTAAGAATCAAGGGGCAGGCTAAAATGAGAGATAATGGTCTTGGTGTTTGCTACAGAATGCCAGATCAGGAAAGGACTATGACAGGGTGGAGTTCAGTATCACACAGGGAAGAAGCAGAACAATAAGTATGATTACAACCCTAGACTTCAGGTGGGCTAACTTTGTCTTCATCAAAGGCCTACTTGGAGGAATTCCATGGGCCAAAACTATAGAAAGTTGGGAGATCAGGAGAGATGGTTAACATTCAAACACCACTTCCTTCAAGCTCAAGATAGGTGCATTCCTTTGAGTAAAAAAATCAAGTGAAATAGACGGGAGACTTGCATGGATGAGTGTGCTAGTTTGAAGCTAGCTAGAATGTTTTGGTGAGAAGGACTAGATCATAGGCTGTAAAATGAGAACAATGGTGATGTCTACTTCCCTCACAGTCTTGCTGAGATGTGTAAAAAAGGAAAAGCAAAACATAAAGTCACTTGCTCACTTTGCTCTGGGCTCTGCTCTGAACTCTTCGCCTGCTGAGGAGCTCAGGCTGCTGGCTGAACTCCATATCACTCTCTAACCTCACCCTCCATTTGCATTGGCTGATTCACCTTGCTTCTTAACTCCCCTGGCTGAACCTCCATTTCTTCCTTGGGACTGGGGTAAGGTTGAGAGGGGTAGGGGGAAGGTGAGGGGGTGGTTGAGAGCCCCTCCTGGGGACTCAGGTTTCTGGGAGGGCTGTTGTGTTTCTGTATTACCTTTTTTACCTTGTATATTTCTGTATTACCTTTTTTACCTTGTATATTTCTGTATATATCTGTATATACTGTAAATATCTGCTTCTATATTGTGCTATCTGTAAATATAAGCTGGCTGAATCTAGTCTAGGTGATTTCTAAAGTGTGGGGTGTAGAGGACACCCAAACCACCACAGTGAGTAAAGAACCAATATGAAAAGTCATGAGGAAGAAAGAAATTCAAAGTATGTGGAAAAATGGTCTGGTCACTTGGGAGAATTACAGAGATGTGGTAGGGTATGTAGAGATGCAATATGTCCAAGATTCCTGTAGAATTAGATCTGGGGAAAGATGTAGAATACAACCAAAAGGGCTTCTTCAAATACATCAGTAGTAAAAGGACGAACAGGGAAAATGTGCACCCCGTGTTAAATGAACAACTGAGGATGCAGAGAAAGCAGAGTGCCTTCTTTGCCTCAGTCTTTACATCTGGGACCACCACCTAGGAATCTCAGACTCTGGCAGTAAGAGAGGAAGCCTGGAAGGAGGAGGACTCTATATTGGTCAGAGGGTATTAGTTTAGAGATCATTTGAATACACTGAACATACATAAATCCATGGGCCCTGAGAGGATGCACCCATGAGTGCTGAGAGAGCTGGCTGATGTTGCTCTAACATTCTCTACCATTTTTAAAAGATCATGAGGAACAGGACAGATGTGCTGAGGACTGGAGGAAAACCAGTGTCGCTCAAGTCTTTAAAAAGGGTAAGAAAGAAGATGAACCTAGGAATTTACAGGTCAGCCTCACCTCCAGCCTGGAAGGGTGTTGTAGCAGCTCATTCTGGAAGTCATCCCTAGGAATATGGAAGAAAATGAGGTTATCAGGAGCAGCCAACATGGAATTACCAATGGAAAGTCATGTTTGACTAATCTGATAGCCTTCTGTGGTGTGTCTGAAAGGGCAGACACATGGAAAGCAGTGGATATTGTCTTCCTTGACTTTAGTGAGGGTTCCATAACGTCTTTGGGGAAAGATAAGAAAGAGTGGCTCATAAGACTGTACAGTGGAGATGAATAAACAACAGACCCCAGAGGGTTGTAATGAATGGTGCAGAGTCTCCTTGGAGATTTTTAGCTAGTAGTGTTCTCCAGGGGTCAGTGCTGGGCCCAGTCTTGTTCAACATCTTTGTCAACAACCTACATGAAGACATGGAGGGTGCCCTTGTCAAATTTGCTGATGATACTAAACTGGGAGGAGTGGCTGACACACTGGAAGACTGCACTGCCATTCAGTGAGACTTCACAGCTGGACAAAATTGGACCTAATGAAGTTCATCAAGAATAACAGCAGAGTGTTACACCTGGAAATGAGTAACGCCATACACCAGTATAAGTTAGAGGTTGACCTACTGTACAGTAGCTTTGCAGAGCTGGTTGATAATAACTTGGCTATCAATGTGACCTGGTGACCAAGAATGTAGTAATTGTATACTCAGGTATGTTAAGAAGAATGTGTCCAGCAGGTTGAAGGAGGTGCTCCTCTGCCTCTACTTAGCCCTAGTTAGACCACATCTGGAATACTGTGTTCAATTCTGGACTTCCCAGTTCAAGAAGGACAGGAAACTCAAAATTTCAATTGAGAGCTATGACGATGATTAAGGGACCAGAGAATCTGTCTTTATCAGGAAAGACTGAGAGACCTAGGGCTGTTTAGTCTAAAGAAGAGAAAGCTGAGAGGGCACCTTATCAATGCCTACAAACATCTGAAGGATGGCTGTCAGGAGGATAAAGCCAGTCCCTTTGCAGTGATAACTAGAGGTAGGATGAGGAGCAACAAGCATAAAATCAATCACAGGAAATTCCATCTCAGCATGCAATGACTTTTTTAAATTTAAAAAAAAAAAAAATAAATCATTTTTAACTCTGAGGGTGCCAGAGCACTGAAACAGGCTGCTCAGAGAGTTTGTGGAGTCTCATTCTCTACAAATCTTCAAAACTGGCCAGGACACATTCACATGTGACCTACCCTGAGTGGTTCTGCTTTGCAGGGAGGATANCGCCATACACCAGTATAAGTTAGAGGTTGACCTACTGTACAGTAGCTTTGCAGAGCTGGTTGATAATAACTTGGCTATCAATGTGACCTGGTGACCAAGAATGTAGTAATTGTATACTCAGGTATGTTAAGAAGAATGTGTCCAGCAGGTTGAAGGAGGTGCTCCTCTGCCTCTACTTAGCCCTAGTTAGACCACATCTGGAATACTGTGTTCAATTCTGGACTTCCCAGTTCAAGAAGGACAGGAAACTCAAAATTTCAATTGAGAGCTATGACGATGATTAAGGGACCAGAGAATCTGTCTTTATCAGGAAAGACTGAGAGACCTAGGGCTGTTTAGTCTAAAGAAGAGAAAGCTGAGAGGGCACCTTATCAATGCCTACAAACATCTGAAGGATGGCTGTCAGGAGGATAAAGCCAGTCCCTTTGCAGTGATAACTAGAGGTAGGATGAGGAGCAACAAGCATAAAATCAATCACAGGAAATTCCATCTCAGCATGCAATGACTTTTTTAAATTTAAAAAAAAAAAAAATAAATCATTTTTAACTCTGAGGGTGCCAGAGCACTGAAACAGGCTGCTCAGAGAGTTTGTGGAGTCTCATTCTCTACAAATCTTCAAAACTGGCCAGGACACATTCACATGTGACCTACCCTGAGTGGTTCTGCTTTGCAGGGAGGATAGACTCAATGATCTCTAGAGGTCCCTTCCAACCCCTATCATTCTATAGGTGGAAGATAGAGATTCTGACCTAAGAAGTTTATGGAACACATATATGATAGACATTAATTTTGAAAGAAAAACAAATAAACAAGCAGACATATGCACAGATTCATATGCTGAGGAATCTGTTTGAGCTAATGGCTAAGCTTCAGAGAAAACAAAACCAGACAGATTTGTATGCTTTGAGTGTGGCACTAACAAAAGATGCATTTTCTTAAGAGGCAGATATCAGAAGGATGCAGTTTCCCAGACCTTTAGTCCATATAATGATGAGTTGGAGAGATTGATTGTGATAATAAAAGTTGATTGGAAAGTCTTTCTACCTTTACTGAATATAAAATGAAGATTACAACTTGATTGCTTCCTAGAACAATCTTGCTTCTTTTCTTACTAAAGAAAATGCACTGAAGGGAGTAATTAGCTGCAGTGCCAGTTTCCTTTTGAACTGGTGATGATAATCATGTATGTTTTGATTATATGTGTACAAATGCACAAGAAGCATACAAGCTTTGCTAACTTTGGCATTGCTAATAACCTTGTAAAAGTGAAGAACCTTCAATGAATTGAATTCAAGATACTGCCCATGTTGTTGGCAGGACCTGTGAATAAGTAGAAACACAGAACAAACCTGTGTTTGGTGGATAGGCTGTAACTAATTAACTTGTGACCAACAGATTATTAGGACTAATGGTGAAACTCTTATTTCAACATTTCCATCATTGTGAAACTGAGAGGTGAGGTAGTTATGCAGAAGGAGAGCATCTGGTTTCATCACCATAGGAAAGATTTTTTTTTTTCAAGAGAAATACTCAACAATGTAGCCAAAAATCCATCAGAAACACTATAGCAAGATTTAACAAAACGTTGAATTAAAGTTGAAAGGATGAGTGAGAATTTACATTTACTTAAGTAGTCACTTTCTTTCACACTGAATTTAAGAGAGTCTCAGCAGGTGTATGTTGTGAAAGCTCAGCTCTGGTGGGTTTAGGAAATCACCCCTCAAATTAAAATTTACCAGACCAGCTCAGATGGCTTGGAAGTAAGATAAAACTATATTGTACAGCAAAGCTAAATTTACAAGCATATATACAGACTATATTTATGTATATTTATAATTATATACTATTTAGAAATAATACAGAAACCCAGTCTTCCCCTCCTGGACAAACAAAACGTCCAGAAGGTGCCCACACCATCCTCTCTCTCCTGAGATAGAAAACCAGCAAGATCTTATAGTTAAGGTTAGTACTCAGAGAGTTGAAGGAGCAGCAAAAGAGTCCAAGACCCAAGATAAAATAATTGCTTATTGTGCTAGTGTGAAGTTACCTGGAATATTTTGGTGAGAAGAATTAGATTATAGGCTGTGAAAGGAAACAATGGTGATACCTACTTCACTCATAGGCTTGCTGACATGTATAAAAACAAGAACACAAATACAGATAACAGAGTTATTCTCTGGCTCTGCCTGCCTGTCCTCCCTAACCTGCTGTCTATGTAACTAATCCCTCTGCTTCCTAACCCCCCTGGCCAATTCTCCAAACTCACTTTGAACATAAGGCAAAGTCTAGGATAAGGTACAAGGGTGGAAGGGAGGTGGAAGCATTGTTTGGAGCCCCTCCTGGGAACTTTGGCCAAGAAGGCCAATGGCATTCTCGGATGTATTAGAAGTTAGCAGGTTGAGAGAGGTTCTCCTTCCCCTCTAATCTGCCTTGATGAGGCCACATCTGGAATATTGTGTCCAGTTCTGGACACCCCAGTTCAAGAAGGACATAGAACTGCTTGAAAGAGTTCAGCATAGAGCTGCAAAAATGACTAAGGGAGTGGAACATACCCCTTGTAAGGAAAGGCTGAGGCAACTGGGTTTCTTTTTGGCTTGGAGAAGAGGAGACTAAGAGGTGACTTCACTCATTTTTATAGAGATGTAAAGGACAAGTGTCAGGAGGACACTGCCAGGAAGGATCTTCTCAGTGATGTACAATGATAGGACAAGGGCAATGGGTGCAAGGTGCAGCACAGGAAGTTCCATGTGAACATAAGGAAAATCTTTTTCACTGTGAGGGTGGCAAAACACTGCAATGGACTCTCTAGAGAGGTTGTGGAGTCTCCTTCTCTGGAGAGATTCAAACCCCTCCTGGACATATTCCTGTGTGATCTACTCTAGGTGATCCTGCTCTGACAGGGGTGTTGAGCTAGATGATCTCTTGAGGTCCCTTACAACCCCTAATGTTCTGTGATTTTGTGGTTCTGTGATTCTATGAACACAAATGCTGCTTGTTTTGAAGAGGAAGGATTGGTGGAGATCTGAGTCATGGTAAGGAGTCAGAAGTGTACTACTGCTGCAAGCCAGCTAAAATCCCCTAGATACTCACTTCTGTCTGAGAGGTGCATCTTGCTACACATGTAATTAAAAAACCCCAGAAGCTTCTTAAAACAAATTTTGCATATATGGACATTTTACAAGCATCTTAAGTGTTGTGATATATTTATGCAACTTGTTATTTCTCGCTGCCATCTGTGGTAGTCCAGAAATATTTACAAGTATTGCAACAAGTAGAACTTGCATTAATACTTGTGGACAGAGTGATTGCACCATCTATTTCACTGCCAGAAGCCTCCCTAATGATCTGAGTTAAAAGGGATGATATTTCTAAACTAAAAATAAGTATGTATTTTAGTTATAGCAGCACTGAAGTGGTAAGATGATTTCTAGACATTAAGAAAGAGCAATCCCTGTCCTAACAAGCTATGATGCGCAACAAGAGAGAGGGAGAGAACTAAATTGGCTGGCACATATAAGGCAGTATTTTCTATGCAAATAAGAGTGTCAACAGAACAATGTAAGCAAAACTAAGTATAAGTCACTCTGGTCAAAACACTGTAAGGGAAGCTGGGTTACCACAGAAAATAAGTAAACAAAGGTCATTTGGATCTTATTGAAATGTAAGTCCCTAAGGACTCAATTCTATGTCAGTCTTCTTTCTCATTGTACCAAGGAGAGATATTTGCTTATTTTCTGCAGCTGTTTCCCTGATCAATATTAAAAATTAAACATTGATGAAAGGAAAAAATAAAATGAAGGGAAAAAATGTTCAAGTCTTTCTAAATTTTTCTCAAAAACAAACAAAAAATCCACCACTCTGAAGCTAGACTGTGAAGAGCCATTTAGTACTCAGACAGGCTGTCTGGAGGAAGGCTTGCTCAGGCGTACTCAGCATGCTGCAGTTTTCACCAACATTTTAGTAAAACACAAAATATTAATTTTGTATTTCCTATTCTGAGGTGGGGGAAGTAATTTATAACAGTTTACAAAAATAAAGAAGCTTTTAATTAAGTATAAATATGTGATAAAAGTAGCTCATCATGTTTTGAAGATGGATTGGATGTCCAGTTTTGGGCCCACTCAATTGAAGAGAGATGTTGAGGTACTGGAATGTGTCCAGATAAGGACAATGATGGTATTGAGGGGCCTGGAACACAAACCCTACAAGGAGAGGCTGAGGGAGCTGGGGTTGCTTAGCCTGGAGAAAAGGAGGCTCAGGAGTGACCTCATTGCTGTCTACCACTACCTGAAGGGAGGTTGTAGCCTCCTATGATTCTATGTGCTTTTTAGCAAAGATACACCTTAGCCTTGTAGTAGGGTGAGGTATTTGCATTCAGCTAAGACTTCTGAGTAACAGTAACCCACCCACTTAATGGGCCATTTAAAGCTTATGAAAGACAGGTGAGGAATGAAACCAAGACGAAAGGAAATGTCAGTAAACATGCTACAGTAAATGCCATAGTGAAATTCATGAAAAGGTTTTCTTGCTTTGATATAAGTTGATGGGAAGGGAGGTAAACAAACGGTCACAGAAAAAGCACCATGAAGATTGCAGTGTGGATTATTTAATCATTGTGCACTTATAGCCTGTAAGCAGGAGAGATCTGTGAGAACAAGGCAACTCTGTAAATGAAAGAATCTTATTTCATCTTCCATAATGCAAGACAGGAAAAACTTTTTTTTTAAGAAACAGTGAGTTTTTAATCACCTATAAAGCATTGGAAAGCCATTCCTTCAATTAGCACCATTGTTTTACCACTCTTTGATGAAATGCACTGGAAATGCTAATGTCGCTTTTACATATTTTCTGATCAGCCACGCTCTGTTCCAGTTCTACTGTTTCTCTTTCACTGTGAATGCTTTTCTGGCCTTTTTGGCATTGCCCTGATAGAACATCAAGGGGCTAGACAAAGACATACAAAGTTTCTGATTGGTGTTTCCAAAGATTTGAGTCTTTGAATAAATTGAGACCGAGAATGTGAAAATCTACTAGAGCAGAAATTCAGTCACCAACAAATGAAGATCTTATCCAGACACTGTTTTCCAGGCTATTGGACTGATAACTGAAATTGTTCATCTTATAGAAAGCAGAACCCTTTTTTCTTTTTTTTTTTTTTTTCTTTTTCCTGATCTGAAGGAAAGAAGGAGAACATGTACTAGGATTGACATTACTGACTAACCCAACTGACTAAAGCTATTCTTAACAGGGAATGCAAAGAGAGGCTTTTCAAAGCACATAGAATCGCAGAATATATATATGTATACATATATATATATCAAAACAAAACAGAACAAAACAAAAAACAAAGCAAAACACAAGGAGAACAAAGAAACAACACCCCTCTACCCTCCTCCCCATGACTGACAACGAAAAAAACCCAAATATCTCCCCAAACCAAAGTAACAACAAAACTGACCCAAACCGTACCAAACATGTATAGGTGTTTACAGCAAACACTGTGCTTGAAAGACACAATCAGCTGTTTCACACCCTGTTGTTTTTCTTGTGTGATACCCAGGAGGTTTTGAGAAGAAGTATTTATAAGATTATTATTCAGCAAATTTGGGAAACAAAAGTGAAATTAACTGATACTATAACAGAAGGTGTTATAGCAAGGTGATACTTCTAATCAGTTCTGTGTGTTTACCTAGCATAAAGTTATCAGTGAAAATGGCAGTTTGGTTTTGGAAATTAAGCTGGTTTTCTGTGTCTATTCCAAATTTAACCTATGTAGAATATTTTAAATTGCTTTCTGCATTTGCTATATTTTCTTTTTGTTAATAATATTGGAATAAGTTATATCAAAAAGTCTTTGAAAAGCTGGCCCGTTATTTTTCAATGTCTTGTTTTCCAGTCTGTTAAGGTATCTCCTTCATTCAGCTGGATCAAGTACTGAAAAGCTACATAAAGTACTTGCAACGAATTCAGCTGTAACGGAATTGGTGGCATAATGGAGAGGTATTTAATNCCCCGACCACTAATTTTAATAATAATCAGGTTATCTTGCAATGAGCATGGAAACATTATACAGATGATAGCATAGGATCTAGAATGTTTAAGAATTAGCAAAAATATAAACATTAAACTCAATTGATCTGGAAGAGAACGTTCTTGTGGTCAATATACCATTTATCCACTAGATGGACTCAAAGAGTTCCTTTCTGTTTATGGCAGGAGACAATTAGTGAATTACAAAAGGCTTTAAATATTTACTAACAAATATTAGCTCCCAACTCGCAGGGCTAGCTACAGCTTCAGACAGTACCCAAACACTTTCATGGGCTTCTGTTGGTGTCTTTATCAGCCACTCAGGCTTCTGATTCTTTCCACACTTCACAGAGTGCTGGGGAAGGGACAGACAATCTCTGACCTTATCTCAGTTTCTCTGGGTGATCCGTGTGTCCCTTCCAGGGTGCCTCATCTTATCATGAGACTTGCAGATACAGGCAGGGTATCTTGGCAGATGTGCAATCTTGGCACAATGTCATGCTGGCTATGCAGGCCTATCATGTGGAGGCAATGATGCCTATTCCTGGTAAACTTGAAGCAGGACATTTCCAGGCAGTCCATGCCCAAAGCATTAGAGCTTCTTACTATGCAGCAGAGCTAGCTTATAGCTTAGCATAGCACAATGCTGCAGAAGGCAATGGAAGAATCACTGTCAGTGACAGAGAGCACTGGTGACAGCAGTAGCAAGCAGGAAACACAAATACAAGGGCAGAACACATTGTGTTACCTGCTCATTTCTTTTTATCATTACAGCCCAAGACTAATAGACTTTTGGACACAGAATAACCAATCAGAATGACAGTTATCCAAGCTTGACTTTACTCAAATCTGGGAAAAACATGGGCCTTCCACGAGGCATACACAAGCCAAGTGTATATACCTTGTTTACCACGTGATGTAAATAGGAACAAACCAAGTCTGGGCAAGCCAGGGTCCTTAGACGCAGTGGCTCCAGGTTCTTTGTCCTCTTTTCCATGGTTGGTTCTCCCCATAGAAGAATGAGGGAGAGCAGAAAAACACGTCTGGGCAAGCCAGGACATGTTCAGGCCTATTTTGGCCTACTCAGGCCTACCACGACAGATTACACCCTGGCCAATGGGCCACTTAGATCAAAGTGTCATGGTTTTTAAAGATAGCCAACATAAATTAATCTCTCAAAAGAAATTGGAGAAAAAATGCAGAATTATGTCTGGAACGGNTCTCAACCTGGGACACAAGGGCAATTGGTTATCCCTCTGGGAACAAAGTATCTTGTGTGGATTACTTTGGGTACAAGCAAGTTGCCTTTCTTGTCAGTGAATACCCTTGATATGGCTTACCACGTATGAATTAGGTTGCCCTATATAAAACACAGTAGGTTATATATATGCATGGTGAGTTACATACTATATGCATTATACAAACAGTGTATACAACCATATAAACCATATTACCATAGTACTCTATGTAAAGTATAGTACAAAACAATGTAGAGCTTTATTGCTCTGAGCCCAAATACCTGGTACTCTCTACTAACCTCCCCACCTCCTTGACCTGTGGTGGGTTTTGGCTTTTGTTACACTGAATCAAAAATTATGCATGGAGAATTTCAATTCCCACCCCTCAGATGGAGATGGATTTCTGTCACAGTGACAGTTATTCCTCAATACTGTGTTGAAATAACATTTGCACCCTTGCTTAGTCTATCTGGGACATCATACATATGAGCAGTGTCACCTCCTTCAGCTGCCATAAAAGTATTTGCCTTATGAAATCTTCTGGTAACCTCCCCCAGTCAAGTAGTTTCTGAACACAGATTTTTTTTGATGGGTGAAACCATTCAAGGTAACTCTGGAGCTCACTGTTGCTGTCATTGGATCACCTAGGAGCTCTACTGACATACTTCTTATAAGCTTCCTGGGAGGCTGTCAGATTTCAAGAAATCAAATTAAAGTGTAAAATTTATTTTATTATTTTTGAAATTTTACAGCAAAGTTCTATCCTCTTTGTGGATTCAACCACGTTCAGTTTTGAAGATGATTAGAAGGTTTGTTTTTTTTTTCCTGAAGATAGTGACAAATTAATAGTTTTGGTTTATGAAGTGCTATTTTTATTTTAAGACTTAGTATTTCAAATAATAAATGGATCTGAACAAAAATCATACATTGTTTATTATCCTGCAAGTGTTATTCTGTTCATCAGAAAAGACAAGTGGTGTCGCATGTGGACATTTCATTGCGTTATCTGAAATTATCACTATGTGACATTGCATCCAAGTTACCTATTGTTTATTGAGATGACTGCTTGTAGAACATCCTAAAAATGTGATTCTTGGTCTTACAGAAACTTGAAGATTTTGTTAGTCAACTGTAAATCAACTAGGTCTGGAAACAATCCTATAGTTAGATGGTTTTTCTTTTTGTCAAATGAACATGTGGCAAATCACTTGAATTTGCTTAATGCTGCTTCAAAAATATGTATCTTAGAATCTGGGTAGTTCATTTCATCTGTGAAATTTCAACTGTGACTTCATCAATGACGCTGATGAGAGGACAGAATGTTTACTCAGCAGGTTTGCTGATGACACCAAACTGGGAGGCTTGGCTGATACAGCTAAAGGCTGTGTGGCCATCCAGCAAGACCTGGGCAGACTGGAGAGCTGGGCACCTAACAAGAGTCCTGCACCTGGGAAGGAGTAATAAACTGTACCAGTATAGGCTGGGAGGTGATCTGCTGGAGAGCAGTCCCATGGAGAGGGACCAGGGTGTCCTGATGGATAACAAGTTGTCCATCAAACAGCAATGTGCCTTTGTGGCCAAGAGGGCCAATGGGATCCTGGGTGCATTAAGAAGAGTGTAACTAGCAGATTGAGGGAGGTTCTCCTCCCCCTCTACTCTGCCCTGGTGAGACCTCATCTTGAATACTGCGTTCAGTTTTGGGCTCCCCAGTTTAAGAGAGACAGGGATCTGCTTGAGAGAGCCAAACAGAGGGCTACGAAGATGATTAGGGGACTGGAACACATACCTTATGAGGAGAGTCTGAGGGACCTGGAGCTTTTTAATCTGGAGAAGAGAAGACTGAGAGAAGGTTTAATAAATATTTATAAATATCTGAAGGCTGGGTGTCAGGA